>OV725077.1:183865145-184372645 GCA_928085145.1 Nezara viridula | reverse complement strand
GGAAAATATCTAAAGCGAAGTATACAGTTATACGTTTTTGTTAGGAATAAAATAGCCTTTTTGCTTAATTTCTTAATGGCAATTGGAGGTATAGAGTCTGGACCGGGCGATTTTTTAATGTGTAAGAGATAATAGCCTTTTTGCTTAATTTCTTAATGGCAATTGGTGGTATAGAGTCTGGACCGGGCGATTTTTTAGTTTTTAACTGCTTTATAACCTGTTTCACCTCTTTCAATGAGATTGAAGGGAATGTATTTGGAACTGGTTCTTTGAGAAAGCTTTTTACGGATTTAATGATAGTTCGATTGTGGTTGTTGGTGCCTAGATCAGCCGAAATATTAGATGCTAATGTGAAATAGTTTGCCATAGCTTCTGCCTTCTCTATATTAGAATAGGCGAAATTGTTTGATAGTTTGATTGGAGGGATATGGTGGGGACGATTTGTTAGAATTTTGTGTATTTTCCGAAATTTTTTACTACCAGGGGACAGTTCTCTAAGAGTTTCCTACCACTTTAAGTTCCTCCAACTGTTTAAACGAGTTTTTACGTAGGCATTTAATTTGTTAAAGAGGCATTTATACTTCATGTTCCTGTTGAGCTGGTATTTTTTCCGGAATTTATTTTTTATAAAAATAAAAAATTGTAGTTGGGGAGGTATGTTGTCGGGTTTGTATTGACAGGATACCAGTGGAATTGATTTTATCATGCCAGTTTTGACAGTCTCCATAAATTTATCGATGTAGTCTAGAAGATCATTGAGAACGATGTTGGAGATGTCGGAAGCGAGGGGGTTACCCATTGCTAGTCCAGAGATTTGGTTAAAAAATTGTACTTGGAAAGTGAGGTAGCCTGATTTACAGCATAGATGAAGGGATTCGAGATATGAGGAGCGGTTAAGTGAGGTGTGAGGTTCAATGATAGTCCAATTATCGTATATTATAGTAAGTGCCTTGTCTATGGGTATGTTCGTAAATAAACTTTCAACGTCGAAGGAGCAAAAAATGAAATTGTCTGGAATGGTAAAGGAGAGTAGCTGTTCACGGAGATGGAATGAGTTTTGTACATCATAAGGGTTGTTGTGGCTGAAGATTTGTAAGGAAGGTAGTAAGAATTTGCTAAGTTTAACAGAAGGAGAATTAATGTTGGAAGTGATCGGACGGAGTGAGATGCCAGGTTTGTGGATTTTAGGAAGTCCATAAAAACGGGGAGCAACTGAATTGTAGGAGATAAGGTTTCTGTAAGTAGGATAGTTTATGAGTTTAGAATTTAGAAGATTTTTTAGGTGTAGGTTAAATTTGGTTTTTAATGATGAAGTGGGATCACGGGATGTAGCAGAGTTAGTGGAACGGTCTAATAGGAGTAGAGTCATTTTCATTGTCAGTATATTCTGTACGGTCCATAATAACAGTTTTGTTGCCTTTATCAGCTCTGGTTATGATTATATTATCATGGGATTTTAAGAAGGATCGGGTAAAAGAGAGGTCTTTAAAAAATTCAGGAGAAAAAGAAGAAGAGGAGAGCGGTGGGTGTAAGAGATAATTGGAAATAATTTTACAGATGGAAACGCATGACAACTCCTTATTTTCTTATGAAGTGGTAAAAAAATCGTCTGTGTAAATATATTCGAGGTCAGTGATAAGTTGTGGAATGATTTTGACAGAGGTGTTGGGTGTGGAAAAATTAGGTCCTAAACTTAAAATATTAGTAAATTTGGAGGGGATGTCAGTGGAAGAGATATTGTCTACCCATTCTTCTTTTCCTGCAGGATAAACTTTGGTTTTAAGAGTGACCTGGTACAAATTATTGAACTTGGATATTAGTATAAGTTTCTTCTGTGCTTTAGTGGAATTAAAGATATTGGAAATGCAAACGGAGAGATTATTGACTTCTTCTTGGGTGATGTTATGATGTAAAAATAGTACAGTTATAACTTTTATTATTGCACTTATTATTACACATTTATATTGAGTTTAAAACACTTTTATATTATATGAAATATATATATTGTTTTTAGGTGGATGGAAAAATGATAAAACAACTAAAGTATCATTTTAATTTTGTATATTTTTACATTTATTAATTTTTAGGTACTTTTGAACAATCTGGTCGGGATGGAATACTATCTGCCAATGTTTATAACCTGAACACAGAAAAAAATAGCTGAATGTCATTGATTGCTGTTCAATGCTTTTAGGAATTGGCGGTTTAAAAGTGATTGTATTTACTGATAGGGCACTAATTCACTACTCTAGCACTAATTCTGATAGGGCACTTATAATCCCTATCTTCATATTCATATTTATGGAAATTGAAATAGACAAAAAGAAATGTAATAATAACAAAAAAGGGAAGGCATGTATGCCTTCTGCAGTCAAAGGATTAAAGCCATGGAAATGATTATGTTCAAAATGGCTTTTAGTCATATACCTTCATGAGTATATATTCCCAGAGAATGGGGTGTTATTTAAATTAAAGTTAAGAGACGTGGAGAGGTGAAAACTACTAAGAAACACTAAAATGCAAAATCCTACCCCACCTAATGTTTTCTCCAGACATGTTTCTCCAGACTACTACTTACTTACTTCAATGACTCATGGCCTGTTTGAGCAGTGCTCATGTTCTTACAATCATTCATTTGACAATGAATTATTATAATACCAGAAAGATAAGAAAAATTAGTGGCTTCAGATAGACATTGAATTATCTGTTGGTCACCATTTTTACATAATAAAACTTCAATTTTATAAACAAATTTTAAGATATACTTGTACCTGCAATACATGCTGTAACATTTTATTTTCTGTTTTCTGCGTCTGTAGTTAAATGAATTATACAAGGGGGGACCAAAAAAAATGGGAATCTCGTCATAATTTCTTTATTTCTTAATATTTTTAAACCAAATTTTGATCGCCTTAAAAATATTCACCTTGACCACAACGCACTTCTCCAAATGATTCTTCCATTTTTCAAAACAACAATTTTTTAAATTCACTTATTGAGATGTTCTTTAGGCCTTCCAGCAATTTTTGTTTTACCTCCTCCACAGTGACAAAACACTTTTCTCTGATGTCCCTTTTGAGTCTGGGGAACAAAAAGAAGTCACAGGGGGCTAGATCTGGTGAGTAGAGGGGTCATGTAAAACCGGTGTCATGCTGTTTTTGGTAAAAAACTGCTTTACCGAGAGGGCGGTATTTGCTGGTGCGTAATCTTGATGGAAGAACCAGAAATTGCCTGTGCTCCAAAGATCTGCCCTTTTCTTCCTCAATCTTTAAAAAATCTCCAAGTAGAACTTCTAGTTATTTCTTTTCAGTGTTATTAGGTTGGGAACTTCTAATTTAGAAATTGGTCAATTTGAAAATTTCAGATTTCCTTTAAATTTGTTATTTTTTCATCAAAATAATTTATAATATTTTCCCAGTCATCTTAACTTTTATTATATGAACATGAATGAATGGTCAATTATTAAATAAATTGAGATGGAATAATTGATGTTAATTTCTGCAGATGAGGAAAATATTGTTAAAGAATGAGGAAACAAAAAATTCAATGGAGGTTTAAAATTGCCAAACTAATCAAAATAAAAGTATTATGATAATGTAAAATTGAATAAAAATTAGTGATTTAGAAAATTAGTGCAAGTTGAAGTACAAAGATTGATCGGTTGCAGGCTGAGGGATGTTGTCGACACAAAAAAAATGGAACCTGAACCAAGAAAAAGAAGCAATTCACTTCCCAATCCGGAGCTTAGGCACCTCTCTTTTGAATCAAGTCAAGAAAGAAAAAAAGGGAAAGATTTCATAGAAGTTCCTGAGATCAAAGATGTCTCTCCCCTGGCGGGTGAGGATAAATTTAAATTTTTTAAATAAAAAATTTATATATTTTTTTCTACAAACTTTCTTGCTTGAAAATATTACCTATAAATGCTCCATTTTGTTTTGAGTTGTCTTCTTTCAGAAGCTCACCCTTCTTTTACCCAAAAAGAGACAAGACATACTAGAAGGGCAAGTGAAAAAATTAAGAAGTGCATGAAAATGGCTGACTTGAAAGCATTTGTTGAAATGAAACTTCTGTCTAAATCAGAAAAGGCACTAGAAAAAATTGGTCAAGAAGATAGTAACAAAATTCTATATTCTCAGGTACCATTAATTATCATTGACAAAACTATATTCTCAGGTAATATTAATTATCTGTGAAAATATTAATTAGAAAATAAATTAATAAACTTTTAAATACTCCTTATTTGGGTCATTCCGCTAGAAATAACTTATCGATGTTTTCATACATTTCCAATAGAAAATCTATTATACCAGTCATTTATTTTATCATTCCCAATTTTATCTTTAATTTTTTCAGCCAATTTTGAATGACATGTGAGAGCATTAAAGAATATGTTATACATGGTCCTTCTTTATGTCTGGTGCTATGAATGGTCTCGTTCATTATTTTTATGAGGATCTCATCGTTGGACATTCAAGCTACATGACCAGCCCACCTTAATCTTTTGAGCTTAATATGCTTCACAATGTCAGGAGGTTATACATTTCTTTATTACCTGTCCTTAGGTATGTTTGATCGACTCTCCTAGGTCCATAATATGCAGTAGAATTCTTCTCTCAAAAGCCTGTAAGCTTTGTTCATAAGACTGTGATATTTCTCATGATTCCGAGCTGTTTACCAGAACTGATCTGGTCTATGCCTTTTTTTGTCTTTGACAGATATTTACTCCTTATATGCCTTCTTAGCACAAAGTGACATCAGTTTGCAATTAAAATCAAGTACATCCCTCTTCTTGAGGATTGTGTACAGTACCGACTTTTTCCATGAGCTTTGTATTATTTCTGATGTAAACACAGATACAAACAGATTTTTTAAGGCTTTAACCAAATTTCCACCTTCTTTCTTAAAGAGCTCTGTGGGCAAGTTATCAATCGCAGGTGCCTTATGGTTTCTAAGCTTCTCAATTGCATTACACATCTCATCCTCATTCTCACCAAGAGTTCAATCTCATCATCTTGATTTCTCATCATCAGATTTCTATTTGATCAGCTTGGCCTTGTTTAATAGTCTGTCAAAGTTGTTTTTCCATATCCTCATTACCGAGTCCATGTTAGTGAGAAGAGTGCTGTCAGTATCCCTACATGCAGTAGTTTGTGGTTTAAACAGCTTTTGCTCATTATTAATTCTTCTATAAAAATATCGACAATCATTCATATGTATGAGCTGCTCAATTTAAGCTGCTTGTTCTCCTAACTCTGTTTTTTTCTCCTGTGCACTTTCTTTTTCCTCTTTTCTTGTTTTGCAATAGAGATCCACTGATGGTCTTGTGTATGCCTGGTTCTTGACATCTGCATTCCTCATCAAACTAATTAGCTCTTCTCTGATAACATTTCACTCTGATTGTTTCTTCAGCAGCTTTCTAAACACAAATTTCAATGCCCCATCACATTCGTTCCAGACTGTAGATTTGCATAGGGAGAAGATTAAGTTTATACTTCTAGATTGAAGAAGTTTTGAATATTCTAACCTTACCTTATTTGCCCTGAAATTTACTGAAAACAAATAATTATCCATTGTGCCCTGGTAATTTTTTTAAATTTTATAAACAATTTTAAACTTTACTTTGGTTGGGATTGAGTGAAGGAATAAAAAATTTTATGTTTAAAAAATTGTTTTTCTGATATCTTTATAATTAAGTAATTTTTTGTTGTTAGTTATTATTTTACTAATTATTCATTTATTCATAAAAAAATCCTGACATATATCGTCAGAGCAGTCATAAAAGCGAGTATTTTCTCTTCCTAGAAGACTGACCCATTGGATAGGTTTAAAGATATATTTTATAGAATTAAAAAAACAAAAATTTGTCCAGTTTATTTATTGAATCGTTCCTAAATTTCCATTTGGTCTAAGTAACTCCAAATCTATAAATATGTAGCTTTATTAGATCTCCTTAAATTGGGCCATTATCCCAAATTAATTCCAGTAAGATTATAGTAGTTGTATTTCAGCATAGGCTCTGGCATTGTGGGAGGGGAAAGGAGTTTTCTACCCCCTCCCTCTAATATTTTATTAAGGTCAGATCTGATTTTATTATAATCATATCTGGTTATCAGATCCTATTTACCTTAGTTATTATATGTATTCATCTAAGTCTAAGTAAGGTTGTTATATCTATTCATGAGACTGAATATATTTTGATTTTATCTTTTTTCCTTGGGAAATTTTTCTTATGTATTTGAAAAAGTTATTGAACAAGTGTCAAAAAAAAAAAAGTTTTACTATCCACTAAATCAACTCAATGTTTTGAATATAGCTTCTTCATGTTTTATAAAAATGTGTAGTGTTCATGAAGCTTAATTAATATCATAATTGTGAAAAATGGCCATAATTACAGGAATACCATCGCAGCTTAGACACTGGAGATGATGAACTAGTTCGCAAAGATAAGAACTTGTCAATGCGTCTTATTCATGCTGGCCAAATATCTACAAATTTGGTCAAGGGAAAAAGCATGCCCAGTCTGAGGTATGTTGTTTCATAATTTATTTAATGATTATCTGACAAGATATAATGTACTGACAATACATTTTAACATTTGAAACTTCTAGTGTAGTTGCGAAATATTTTAAAAGCTAGCAAGTATTATATAGTTTTCTATTTTCTATTGTATGGCATTGTAAGTATTGGGTAAAGTATAGTGGTAAAATATTTTTTTACAGGACAGCATTAAACAATTTTTGTCATCACCAAAGCTGTTTTATCCAGATTTTTTAAAATTCTACTATTTTGAAAATAGAATAAAGTAGTTTTAATATGTGCATGAAATAAAACTTTATTTCAACTTCTAATTGGTACATGCATAAATCTCAAAAGAGATGGTACAACATTTATATATATATATTTTGGAACAAAAATGGCCAGTTTCCAAAACTTTGAAATTTGAGTGAACTGCGAGAAATGAATGAAAGTAGGAAGTATATGTTAATTGTTAAAAGAACTTGTGTCCTCCCATTATTAGTTAGTTTTAGTGACAGTTTGTGAAAGGACATCAAATCTTTTGAAAATTAGTGTATTCCATACTCTAATCTTTTTCATAAACTTCTTTCAAATTTCAATATTTTGGATATAGGGCCTTTTTTCTTTCTCTTTTTCTCCAAAATACTGAGATATACTATTTCATCCTATACAGTATTTCTTTTATTTATTTGGGATCTTTTCGCTTGCTTTTAATGTATGAGTTTGATCAATATTTTATTCAACAAAGGCTACTTTTAAGTAGTTAAACATGTGATGTTAAGTTTCATAATTACTTTAGTATCATGCAAAGCAATAGGTACTGTAGTTTTTTTTTGCTATATTCTTATTTAAAGTTATTGATTTTTTATCAATTAGTGTTAATTTAATAGTTAGAATTGTTTGTTGATTCACACAGTTTTTAAATATTTTCATTGCCTTGCTTTTCTTTGTCATCTTTTCAAAGCAGCAATTTTATTATCAATTGTAGGTTTTCACCTTTTCTCTTACAGAGTCTTTTTCATTTATTTGTATCTTTAATTTTAATATGTTCAATGCTGACTTATATAGCAAAATTACTCTCATTAGGTGTAAGAAAGAAAAGAAAATTTTTCCTATTGTTTCTAATATACAATTGTCAATTGAGAATCTCCAGATATTGGTAGAAGGACAAAAGGGCTCAAAGCTCCAGAACTACATACACCTGGTGTCAAAACTTTCACTTATTTCTTGAACTAAATGTCTTGGTTATTTTTAAATTTCAATTATAGTATTCTTTTTATTTTTTAAGTTATAATGAAATCACTATCTGGTGGCACAAATATAAAAAAATTGGCAGAGGAAAGAAGTGAAAACCTCATCTCTGCAGAAGCAGTAGAAAACATCCTTGCTGGCCATACATGCCAGAGTAGAACTATTAACACAAATAAGAAATGAAGAGTAAAGTAAAATAAACCCTCTAGGGATAGAAAATCTAAGGAAGAGGATGAACTAAATAATGCTACCAACTACTTGAAAATGAAGAACGCTTTCAGAATCAACGGCATCCTGAATGACTTTCCCATCAACCTGGGGCTCCAAACTAAGAAGCACATGATCAATACATGCTAGAAGTTAGGAGAAATACTTGAGACCTGGAAAGAAGGAATAATTATCCTAACATTGAAAGAAGACAAAAAAAAAAAAACTGACCCAAACAGCTTTCAGCCAATCAGCCATTTTAGTTGCATGGAGAAACTACTGGAGAGACTCGAGAACGATTGGTTTATCTATCTTTAAAAAATGACCTCATAGTTCCTAAACAAGCAGGCTTTCACAGGATCGGCTGTACAGAAGATAGACGCCTACAATTCTCAAGAAAAAAAGGACTTTTTAAAAAGCAGGAGCACACAATTACAGTCTGTATTGACCTGGAGTAGGCATTCATTATGTGTAGATAGAAGGCTTAACCCTAAAAGCTGCCAATATGGGCATAAATGGAAGATTGTTGCAGCTTGAAACCTCCAGAGAGCCTCTTCTGTGTGATAGCAAGGGCCATAGATCATGACAGGAATGGTCAACAATAAGGAGAGAGACAATGAAGTCCACATTAATTAGAAAAATGGATGCCGTTTTAAAACTTCCCTCAGTAGGATACAGGATAGATACATCCTACACCTAGATATAGAAGCCAAGTGTGTTCCAAAACATCCCTTTCAAAAAAGGGTGAGAGAAAAGATTATTAGGTTCATAAAATAGCAATATAATTGATTTTCCTTCAGCATAAAACATCAATTATCCGAAAGACCAGAGGACTCAAATATATACTGACGGATCGTTCACAAATTCAACAACAAATGGTGAGAGTGTATCCAGTTACTATTTCCTGTGGTATAACTTATTAAGGAGGATGTTCCAACTGGCTTACTTCTTCAAATTATCGAACTAAGCAAAAAACCATCTGTGAAATATTGAGACTACTTAGGACACTGACGAAACTTACTGATACAACATTAGTGCTTCAATACCTCAAGTATAAGTGGGATTAAGGCTTGAGAAAACTTGCCTTAGAACTTGAAAGCCTAATGGCCAAGCACAAGAAAGTTATCCTGCAATGGATCATTGGATACTGCGACTTATCTGGAATCCAGAGGGTTGACAGAATGTCCAATACAAACTCCAAATGAGCAGGCTCTTTTCAGAACAATTGAGGCTTGTCTGGCCCTTTCTAACTGAGGTGCAAAGAAAGCTCTACAGAAACATGGAGGACATCAAGAAGATATCTTAATTCCTCATTTTAGTTCATTCTCTGGCCCTCTAAGAGAAGAATGCAGAAGAAGAAGATTTTATAGTATCTTGTGGTATTAGGAAAACTATTTGTTAGAAGTAGTCATTCTTAGCTGTAGCCAAGTTTAATTTTTTGGGGATAGATCAAAGTTTTGAGTGCCATTGTATAATCTTTAGATTTTTTTTTCTTTTTTTGTTCTTATGTCAATGGCATTTCTTAGTGCTCTTCTTTAATTCTTTAAAAAAAAAAAAAAAAAAAAAAAAAAAAAAAAAAAAAAAAAAAAAAAAAAAAAAAAAAAGAGGAAACATCTTCAAATCTCAACTTACCAGTCAGTTATTTGACATACCAGTCCACTTATAATGTCTGTAATTTGGGTAAGGCAGATTTTTCATTTAAATATGGCTAGAATTTTTTATTGAGAAAATAAAATACATTATTTTTGAATTCCACAAAAATTAACTTTATCAGTTACATCTTGATAATAATGGAATTACTGTGAGCTGATTCTAAGTGCAAGAAAATGTTATAAATTATTGGTATTCATAATAGGATCATTACTGGTATTAAACACAAGTTCTTAGAATTTATTTATTATAAATGACATATTTGGAAAAATCTAGCATTACTTCCTGATAAGCCCAATATTTGGGCCATTTTTTCTTCTTCCTCCCATATCTTATATGGGGACCAATCCTTGTTCAACATTAACGATCTATCATTCCTCATCCCTATACTATGCAACTATAAAGCATTTAATTAAAGCTTAAAACATAATTATTTATACTAGTTATAAATTCTTAATATTGAGAATTAATTCATTCATTCTATAAAATAATTATAATGGTGTAGAGATGGTTGACCGTGATATAGTATGAGGAGTTGGTCGGGAGGGTGCGGTCAAATAAATACTAAATTGTTAAAATAGTATTATATCAATTAAAATATTATTTTAACAATTTAGTATTTATTTGACCACACCCCCTGACCAACTCCTTCTCATTTAAAATAATTGTTTGAATTATAAAAGTTGCCTTGAATAATTCTTAAGTCATGAAATTAATCTCTTTTATTTTATAATTTGTTTTTTTATTTAATAAAAATTATATTATTTTGTGCATTTATATTTATGAATGCCTCTAATCAAGAAAATACTTATTTAAAAACTATTTCAATTGACATTTTAGTCTCAAAGATAAACATTCCCCAAATAAATCATTTATTCTTGTCTTGGATTCTATAATTTGTTTTAAAAATGTTTTAAAAAATATTTGAAAGAAAAAAATTTAAGTACAATTTTTTTTTCTGAAACAATACTATCTAATTCTATAATAATAAATCAATGATGAAATGGTACTTTAAATGAAAAATGAATAGTTTTAATATTTTAATGGCACTTGGTTGATATGAAATTCAAGTAATCTTATAAACTATCTTTGATGTTTTAACCAAGGAGAAGATGGTTGAGGGTGCGGTCTGAAATGAAACACACAATAAGGTAGGTAAAGACATAGATCATCTTTTGTAATTCCATTAATAAACTCCCCATTCACGCCCAGTACTATTAACAAATTTATATGTAATTACACATCACTTTGCTATACATCCTTCCTAACATTAAAAAATGTCTACTCTCATCTATTCCTATTTTACATTTTCGTTCAGATTCAGTAATAATGTTTCTAATCTCTACATATATTTAGAAGATTCCATCTCTACTTGAATTCTGCTGCCATATTGCATATTGCAACCTTTACCCAACTGTGATTCCTCTTTTATTCGTGAGATTAAAAATTTCTTTAAACAGTCTCCCAACATAAATATTTTATTGTCTCCTGAAAATTAACTGCTTCTAAACTTTTCGAACACTCCTTAACCTTAAATAAAAAAAACGAAGGCTTTTCTGAATTTATTTATATACAAATAGACAGATAGAAACGTTTATTTGTTTATAAAGTACATAATATCATTTTTTTTTTTACATATTATTAAACGACTTATCGACAATGAGTTTTTCTTTGTCTGTCGGGGCGTTCAATATAAGAAGTTCCCAATTACAATATTGTCTATATAATTTTAAAAAAAAAATTTAATTTTAACTAAAAAGTCTTTCTAAATATAAAAATATAAATACACCTGCTTAATGTACAAAGATACATAAACATACACTTAAATACATTTTTTTCTGAACTATGTTCTCTCACCATTTCACGTCTATAATTAGTGGATGTTTTAAATACAAATAAAGATTTCTGTAGTTTGGGCCATTTAATATTTTTATAGTTTTCATAAAATTTAGTTGTTGCTTACCTAAAACTGCTATTCTTAACTCTTTTAATATTGGGCACACTCATATAAAATGAAAGTTTCTTCCGCCGTATTCATTGCCCAGAGAACAATTTCCCGTTTTATCCTGCCACGGATATTAATTTACATTGAAAAGTTCACCTCTCGCTTTAAAATTAGCTAAATAAAGTATAAATTTTAATCATTCTACCTAAAATACCCACAATTATATTCTAATTCGGCATACATTTTATGATTTCTGCTAATCTCCCCCTGTTAATATAATCATTCATTTTCTCTTGCTTTAGTTTTTCAAGTAAAATGTCTTTATGTGTTTTCAACTCCTTCAGCAGATTTTTTTTTTGATAAAAGAAGTGTCAAATTTTGTTCCTATTCTTCTCAATGCCCTCATTCATGTTATATTATTTTCAATGACTAATTTAGCTATGAAATGCTGGAGTCATCGGTGATCCATTTTCAACACTTTTATTATATGCTTGATGTGCAATTTTAAA
Organism: Nezara viridula; assembly: GCA_928085145.1. Taxonomy (NCBI): domain Eukaryota; kingdom Metazoa; phylum Arthropoda; class Insecta; order Hemiptera; family Pentatomidae; genus Nezara; species Nezara viridula. Next base: position 184,360,567 of record OV725077.1, on the reverse strand, counting down.
GTGTAAATATATAAATTATCAAATCCCCTTTTGAGGTATAGCATGTAGCTAGTCATATTATCTGTGAGCCCAATAAACTTTTTTAGAAAATACCTCTGTAGTTTTTCAATCTCCTCGAACTCTTGGTAACCCCAAGACTTTGCTCCAAAACATATCATAGCCCACATTGTGGAGTTGAAGATTAATGTTTTTTGTTTTACCGATACCCGCTTATTTAATATAATCTTTGACCACATCATATTGAGTACATTTCTTGTTACTTGAAGATTTTCTTTAAAATGATCTGATAAAGATAAATTGCCTTTTATAGTAACCTCCAAATACTTATAATTTTCTGCTTTGTCTATTGGGTTCCCATCATATGCCCATTTTAATTTCCTATCAGTTTTCCATTTCCTTTTTCGATATATAATTATTTTTGAATTTTCAAGGTTGATTTCAAGAAACCACCTTTTGCAGTAGGTCTCTAATCTATTTATCATTTTTTGCAATATTAATGGGTTGTCTGAAATCAGAATCACATCATCCGCATACATGAGTACATTAAGCTTCTTCCCAATTATTAATATTTCACCAGCAACCCATTCCACTTAGTCATTAATAAAAATGGAAAAAAAAAGTGGATTCAGCAAGCAGCCTTGCCTTAGGCCTATCTCTGCATTTTAAGAGTGTGAAAGTCCATCTTTTGTCCATACTTTAAATGTTGTAGTTTCATTTAGGCTTCATAAAATTCTTTTGGCTTTTGTGGAGAGATGAGAGGTATTTAATTTATAAAAAAATGATTCTTGGTCATCTTATCAAACACCGCCTTAAAATCTACAAAAAATAAATAGGCTGATCATTATGAAATTTATAACTTATTATTGCGAACAGATTAATGTGAGTGGAGTGTTCTGGCCTGAATCCAGCTTGATTTTCGTGCTACACATTATTATGTGATGCTCATTACGACATTCTGTTCAGTAATATTCCGGTAAATATTACTGCGATCCGTCCCCGATGTTTTATTATTTTTACATTTATGAATCACTGCTATTGTTTCCTCTATAGTAATTATTTTTCCATGTTTTCACATTCAATCAAAATCTCTGCATAAGCTATCGGGTGAGAACTAGGAGGAGAGGTCAGTAGTTGAGCAAAATTAGTTCCCATTTCTTGAAATTTTATTTAAGGTCTAACAAACTTACATTGCCTGAAGAACTCAATTGCTTTCCAGATATCACTTGAATCTTTTGCCTTATTTAGTTTTATTATTTTAGTAAAATATTCATTTTTTTTAGATACTTAAATTTTGTATTAGCTATCAAATATTTTTTTAAAATTATAAATGATTTGCTTTTTCTGAATAATTTTAAAAGCTCAAGCACAACTAGAATCCAATCCCATCAATCAACAAACCTTCTTTATTCTTAAATTTTAAAGGTATTATTAGTTTTTTAACCATTGACTACTTATTATATTCTTTATAAGATTATCACTCTTGCTTATCCCTTGTAATTTCATCTCTTGTATAATTTTTACTATTTAAATGTTACACAATATTCACATTTTACTCTGTAATAACCATATTTGTAGTAGTTGGATATCAGTCACCATTTAGTCACTTCCATAATCTCTGATTTGGCCCATTTTTTTCTATAAACTAGAGATTTACTAGAATTATTACTTTTAATTTACAAATAGCTACATATTCAACACTAGTTTCAAGTTTTAGGACAACATTAGTAATTCGCCTTATTACAGTAACTGGTAGTTATTTAAAATTTGGCCTCTAATTCATTTATCTTTTGTCTTCGAATAAAGTACATTTTTTATTTATCCTGTTTTCTCTTTTAATATCTCTTTCTCTCTCTCTCTCTCATATACTACACCCCTCTTTCCTTTATACTTTTATGTTTCTATTTTTATTTCTTATCTTTTTTATTCAAACTTGTTGCTAACTAGATTTTACCATTATATTTACTTTATTTACTATTTCACTTTTTCATTCTCTTGCGTAACATCTATGTTTTTATTTGATTTTTTTCATGTTTACCCAAGTAATCCTGTTATATTTATTCTTGTTTTTTCTATTTAAATTTTATTAGTCCTAATCAAGGCCTATTATATTTCAAGCCAATACATCGCTACACATTAAAACAGTATATTCCTTATTGTGTTTGTTTCTGTTTTAACCGCACCCCTAGCCTCTCCATGATTTCATCTTCCATCAACTAAATCTCCATCATTTGATTTTTTGAGTGTATTAATTGAAATAGATATTTGATTTTTATACATTTTTACCCTGAATCGTAAATGGAGTTGCTAGTTTATGCCCCTGTGAATTCGTTAGTAGATTTTAAATGGTTATAGTCATACTTATTCTATTTATACTTCTATATATACTCAATCGAAACTAATGGTGAGAAATATGTCCAAAAATAGGTTCTAAAAGCATCAGAAAGTAAAAAAGTATTTCCCTTTACAAATAATTTTGATTTTGTTGTATCATATTGATCTTTTCACATCATGATGATCTTGTACAAATTTGTCATATTCATTAGAGGAGATCACTTGCACAGATGCAGCTTTCTTTGATCTATTTAATTGTATTAAACACCTTTCGTTAGTCCATTATAACCAATACTGAGTTTGTCTCAATATAATTTTTAATCTATTTTACAATTTAAAGTTGTTATTATTCTCAAGTGAACAGATCTCAAATTCAAGGGTTCCATTTCGCAGTATTATTCTATTAAAGAAAATATGATTTAAATATAAGTTGTTGGTTTGTATTAATTAATGTATATTTAGGACAATCACACGATATTTGGTTTATAAAGTTAATCAAAAATATTCATTCAAATATTTTCTGTCTATTTCCATCAATTGTAAATATTTTACTACTGTTAATTTTTGTATTAAATGTTGTAAGCTCTATGTCTTTGTTGTTTATGGTTATATGTTATTGTTTGTTGTTTCCTTAACTTTTATCTTTCTGTCTTCTGTTTTTCTTCTTCTTTTTTTATTTTGATATTTTCTCACCAGCTGTTTGCTTGATGAATCCATTCACAATGGAGCGGGGTGAGTTTATAATCTTATCTCGATAGATTTATAGATTGTAGTATAATTATGAGCCATTTGGATTTATATTATCTTAATCATTACCATTGAGTCACTTAAGAGATGCACTAAAAGATGCCTTAATGATTTATCCAAAATATGAATTCATATAACATTGCATGGAATGCTATGGAATTTTGCATGAATATTTTCCTATATTCAGATATAATTATTTCTAACTTTTACCAAATTAAATTTTTATTTGATGAGTTAGATCTGAAGGAATGAAAAACTAATTTATTTGGTACTGTAGCTATTTGTTTGTTTGTGTTGGAATAATTTGTTTGTGTTTTATTGTGAATATCTTTTCTATAGCACTTTAGGTACTTAAGTGTGATCTGTCTGCTATTATAGAGGGGCCTGTATTGTTATTGTTACTAATGGTTGGTTAATTCTTGTTGGTAAATCAAAAAAAAAGAAGAAGGCTGAAATGCCCATACAGTGATTATTTTATCTTTTAATTATTAGTTATGGTTATAAACACACAGTTATTTATTTCCTCATAAATAAAGCATTACATTTTTTAAAAATCAATTTAATTGATATCATGAATCAAATTTTTTCAATATAAGTTTTTCTCAAACCATAAATATTTATCTTAGTAATTAAATAGACATAACGATTAATATTTATTTTTGGATAGCTTAACTTATAACCAATATCCCACTAAACCGGATTGAATTGACTTATAAAGTAACTATTCCTAAAACGGGATGATTCCAAAAGCATTTCTTTCTAAAATGATGAAATTAAATTTTTTTGAAGGAACGAGATGGTCCGGTGTGGCGGTTATAAATAGGCTAAACAGTGGCAAAACTATTTTATTAAAAGCCAACGTTTCGAACTGACTTTGCAGATCTTCTTCAGGGATGTGTGTTCAGCTAGGAGTTTCACTTAGAACTGAAACTACCGTTAAATGAACTACTGGATGAAACTTAAAATGAAATTTATCGGGTTCTAAATGAATTCCTAGCTGAACACACCTCCCTGAAGAAGACCTGCAAAGTGGGTTGAAACCACCACCCCGGACCATCTTCTTCCTTTATAATGCAACAGTCAACTATTAAATTATTTGTTTTTATCATGCACAATAACCACAGTAAAGTACTGAAAACATGGCTATTTCAAAATTTATTTTAAAAAAAGAAAGGAAAGTTCCTCCTATATTTTTAAAAATGTGTTTTTACAGTAGATGCTTTGTTTCCAGGGGCCAGTTTATTTTTTTCTCATATATGATTATAAGAATCTAAATAGTGTCCCAGTATTTTATCTTCTGTTTATTTTTGAACATCGTACTTAAATATTTACGATACATATATTTTCTTATTGTCCCACTCATCTTTTTACCTGTTTGCTGCTTATATTTTCAAATCATTTTAATAAAATATCAATGCTAAGATGGGGTATTGAACATTTAAGTTAATCTGGTTTTTGTTCTGCAAATAAGCTGATATAAACATCGGTGGTTTCAGTTTATATTTAACAATCCTTGAGGTATCTTTCTATGAAGATTTTAAGAAATATTCTTTCTAGTGTATAATTAGCAATGGGGATATTTTTAGATACCTAAATTTCAATAATTGATTAAATTAATTTCATGTGTTCTTTCCTGGAATTTTTTTTTTTTAATTCTCTTATCTGTATTTGAAAAATATATTAAGGGATAGTATTAGAATTGTGACAAATTTTTAATCTGTATTTTCAATGGAAATTTATATTTCAAGATCTCCTGATTCCAAATAACCAAGTTTTGCAAAAAGGTTTGTGTGTGTGCATGTCATATGTATGTATATATGTCACATCACTGATCTTACAAATGTTTACAACTTTGTTGAAAAGAGCTCTGACAATTTAGTCTTAAGTCCTCATATCAATTTAAAATTAAATGATGCTTTATATCAGTTAGGTCTTATCTTCATTGAAATAGTCTGATAGGGTTTAAATGCAGTATTTTCAAAATTTCTTCCTCTCAAGTACTTTTAATTTAAGATAATTAACAGTCTCTCATGGAGAGTAATAATAAAAAATGGTTAAATATAAACTATGGAAGAATTTGGTTGGTAACAAAAAGAGAAATATTTTTTCAGGTTGAAAAAAAAAAATCCAGGAATAAGTATAGTAATATATTACCCTGACATTTTAAAAAATGATTCAATAATAATAATTCTTGTCCCTTTTCTAGCACCAAATATTGTAATATTTTAATATTCTGATATCTTATATCATCCCCAAATGTTTTAATATTTTAAAAGTGATAAAATAATGTTTCAAGTTTTATAATTTTTTAATTAAAATTTATATTTGAATACTTTAATTTTGATGCCCAGTGCTTAATGATTTGGTAACTGTGAATAATCTAGGATCTAATAATCGACATCAGTACATTTAATGTTATATTTGAAATTGAAAATAAAATACATTAATTTAGTTAATGAATAATTTAATAAATCAAATAAAATACTGTTTATTGCTTTTCCTAATAAATTCTGGAGTCCTTTTCTTATAAGCTGCTAGTTGATCATAGATGATTTATGCTGCACAACTCTTGAGCTAGATATTATTACTTGAAAAGGATAGTACTGGTCAATGTATGGGCGAAAACTCTGAACTGAATTTTCTGGCCGCTTGATACCAAGTGAGAAACATTACAAGCCCTCTTAGAAAGCCCTTTTTGCAAATGAAGTGTCACTTATAGAACAATCATTTTTTTTTTTCAAAAGCTATATCGTGGAGGACTTAGTGGAGGTCGCGTTGTGGCCCGTGTGCTAAAGGTACTATATCACAGCTGCAAAGTTTAGACTTTCAATTGAATCATTATTAACATTAATATTAAGTTTTACCATATCGTCAGTTTTACTTACGAGGGAATGTTACAAGTGGAGTCAGTGATTTCAATGAAACTTTTTTTGGTGATACTAGGTCAACAAATATTACACCTACACTCAAGGATTCTTGCCAATGGTCCTGTAATTTCAAACACAATTTATGTTATTAATTTTTGTCTTTGCTTTGCCCAGATCTTTTAGCTATTATATACCAATGAATTTATTATTTTGATAAGAATAGGAAAAAATAATGCTTATAGTATTTAATAAATTATAAAGTATCTTAAATAACAAAAATCAAAAGGCACTTTCAGTAAATTAGACAATGTAAATTTTTATTATGAAAAAAAAGTTACATTTTCTTTTAGCATTATTTTAAACTGATAAATATAAATTTTGATAGATATTAAAAATTGCAAATTTTAGTACTTAATTCTGTGGGTGGATTGTTTTTCCAACTGTTAACTAAAGTATTCATAGATTTTCTCCAAATTCAATGCCTGCACAACTATTGGAAAGTGGAATTACTGCTTTTCCTTCAGAACCACATCAATAAGTTTTGGATTTGATTCTTTTTTAAGGTAAAAATGTAGAAAAACTCAAATATTTTTATTTTATATCTTTGGTTTTAATTTATTTAAAGAGGTCGGCTTTATACCATTTTCTGTATAAAGGGGAGCCCCCCCCCCCTAATAATTTTTTATTTCCCTAATAATTCGGTGGAGTCTTTCTGAAGTCAGAACAATTTTATGGTTGGCAAACAATTTTTGAAGGGTCCAGCCTAGACAAAAATGTCATGCAAACAATTTTAATGCTTCAATTGCTATGAAAGTTTGTGTTTTTGAGTTTTTTAAAGTGGAAAAAACAAATATCAACTTTGTTACTCCCTAAGAAAATATTCACCCCAACATTGCTACATCCCAACACTGGTTGGGCAAATTTGTTCCCTTCCCATAAAACAGTTATCTGTCAAATATAATATTTTTTCTAAATGGGACAGATATCTAGAGTAAAGAATTTTTTAGGGAGAAACAAAGTTAATATTTATACCACAAAAAACTCTAAAATAGAAATTTTCATTGCAATCATTTGATGTGGTTTGGAAGAGCAGTAATTCAGTTTTCCAGCAGTTGTCATCATCATGCGTGGCACGACATCCCGTTACCGAGACTGGGCCTCCTCCAAGAGCCTCCGCCAGTTGGCTCTGTCTTCTGCTGTAGCTCTCCAGTTCCGTACACCAAGCAGGGTTCTCGCATCATAGGCCACGTTGTCCAACCATCTCGTCCTCGGCCTTCCTACCCGTCTTACGAGGTGCAGCTCCTCCATCATTATTTTTTTTGTTATTTCAACGGTGCTCATTCTGGCCACATGCCCTGCCCACCTTAGTCTGGCCAGTTTAATATAGGTGACTACGTCGATGTCTGCATAGAGAGAACTGAACTCCCTATTTTTTCTTTTTCTCCAGACATCACCCTCCTTTACTGGACCATAAATCCTTCTGAGGACTCCTCGCTCAAACACACTCAGCTTCATCTCATCGTTTTTGGTCATCGTCCAAGCCTCTGAGCCATATGTCAAAACAGGCCTAACAAGGGTCTTGTATATGATCAGCTTGGTCTTCTTTGAGAGGTACCTACTTCTTAAGTGTCGGCCAAGTCCAAAGACACATCTATTGGCAGCCGTGATCCTTCTATGTATTTCTTGAGCCATGTCATTTTTGCTATTAATTTCAGACCCAAGGTATATAAAACTTTTCACTCTCTCAAACTTAAAAGAACCTACCTCAAATGGAGAGTTCAGATCCACCTCACCACCAACTCTCATATACTTAGTTTTCCTCTCATTGACTTATAGACCAAGTGGTCTTGCAGCTGCTTCAAGGCCTATAAACGCTTCTCTGAGACCCTGTTCAGACCTACCTATTATGTCAATATCATCAGCAAAACCAAGAAGCTGTGTCAGGCGATTGAAGATTATATCGTTGGTCTGAATACCGGAGTCTCTTACAGCTTTCTCCTCTGCCAAGTTGAACAATAGACAGGCTAGGGCATCCCCTTGCCTAACCCCACTGCTCACTTTAAACTCTTCGGAGTCGTCAGAACCGACGCGTATTCTACATCTCGAGCTGTCCATGGTCATCTTGATTAGGCGTACGAGCTTCTGAGGGATGCTTAGCTCCTCCAAGGCACAGTATAGTTGCGTTCTATCAATGCTGTCGTATGCTGCTTTAAAGTCTAGGAATAAATGGTGGGTGACTACCTTATGCTCCATAGTCTTTTCTAGGATCATCCTCAGAGAGAACAGTTGATCAGTGGTTGAGCGTCCTCTTCGAAATCCAGCCTGATATTTCCCCAGTTCCTTTTCAGAATACGGGAGAATCCTCTCAAAAAGAATGTTAGAGAGCAGCTTATAAGCACACGAAAGGAGTGAGATTCCTCGATAGTTAGCGCATTCTGTTTGATCTCCTTTCTTATGTATTGGGCAGATAATGGCTGTTGCCTATTCCGTAGGCATAGCTTCCCTCTCCCAGATGGTCAGCATTAAATCATGCAGAGCTTTTTTAAGTTCTTCACCTCCACATTTCAACAGCTCTGACTGGATTCCGTCCGGGCCTGGCGCCTTTCCATTTTTCAATTTCCTCAGGGCATTTTCCATTTCCTCCTCATCCGGGGGTTCAATAGAATTCAGGGAGTCTTCCTTCATTACTCCTACTTCCAGCAGTTGTACAGATGTTGAATTTGGAGATAATCTTGGAAAGTTATGAATGCTTTAGTTAACAGCTGGAAAAACAATCCTCTCAAAAAATCAAGTAATAAAATTTGAAATTTTTAATATATTTAAAAATTTGTATTTATCAGTTTTAAATAACACTAAAAATGAATATCACTTTCTTTTTCATAACAAAAATTTACATGGTCTACGTTACCAGAAGCACCTTTTGGTTTTTTCTATTTAAGATACTTTATAACTAATTTAATACCATAATCAATATTTCTTTCTTATTCTGCACCAAATAATCCTTTTTGTTCTCGATTATTAAAGATTATCGATTAAGACTGATCAGTATGCTGGGTCATTTAGCAACTCAACACAGTTGAGTAGCGTACAATTTTATTGTATTGTACTTTTCTCTTATACCAAACTTCAATTGAAACTTTTCTTTAAAAGCTTTTCTTTAGTTAACGCTGCTGTGTTATATAATAGAATTTAGTCCTTTTAGTTAAGCTTTGATTTGCCTTAATTTAGTGAATTTAATTTTTGTTCTATTTTCGTGTGGTTTTGTGTAGCGTCATAGTTTTACACTAATGCTAAAATAAGAATTAATGTAATTTAATCTAATTAATTGTAATATATAGATATATTGGAGAGAGCCACAAAGATTGGTGTCAAGAACCATCACCAAACCCCATCATAACTGTTACGGAACATACACCAGCTCCCTCGCCTGATTTCCTTCCTCGCAGGGTAAGCAATATTCTGTTGCTATACCATGAAGTTTTCTGAAAATTCAGGTATCAGTCTACTGGCTCAATTGTATTTTTAAAACTGAGGCAAAAATAAAGAAATAAGATTTATTTTTTAAATCCTCAGTTAATTAATCATTAAAATAAAAAAAATTAAATGTGCTCTACTGCAACTCATCAGGTTTCAAGTTTGGTTCTAGATTAAAAACTGCTGTTTCTTGAACAGTGGTTATGCAATGCAGATAAAATGTAACCCTGTTTTATGGTAAAAAATATTAAAAAATAAACTCTTAAAATATTATTGGTCGTGTAATTACATTTAATAGAACTTCAAAAATCTATGTATAGGAGTATATTTTCATATTGTGCATCAAGAATCTTATTTATACAATTTTTACAGATTATCAAAAGGATTATTCTGTTGTTCAATATTTCTATACAAAAGCTCTGGTGACTATTGAGAAAGTCAGGTCATTTCATTTAAATTTTAGAATACTGCTTTATGGACCAAGTATCATTATATATAGATCATTGCCACATCATAAGTTAAACTCCTGCTCCCTTAGATCTGTAATCAAGAAATGCTGAGATACATCTGTGTTGAAATCTCTTCTTTGTTGAGTGCCTAGGCAGGACATCACCTTTAATTCTCTGAGCTATTGGTTCTTCCAAAAAAGTGCTCCCATATTTCTGGAATAATTATTTATCATTTTTTCATGTTTTTGTTTGTGATATTAGCATGTCAAATTTATGAATAGATACAATTTAATAATATTTAGATTTAAATCTAAATTATTAAAGCTTGAAATTTCACATAAGATTTTTTTTTTGTTTTTATGAATTTACTATCTCTCATTTAATTAAAACCCTCATTAATTTTTATGTTAATTATTCATTGTTATTTCCTCAGCCTTGTTTAATTAGCCTCTGTTTGTTATTATATTATGCTGTCATAAGAGATTTGTCTTAAGAAATAATTGATTTTTTTAATAATATGTATTTAACGTAATAGAAGTGTATATAATTGAAGAACTAATGTAGGTTAGTTGTCTTTATAGGGTTTATTATTTCAAATATACGAGTGATTACTTTTTAAGAAATAAAGAATAATTTCATTGGTTTCAGCATTTCTAAAAGATCAATGTTTTGAAAGGTAAGTCAATAAGCAGAGATTAATAACGCACCACAATGACTAAATTTATTATTTTCATCACAATTTTTATCTTTCTTTTGTTTTGACTTTTTATCAATATCAACTACTAATAAGTATGCTTATACTGCTTATACTTATTAACTTGTCATAAATATGTTTTAAACGTAGTCACATTCTCTTTACTAGATTTAGAGTATGCCAGTTTTTAATTTGGTCTAGGATAAGATAATTATTCAATCCATTAATCGTTGAATATATTAATCTGTATGATTTCACAACTTTTAAAGTGTTGTTTTATATATATTGTAACATCTCGCTTATATTTTACAAATAATAATAATACAACCTCGAAAGATCACTTTAATACTATTAGGACACTTTCTAAATAAATAAGAGTATTAATATATTTTACTAAACTTTATAATCATTTTATCTTAGGTATGGGTTACTGACAATCAGATCAAAACACTCTGACAATCTAAAATTAATTATACTAAACACTGGTTGATTTTAAAATAAAGTCAAATATAAATTGGCAAGCTAACCTTTTTTCTATATACAATGTTTTCTTCCATTGTGGCACTGAATTCATTTGTTTTCAAACACTTTCCAAAGTTCTGCCAAACACAACTTCCAAAGTGGTGATACTTTCTTCTACTCAACTCAAGCTCCTTGAAAAATCCTCTCTCTTGCAATTCCAAATAATTAGTCTCTCTACCAAACAATAACTTTCAAGATGGTAATACTATTATTGGGTTTTACCTACTGGAGCCAGGATCCCTTCTATCCTCTCTTCACTACAGCCACACAACTGCTTGCCAAAACAAAAACTTTGTCCCTCTCCTGTTTGGGATTTTCCTTCTTGGGAAACTACAGAGAAGCCATTTTCTTTTCCCTGAACTAGTAGAACTAGATTAGCTTGCCTTTTAATTGTTCAACATTGATTTATTAAACCCTTTTTACTCACTTCTAATAAAGGCGTACATTACAATATATGCATATATATATGTACATACATTATGACTGTTTACATTTGTATTGAATAATTAAATTTAAAAAAAAATCTTTAGTTTTCCCTAGCCCTGCAGCAATTAAGTTTGGGCAGTCATTGTTTCCTTTTTAAAATTTTCAAAATCCTTGCATTAATAGAAAGTAATCAGTAAATTTTGTTTGTATTTTCAAAATTTGATAGATTTGATACCAAAGTCTATTATACCTAAAAGATATATATCACTACAACCCATGGAGAGTCTGTGGTTAAGTACTTTGAATGGAAGAACTGTTTCTAGGTCAATGGTTGTGTACGGAGGTGATTTGACCTACATCACGCTCATTAGCTAGATTCTTCCTCTTAATCAATTATTTGATTGAAATTACTTAATTTATAGAGGCTGAGTATGCCAGAGGAGGGTCTCGATCAATAGGTGATGTTACAGAATAAATAATTATCCGTTATACTCAGATTCAAACTCAGATCCTTTAGCATAGTAGTACATTGCCTTAATTACTGAGCTACCCCACTTCATATTATTCTGAACTTTTATTTTATTTAAACTTTTATTTCAAGAAAAAATAAGTCAAAAATCACTTTATATCTCAATTGTTTTAAAATCTAGGAAATTACCTTTAAAACTCCTACCAGCCATTATTATTGTTTTCATTTATGTATCTGAATTTTGTTATTATTATATAACTTTATTAATCTAAGGTTGTATACTCCAAATAATTCTCCAAATTTTATTTTCCACCTTAATTTTTTCAGAATTTATCTCAGAGTCCTTTGCAACCATTTCTACTTCCACATCTTGTTGTCATGTTTTATTTGCTTACATCTTTTTACATTTTTTTTTTGTTACCTTTTTTACATCTCTGCAGGAGTATAATTTTTTTATGACATCTTCTCTTTTGCATTTTTTATAATTGGGCATAGCAGTACAATAAATTTGTCTCTATAGACTATAATATTATATCCAGATGTCTGTTTGGATGGACAATAATAATTTTTTTAGTGATAACCTATGTTTATAAAGCATATAAGGCTAATGTTTTTAAAAAAATATTGAAAAGAAAGATTTTTAGTTTTGAAAACTGACTTGTTCATACCACAAATAATACCGAAAAAATGAAGTTCATTATTTAATATACTTAATTTGGGCTCCTATTATTATGTAGCTAAAAATTGTGGTGTAATTATATGAGTATATTATATAGTCTTGGTGTGTTGTAAGGAAGACAGTGAGGTATTGTAGAAACTTATGAGAGAAAATATGATTTTGGATACAGGTATGTCTGAAATGTATGTTGGTAGCATTATTCTAATCATTTTACTGACTTCTTCACTCAACTGAACTCGCTTACCCACGTTACAAATAACTTTTCATGCATCTCTTACGCTAATAAAGAACAGAAAAATATAGTTCAACCTGTATTTATTTTTTTCTTAATTTATAGTAATTCTTTTCAAATATTTACAATTTTATTGATTTTTTAATTTTAAATGCAAATTATTTTCATGCAGTAAATTCAGTTTCATTTTAAATTAATTTTTTTTTAAATGTTTAGAAGATTTTCATTTTGAACTTTTACTCTGCACTTGTTTCACGATGTACTTTATTTTACCCCTTATTCATTATAATATTTTCAATTTTATTTTTAAAATAAAATTATTCTTTCTAATTAAAATAATAAAAATAACAGTAAAATTATTTTTAATTTGATTTTAAGTGATATTTAACTTTCATACATTTAACTAAACATAATTTAATGTCATTATATTTTACTTTTAGCACTCTATCTAATTTTTTTTTTCTGTCAATAATGTTATAAGTTGTATTCATAAATTTATTCCTGCATAATTAAGTTTGTAGTGTTAAGTAATGAGCCAAAGTATGAAGACTAGATTATTACTAGAATAGATTATTTCTTTTGAAAGTGAAGGTAATAATTTTAAAATAATGTATATATGGTATCCCACGTTTTTTCATATTTTTTAATAGGATATCTTTAATTTATGATTAAAATACTTTATGATTATTTTAATTCTAATAATTAAACAGTCCTGTTGTTAGTTGTTATTTTTTGTTCAAGTGTTTACACATAACTTGACTATATACATATTGTTATCAAACTATTGAATTGAGGTTATGCAGCATTTTTGTTTATTAAACATATTTTTTGTATTAAATGTCTTTTTTTTTATGAAACAATGCCATTTGGTGGGATCTGAGCGTGGTTCATGCTTTATAGGGGAAGCTGAGCATTTCATTCCTATCAGATTCTTTTTCTATTATTTTTTAACCTTTTTTTTTTATCAACTTTATTGAATTTTTATTTATATTTCATTTTCTTTAATCTATATCCCATTTTTTTCTTTATTATTGCTATTAGCCTCCATTTGTTTTGCACTATTGTGGGATGAACATTATATATTTCAGTTTCCTGGCATGTTTGCTTGCTTCACTAGCCGAACTGAACGTGAGGGCGGTGCTGGGCCCACAGAACGGCTCCTCGCGCCCACTACATTCCCCGCGTGGCTGCTTCACTGCGCTTCACAAGGCCAGCCGCTAGGTCTCACCGAATGGCCTGTAATTCTGCCTAATTTTCAAATAGATCTAGCCATAGCTAGCCTAGTTATAGTAGATGTAGATTATTCCATTTTACCTGACTTACCTTCTATATAGTTTTTTCTTGATTAAAGATGAAACTTGGCCATGGGGGACTATTTGACAAACAAGATGTATCTAAGAAGAGAGGGCTTACAAGATCTTTTACTGATTCCAACATTTCTTACTCATATGATGATTGCCCAGAAGCACCTGGTTCTTCCCATTACATTACAGCAGATGGTGACATTGATCTCCTTGTTGTGCTTAAAGTTAGTTTAGATTTTTTCTTCTCATTTTGGTCTGATAAATTTTAAAAGACTAAATTTAGTGAGTACAAAAATGTCAGTTCTTGTCAATACTTTGGTGTTTTATTAATAATAAAAATATTTGAAGAATAGTTGAACTATTCTCAATAAATAGTTATCCATTAGTTAGTAAACTGTCGTAATATCTCTTATTGAGATTTGTTGTGTTTGAGGCAAAGGATTCTTCCACACCTGAAATAAATTAAATGTTAATATGATATAGTAACAAGGAAGTGTACCGGATGATGTATTAACTTATTGCTAACAAGTTCTTGGATTATCTACTTAGTCTAATTTGATGTAGGGGGGGGAGGGTCTTCATTATTCTGTTGAAAAAGACATTGAAAGATATAAATATATAGATCCGTCCTGAAGTTGAAGTCCAACCTTCTAGACTGGATTAGAACCAATGCCTCTTCTGGCTTAAGAGTGTTTAGGAATTTCCTCAAATTACCCTGCTACCATGGCTTGTTATTTTGATCTTATACAGAGATTAACTGTTGAGATACCTTTTCATGTCCTCTACTCCTATTTCTTCTATTCTGAATTTGTGGAGATTTTGGTAAATGGTTGTCTGAGGTAACTCTTTTTCCAATGGTTTGGAAGATATTTTTTATTTTTCTAATTTTCATTCTTGGTTTATGTTCTTATTTTTTACCGATAGTATCGCGAAATCAGCTTGAATCTAAATAGCTGAATTAGGAGAAAATTAACAACATAAAAATTGACATTCATGATTCATAGTGAAATTGTGTAACCCACCGTATAACAAATTGTGAAGACAACTTTTTAAAAAAATATGTATATGAAATAGCAAAATATAAATTCAGCATATCATTACTTCTATCTGAACTGAACATTTTTTTTTTATTTTACTCCCTTTCCTCACCTGTTTGGCTATACAGGGTTTTCTCAGACCAGGAGATGAGAGTGGGGAATTGATACCAGAATTAAAAACACCCCAGGCACCAGGATGTGAACTCGTCATTATTTTATCAAATTATCTTTGATCCGGGTTACCGGGCAATGACGGTGCTGTGCACACACATTATTTCACTCAGTCATCCCACCCTTATCAGAACTGAATCAGAAATGATTCAACAATATAATGAGAATATTCAGTGCCGGCCTTTGACATTCAGCACTCCCGCGCAATGACACCATCTTCCCTCCTTCTTGAAAAATAAAATTTATTTCTTAAGATGTTTTATATAATGTAATCAGATAAAATTAATTAATTTAATACGTTTTGTATTTTTTTTAAATTTCTAACAAGTGGCAAGCGCCCCTGAAGATTGGCCAATGCCTCCAATGGGCGCCTCTCCAGGTCGATGCACCTATGCAGTTTCCCCATCCTAAGGCCGACACTGGGAATACTAAAAAAACCCTATGTCTTTATGAATGAATATGATTTAAATTAAATAAAACTTCTAGAACTTTCAGAGCAACAAGCATACTATAGGATGGCACTTTAAATAATAAATAATTCATACACTGATGTACATGGTTAGTAGAAGATTATCTGCTTATTTATAGTCTGGTTACATTTGATTTGGTTGACACTCGAATATTTTTGAGTCTTCGTAGAAATAACTGTTATTAATGAATAGCAGTTCTAACAAATAGTTTACTGATACATAGTTCCTTCCCAAATTAGGTAGTAAATTGAAAACTTAATATTATGTTTCTAGTTCTATTTTTGGATTTGATTGGCCTAACATGTTAATTGTAAATCAGAGTGAATTGTAGTAACTTTTATGACTTTCAAGAAATGAAACAAGAATTAGATAAACCATTGTCATTCTCCATTAAATGAAGAAGTATTTCTTTTTTTCAATCTAAAATCATTGAGTAAAATTAGCAAACGACCATACAGCTCTTTCAAACTATACCATTATCAATTATTTAACAAAGGAGAACTGATAGATATTAGGTGATTTAACATTAGAAAAAAAAATTGTCTTCTTCTGAAATGCTTTGTACTCGAGAAAAATAGATTTGCTTTTATTGATCGACTAATATCACTCATCCTTGTTATTTTATTATGAAATCAACATAGATTTGTTTGTTCTGGTATTAATTTATTATTTGAAAAGATTAATTTTTACAACTGTTTTTTTTTTTTGTAGGGAGTTCAAAATGTTGTTTTGAGAGATAGTGTGATTTGCAGCCTGAGAGTATGCGAGGGCATTCTCAATTTAACTGAGGTAATTCTATTTTCTGAAATAATAGTTCATTTGAATTGAAAAATTTAATTATAGTTTTATGGAGGAAAAATATATTACATATTTATTTATTCAGTTAATCTTGAGCAACTACTTTGTTCTATATATTTTATAAACATAGTGAAAGAATAATACTTATTAAAATACTTTTTTTGGATATTTTATGATGATGATGTATATGGATTTGATGTTTGGTATTATATGGTTTTGTTTTGTAGGTTGTATTGGGAATGCCAGGTCTTGCAGATGCTAGTGAGAAACAATTAGCAGCCCAAAGTTGTATTCTCTGCTCTCTTACTAGGTACGTCTGGATGTTATTTATTTATGTTGTAATATTTAACATTTGTTATCAACCTAATTGGTTCTCTTTATGTTTTTCATGTGCTTATTTGTTAGTTGATGTTAGATGTTTTATTATTTGTTATTACCTTAAATATGTTTCTTTTTTTTATTAAGAGATGGGTAAATAATTGACTGCTGAAATTTTAAGGATGGAAAATAATCAGGATGAGCATTAAATGTTTATCAAGTTTGCAGACAATTGAATTCAAGCATGTGGTGGGTCATCATCAAGACAATGGATTCAAGACCAGTCAAGAACTGCCTCAGTTGTTATCTTAAGCAGTTCTAGTCTGGTCTTCATTCCATTGTCTTGATGATGATCCACCACATGCTTTAGTCAAAACGTCTGCAAATTTAATAAACATTGACTACATATTCTGACTATTTTTCATCCTTATTATTTTTACTTGTTCCTTTGATGAATTTCTGTCATAACTGCTGCTGATAAATTAATCCACCATAGGAGATTTTTATTTTGTTTGCAATTTAGAATTTTCAGTTGCTTTTTTTAACAAGAAAATCATGTATAGTCCATTTTTACGCTTATATTTGTTTAAATCCTTCTTCATTTTCATCACGGCGCAGAGTACTGAAGCACTTAGGTTGTCCTCATGGATGTGCTGATGCCCAACGTGGACCTCCAGCTGATTTTCTTCGCTCTCAGGTGCATAGCCTTCTTGGAAGACTTCATAAGGCTTCTGGACGACACTTTCTAAAATTCTTCAGAAACATGGTTGCCACACAATCAATAGCTGAAATCATTGATTTTTTCCATGCTTTCACTGGGTTTTGTGTAGACCCTGGTTCTCTCCTTTCTCCTTTAAGTGAGTGAAACTAGTAATTTTCCTAGGTTATATCCAAAGTTTATTAGTGAAATAGAAACATAGAAATTATCTTGTCTAGTAGTTCATGATATGAAGGAATAACTTACAGTAGATAAAGCTTTATTTTGAAATGTGGTTTATGAGGTAAATAAATATGGAACCGGAATTCATTCACATATGACTCGAGTTGTTAAATTAGTTACTGTTAAACTGCTTTATTGGTACCATTTTGTTTCTTCGGCAGCTGGCAAAGATTCCTCCCTGACAGCATTCGTTTTCTGTTATGATTAAAGAAAACTGCTGCAGAATTACATTGAATGCTTGTCAATGCTTACAGTGAACATGCTCTTGGTAAATCATAGTGCTTTGAGTGGTTTAAAAATTCAAAAGTAGCAATTTTCACAGGTGAAATGAAGAATGTGGAACACGGGTGAAATCTACTATGAGCTGCTTATTGACAAAAAATGAGCCATTTGAGTATTACATTAAAAAACAACCAGAATATAAAAAAAAGACATCACAAAGTGATTTTGATTCATGAAAATGCACCTTCACAGCAAAAGCAATGAAGGAAATGATTCTGCATCGATAGGGTACACTCTTGCACAGCAGCCCTTCAATTATGCTCTAGAAAATGTATAAAAATGGCAGGAAGATGGGAAAAATATATAGCTAGTGATGGATAATATTTCTAATAAAATATTGTTTAACATTTATATGAAATTGACCTGTATTTTCTAAACGAAAATTCCAGCTTCATATTTACACCTCTGATACATATAAATTTTTGAAAATATCTAGATATAACTAATCCCAAAAATTGAGTACTATTTATGCTTTTAGACCAGAAACGTACATCCAGTAAGTCACCAGACACTATGCCACAGTCGTTATTTGGCCCCTCTGCAACTAATTTAGAGGGTCATATCATTGGAGCTATTTTTAAAAAATTTGTTTCAAAACTTGTCAGTGCTTCTAAAGAAATTAAATCTCATGAAAACATGGTAAAATGGACTTTTTATTCTTCTAAATAAGTTTAATGTTTCCCTATTGATAATTTTTATGATAATTTTGTGTTATACAGAGCCTCTACAGTGACATAAGGCTTTTTACTAGCTATGTTAAAGAGGTTCATGGTAATGTGCTTCGTAGAGTTTCAATGAGTGGTTTAATAGATACTGCTGTTAGACCCCACAGAAAGGAAACTAATCTACAGACAACTAGGGTCATTAGGTGAGTTCCTCCTTACTTTTCTGTTAAATTAATATTGTAATATAAAAATGACCATTTTTTACTTGTATACTTATATAGAACTAACATTAAAAAATAAAATTAATGTCCAATATGTTACTTTTTTTTACCAGTTACAGTTCCTTTAGTACTTAACTATTTCAGTGCCTCCTAGTCCTCAGTTTTGGTTGTTGTTTACTATTTAAACTGGTTTCTAAGCTTATTTAGGTTTAATTTTGAATATTTTAAAAATAGGTAGTTCCTGAAGATAATCTGGTATTCATTACTACCCACTAAGCTCTTGGAATATTGATTATATATTTTTTTAAATTATCATAATTTCTGGTAGTTAGCTATTAAAAAATATAGATTGAATCAGGAAAATTAAACTTAAATGTTCTCTCATAGGACTAAATTCAGCACAAGTATTTTTACTTTTGAGACATCCATTTAATGTGAAATAAATTTGAAGTAATGGAAAAAAAAAGATGGACAGTGTTTGACAAATTTCAGAAAAATACCATGAGATTGAAATTAAGGAATATTTATTAGAACCTGCTCCCATTGGTTGTTTTGTTTTTATTTTACATTTAGGGGTTAGAGATGAATACATTTTGATATTTCACTCTGTTTTTTATATTAGTTGTTTAGCTTTTAATCAACTTTATGATGATATTTTTTTAAGGCACATCCCACAGGGTGAACAAGATAGTATTCAGGACCATGGATGCTATGTGGTTGATGAGAATTCGAAAAAATTATTATTTAAAAAGCGCAGTACCTCTTCTACATGTGCTGTAAGACTTTGATAACATTTTATTTTATTAATGGATTATAATGTGATATATAATCTATTTAATAAATTATTTGTATTTCAGAGTGTGTTGGAAGCTGAAGGTGGTGATGAAGTTCAAAGTCCACTTGGAAATATGAGAAAGAAACATCATATTCTGACACCAAGACACAGTCAGCGCAACTTTAATCAGTTCCAGAAGAACTCTAAATTTAAAATAGGTGGGCTGGGTATGTCTAATAATTAGGATCTATGTTTTTGAAACCAAGTAAATTTTTTTGACATATTACCTTAACAATTGTTATTAATTTCCTTTTGAGTCTTTGGTTTGCCATCTCTTAAGGGTCAATGTACTCTATATGGGCTAATGTTCATATTTTTTGGGTTTATATTGATTTAGGAATTCTGGAAATGCTCTTTTCAGATAATTAATATATTTTATCCGGATGTAGTTAGCTGTCATCTTTTCCTCACATTTGCATATGCTATGTTTTTATAGTGTAAAGTATATAGTCTGTATCCTGATTATCCAGATATATGGTTGGTTTGAATGAATTAAAAAATTAATTTATATTTGGTCGCCTAAAAATTTAATTTTCTACAACCTATTTGTACAAAAATCTGCCCAATAAAATAAATGAGTATTTAATATTTGGTGTCAAAATAGTATAGAAGTGTCCTGCGAATTGCGTTGTCAGCCACAGATTTCATAGAAAGGTTCTATACTCCGTATTTATAACATGCATAATGCTGCTTAAATATTTTCAAATAATAGGTGGAATTTATAATCCCTTAAATATTGCTTTAGTCATTACTATGCATTTGCTCAATGATCTTTTCATGTTTTTCGCATTTTCTGTGTAATGTATTATTATATTATGAAAAAGGTTGCTTGACATTGTGTGAATAAAACAGAAAACTTTTGTTATATTTATGGCAAAGTTACTCCAAGGCCAGGTACCTTATTTCTACTCATGAAAAATGAGAATTTTATTTTGCATGTAAAGATGGTGATTAAGACAAGTCATGGCATCAAAATATTTGCTGCAGTTCGTGTTTGAAAAAACTGATTGAGTGGTTGAAAGGTAGTCATAAATCTATGCCATTTGTATTTCCAAGGGTCTGAGAGAGTCTTGAAACTATTTCATTTTTCTCCCCTTCTTTGTCTTTTTGTCTCCACAGGATTTTTTCCAGACCAAGGGAGAGGAGGGGGATTAATTCCAGAGTTAAAAGTCCTCTTGACACTGGGATTTGAATTCATAATCTTCAATTTATCAGGTTACTGGGCAACGCATATTTTGTACATGCTTTACCGCACTCGGTAATTCTGCCTCCGGGGATTCTTGAAACCTTTTTTTTTGTCCTACCCTTCCTTTCTCTGTTTTTTTTGTTCCAGGGTCAGGGGTGAGAGTGGTGGATTAATGCCAGAGTTAAAAGCCCCCTGGCACCGTGACACAAACTCGTGTTTATTTTATCATAGTATCTTCAGTTGTCAGGTTGCCATGCAATGTGTATTTTGCACACTCTTTAGCGCATTCGAGCACCTTGCCTCCGGGGGTCTCGAAAGCATGTGGATGACTGTTATTTTTGCATCATAAATATAGAATGAATTACTAACAAAACCAAGCACATCATTTGTTACCCTAATATTCCCAAATATTCCCCTTAATTCCCTCTTCAATCTGACCAGTGTCATGATTTCTCCGCAACAGCTTTCTGTTTTTATCAGAATTGGGCAAAAATATTCGAATTAACAAATGACTACTAAATTTTAATTTATGAATTTTTTTTTTTCATTAGTTGCGACTAAAATAAAACAAATAATTGAAAAATATTGATTGTTTTTTAAATGATTAACAACTAAAAGTTTAGTCATTTATTCATGAATTAATTTCCGAATAAAACATATGTTAAAGTTGATTATATTTTTAAAAAAAAATTTTAAGTAGATATGCAATTATATTTGCCCCTTAGGATGGATAAGGATTTTTCCTTGGGGATTTTTTAAAAACTATTTTGGTTTTAATTTTTTAAAATCTAATTATTGGTATAATTAATACCTATTTAATGTTAAAAATATAATACCATTTCAATGAATTTGTCCAAGACTTCCCCCATCTTTACCTCTCACATTTTGGCTGTGGCATTGCATTAAAAATAATAGAAATTATCTTAATTTTACTGAAGGTTATAAGTATTTTCAGAAAGAATACATAAACACCTTTTTTTTATATTAAATGAATCAAATATCCATAAAACAATAATGGAGAAAATCATCAACTGTCTTAGAAGTGAACAGTTTTTGATAAAATTATGGTTTACTATTTTTAACAAGTTTGCACTGTGAAATGGAAAATAAGTTGAAACTGTGTCTTAACCTTCTATCTGTCCAATTTATAGAAAATGATTCTCCTCCAATGGAAATTTCGATTAAATTTTGGATTCGGCTTCTTCTGAATTAGATGCACTAAAAGATTTTTAATAGATAAAAGTGTGAAGAACTAAAAAAGTCTGCAATATAATACTATTTTACAATCTTCTGCTATTACACAGCCCTCATCTAATCGACCATATTTCAAAATCATTGCTTTATTGGTTTCATATTTAATAATTATTGTCAGTTTGTTGTTTTTTAACTTCTTTTCATGATAATGAGATTTAGTTAAAAATCATGAAAATGGAAATCTATGTGTAGTTTGGTAGCAGTAATGGGAACTGTTCACATTTGTATATAAGGATAATGAAAATATTAAATGTATTATTATTTGGTTTTTATTTGAATAATTATTTATTCGACTAAATTTTTATTCGAATAATTTTTCATCCAATTGAAATTTTAGTCGAAAGTAAATAAAGGACTAAACATTTATTCAGATTTTAATTAAAATAAAATTTGAATCGTTTTTGACTTATGTTTATTCATGTTTATTCATGGTCAAAAATTCCGACTAAAATTTAGTTTTTTTTTCAGATGAATAAATTTTCAATCGACTAATGCCAAACTTTGATTAATATTATCCAGAACAATACATTTTACACACTAGGAAGTATGGTTAAATGTTTATTTTATTTTAAAATATTTTTTTCCTTTTTATGGTGCTGCTCAATAAATGGTAGTGTTAACCCTTTCTTAGTTTATTGGTCAAAAACATAGATCTGCTTATACATTATATAGTATTTAAAATTAGTTAAGCTGAAGGATAAGGTTAAATCTATTTATGAGAAAAAAAATCATGAAAATTTTTATTATTTACATTTTGCAGCAATCTCAGTTCAACTCATATTAACAGGACTCTGGTGTATATATAAATAATATTGTTTAAAGCAAACAATCTTTCTTATCTTTGGTTGAGTGATATCGCTCTTTAACTATCGTTTGAAAATATTTTGTTACAGATATGTTGGTAAATAAATGTATTAAATATTTTTAGCCAGATAGTAATTTTAGAATTAATTCTATTTAACTACACATTTATCTAACTTAATTTTTTTCATCATGGATATTACTTCAACGTATACATTTATCCTTAATATGAATATCTTATGTATTTTTATTATTTATCTTGAACCTTACTTCACCTTATGCTTTAGTTTTATTAAGAATGGTGTTTCAGTTAATTGGTTTAGACGTGAAGTGAGGCGTGGAGAATCAGTTGACTCGCAGGGCAGCGCTGAATCACCAGCTGAGGGAGCATTGATTCACCATGCTGCTCAACTTCACCATTCTTACAGCAAAACTTCTCAGAAAAGTACTTCTAGGTATTAATAGATATTTTTTATTTTCCTTTACCTATTTCAATACTGTTAATTTGTTTCAACATTGTTATGTTCAGTACTTTGATCAAAACCATGATAATTGAGGAGTTGTGAGAATCAAAAAAATGTTTTTACTTATTCATTTCCTATTAAATGCTTGGGTATGATTTTTGGTAGAAATAAGGTCTAGGTACTAAGGAATTCTCATTTTATGTGTTATTAGTTATGTCGCATAAGGATGTAAATATAGGTTGATGGCCGAGTATGAAACATTCTCAACTCTAACAACTCCAGTTCAAATCTGGCTGGGGGGAAAGAGGGGGGAGGGGAGAGGGGTTGAAATTTATTTCATGGCAGACCCACGGAATGAATATCCACCTTCCCATTCTGTTAGAATTAGGTTTGGTTGTACCACTAGAAAATGTTTTGCTGGGGCAGAAATCAAGAGATGTAGCTTAATCAATGTGGTAAAACTGATTTTTTTACAACTCATTGTACTTCATCTCTAGGAAACTCTCGAGACTGATTTGTGAAACATTAGTGTTTAGAATTTATGCACTGTTAAGGATAGCTGATACCAGTTGAGGGTTTGGAATAAACAAGATGATTATGGACATACCTCAAATTGCTTTATTCCTCACATTAGAGCAAAAATAGATACTGTGGTGGCAGATTTCCGCCTCTTGCTACAAGGAAAAAATAGTTCACATGCCTGCTACCTGGCAGCACCACACAATCTTGCTCGTGCAATGTACCTAAAAAATGTGTTTTTATTTCTCATTATTGCATGATAAAATACTTTAAGCGAGTTTGAGAATGCTTACTGTGGGTACAAGAAAAAGTAGGCAGGAGTATATCTCAAAGAGAAGGATCGCAAAGAAGATATATAGGCAGAAGAAGAGAAAATATGTTCCAAAATGATTTTGATTGAAAACTGACGAGAACATTCTACAAAGGTGTGAAGGAATTCAAGAATGGTTTCCAACCCAAAATGACAATATTCAAAAATAAGAAGGGTGAACTCATCAGCAATTCACAAAAAATCTTGGAGACGTGGAAAGTGTATTTTTATGATTTATTAAATGTTCAATAACCAATCCCAAACAGTGTGGTGTGAAACTACCCTAGAGTAGGACAGAAGGAAGTTAACAGCAGTGATGTAGAGCCTCCAGATTATGAAGATTTTTTAGGTGTAATAGCCGCATTGAAGAATAATAGATGTCTTGGTCTAGATAGTATAGATGCAGAGATGGTAAAGAATTATGGAGAGTCTTTGTTAAGAGAGAGTGAAACCAGATCAGATGGTTGGACCATGTGGCGTGTATGCCCCAAGACGCGATTCCCAAACACTTGCTAGAGGATTGGCCTGCTGCAAAACGTGGAAGAGGAAGATCACTCCTGAGATGGCTGGGCAAGGTAGAGGACAGCCCGAAAAGGATGGTATTCGAAGACAGAGTGGATAGGGGAGAGTGGCAAAGGTTCATAAGAGATTCCCAGGACCGTAGCTCCAAGAATAAATAAAAAATACTCAAATTGTAAATTGAAATATATATATACATTGTAAATATTTTTTATTAATAATATTTAATGGCGATAACATTTACTGATCAAAGCTTAAAAATAACTGTAATTGTAACGGCTCTTGATAGCCAATTTAGTCATGGCGGAATGATTACCACAGTTCTTCGAGGAATTAGTTAGGTCCTCAGGTCTCCGCCCTTCAAACCTTATACGCAGTTGATCAGTATATGAAACTTATATGCTTTTTTGTCTTCAACCAACTGCCTTTTATGTCCAATAACCTTTATACTATTCTCTCTCTCCATACAAGGTCTGGGTGCTGATCCGTCCACTTGTATTCCTACATACTAAGTCAGCAGATTGATCCCTCTGTTCATATATCGTCCTCCCATAAAGTCTGTAGATTGATCGCTCTGTTTGTGGTTACCGCTCCTGCAGAATGTTAAGGTTGATATCTAGCACCACATACCAAGAGTGATTCGGGTGCTGATCCGCCTGATACTTAAGGCCATCCTCCTATACATCTTCCTTCATCCACTTACTCATCTTAACCCTCTATTGAACAAGCTCTGTTGAGGCCTTCTGGTGACAGTATATTCTGTACAATACCTATACAACACTCCTAATTGGTGTCCACAGGCTGAAAACTTTAGATAATTATTTTATTGTTGGGTAGATAAATTCTCTCTTAATCGGACAGTGTAGCTTTTTTCCGGAAGATGCTACTTACTAAGCTGATCAATTGATGTAACATGAGATGTGTTATATTGCACAATGGCAATTTTTTTAAAAATTTATATAATTTATTTATTCCTTTGTTATTTTAGTATCTTTATCATGTTGCGCTAATAAGTGATATTCTCATACATAACTAAATAGATATGATGCTAGCCATAAAACTTAACAAAATATCTAAATTATTGTTCGTATACAAATAGTTTTGTGTTATGTAGTGTTTAAATATTTTTTTTATTAAAAATATTTCAAAGTTTTTTTTTTCTACAGTTACTGTTTTATTTGTTTAGTGTTGGAACTACATTGCAAAAAGCTCGTAGAAGAGTGGAAGATCAATTTACAAAATTTGGTTTTGGTAGAGGAAAGAAAAAAGATGGAAGCATAGAAGAGACACAATTCTGTTGTAAGATCAATAAAATTAAATTAATAATTTATTTTTTTCCTTCATAACATTTTTTAGTTATTTCCCTTGAAAAATATATTCATTTCTTTCTCATTTTTTTGGAATGACCCATTTCTATATTTTATCCATTTTAGTCTGCTTTTTAATATACATACCTGTTTCTTTGCATCAATCAATCAATTTTTTCTTTTGATTATTTATTTTTAAATCAAAATTTTTACCTCATATTGTAATCACTTATAATGCATTTATAATTTTAGTTTTTATTTTATTTGTTTGCAATTAATTTAATATTTTTCCCCATAATTATATGGTTATTTACATTTTTAGAAATGTAAAAAAAAGAAATGTAATTTATTTAAGCTTTCCACTTTTGAATCTTTTTCCCTCTTCCTGTCCTTTTATGGCAACTAACCTATTCTAACCAGAGTGGTCAAGATCCATTCCATAGTTTTGTCATAAAATAAAATTCAACCTACTTAAGCCGGGATTCCAATCATACTAACTACTGCCACTAGGCTTGAGCTTGCCAAGATAAAACCTCAGTCTTACTCTCAACCATCACAGTATCGGCTTATTTTTGAACCATTTTAAAAAATATTTTTCTTTAATAATTTTATATTTAGTACTAGTATGTGCATGTTCTCATTTATTGTACTGTTCAAAGCACTTTACCATAACCAAACCTAATTCATATCTTTAGTTCATATTGTTTTTTATGAATCAATTATCTTCTATCAGTTAGTTATGTTTTATTAAATATTTATTGCTTTCCACTTCCAATATTTTGATGCCGGTACAATCTTTTTGTTTATACAAATTTATAGGAGACTTAAAAAAGTTTCACTTTCTTCATAATTAAAGTGAATCCTAAATCTGGATATGAGACAATTATGTCCTAAATAACTTGAATGTTTCAGATTTAAGCAGACGAAATTCTGTTGAAACTGCTGAAGGGCGAGGAAGAGATTCTGAGGTGGTTGTGCTCAAAGCAAGACGGATGGTGCGCAAAGATATTTTAGTAGCAGGAATGAACCGCCTTAGCATACTTTTAGAAATCTGCCATCCTGCAACACTGCCACACCCACATCTTTTGGCTGCTGTTTTAGATCTGGTATTTAATAATTTACTTTACAAATCAGTAGTAAATAATTTTTGAAATAATGTTTTGAAATAATTTTTAAAATAATATTTACGTTCCGGTACTTTAGTTCAAACTTCGTCAGACAACCTGTTTAATCTACTATGCCAATCCCTTCCAAGGCTGTCAGGTATATTGTCATAATAATTCTGCTTTAAGAGCTGGTGATAATTTATTGCTGTGGACTGTAAAATTAGAGGAGTTAATGGATTAAAGAAGTGAATATGTAAAATTGATTGCTATATTTTATTACATGTAATTTTATATGGAGGATAAATATAGGTGGGTTGGGATACTTGCATTTTCTCTTTTCTTCTATTTGCCAGTCTTCTTGTTCATCTTCTCTCTCTTCCTTTCTTGGCCCCTTGCCAGCCGCTGTAGTTTTTACTCCATGTTTAGTAAACCGGGGGAATTACAAATTTTTAAACTGGCCAGTCTAGTAAATCTCTCACCTTATGTGAGCGTCTACGCTTCAATAATGGCGGCGTCACAATAACAACTGAGGTATATATGCAGTATGTTAGAGATAACAGCTGTGATGTGGTTTCTTGATTTAATTCAAATTAAATTTAAATATGAATTTTGATGTGTTTCCTAAACACAACCATTAGAGATGTCCCCACAATACATTTCCTCTCTCCCCCCTCCCTTGCTACCATATACTCACTTCTCCAATAACCTTTTTGGAGGCAGGTTTGTTTTTTCTTTTTTCTCTTTCTTATTTCAGCCTTCTCAGTTTTTTTCCCTCCTTCCTTTCATTCCTTTTCTCTGTTTTAACTCTTTATTATATTATACATTGTCTGTACATTTTGATAGACTTTACAATATCTCAATTTTCTATCTAACTGTTCTATTTGCAATATCTTAATTTTACTATTTATTTTCATTTCTTATATAACTTCATATTCCTTTTTTTCAGTTTTAGATTTTATTCTAAGATTCCCATTTTAATACTTATGTCACCTTTATTGATTATGTTTACTTCATCATTCGACCCTTTGTAATGGTTATTATTATTTAGCTCTTAGTTCTTACTATAGTCATTATCTTACCAACTTCATTTTAGTTTAATTTTTTTTTTTTACCTACACTACTCATGTTTCTCATACCTTCATGTCTGATTCTTTTCTTAGCCCTGATGAAGGCTATTGAAATTTCCATTTATGTAAGTGTTATCAGGAAGGAGAAATATGAAATGTGTGTTTTCTTTCCTCAATACCGAAGCTAGGAAGGCATTGTAATCGTGCGAGAGGTTTTTTTTTTTGTGCTCACAATTGAAAATTGCCACTTGCGTTTTACGTTTCAGACATCAAGGATCAAATTTGGTTTGGTGTCTGTCTGTTTGTCTGTTGTCAAATCAATGTAACGGGCACATCGCCTACTACCGTTCATCCAATTTTCAGGAATTGTGCGGGTTGGTGTCTAGATGGTCCCATATCAATTTTATTAAATTCTAACCAGCACTCTCGCTTATGCACGCGAAAACGCATTTTTATAGTTATGCCAATATTTCAGAAATGGCTCGTTTGATTTGGTGAAAAATAGGTTAAAAAGTAGGTATTTGTGAAAAAATAATGTAGGGTCAATTTTATTGATTTCTGTCTGTTCCTTTCTCTTATATATGTGCAAACGTGTTTTCCTTGATACGTCTATATCTCTAAAACCCAGAGTTCGATTTGGCTCAAATTTTGAGAAAATTTGGAGGACAGTATAGAAATAACTTAATATCATTTTCGTTGAATTCCATTTAATAATTAAAATTAATATAAATTGTTAACAATATAATGGTTGCGAAATGTTGAAGGCACTGATCATATGTAGTGGGAGTTAGATTATTACAATATTGTTATGGGGTTATAAAATTTTAGATTTTATTTAAAAAATTAATTGATACTGTATTGTTTGGTTGATTCCTAACGTTACTGGCATGATATTGCCGTTACTTAGATTTCGTGTAATTTTCAATACATTTAAAGTAATTTATACTCTAAGTTTGTAGAAAAAACAACGTCTTATTTGTGATTGTGTTTATTTCCATTGAAGTTCAACTAGTTTGTCTTGGTCTCAATTTCCTCCTTATATATCGAAATTATGTGAACTTCACCCATATTTTTATATTTTATAGCTTAAAAGCATTTTGTCCTGACTGAAGGAAATCATTGGTCACGTTAACTCCGAAAAAACAACAAGTTGAATTTTTCCTATGGATTTTTTAGTTCCATCCATTTTACGAGTGAAAACATACCTATTAAGTATATATCACTACTATTAGTGCAAAAGGTCATATATAAAAATTTTCAACTTTTATTCTATTTGAGCTAAAGGTGACATTTTGATGTAACCTGATATAACTGATATAAGTGGTCTACTACGATGGAAAATAGCAGATGGCAATAAAATATTAAATTATACTAATAAAGCGTAAAGAAATAATGAGTTTTTATGCATTCTTGCAAAACAATCAATTTTTACATACGACCTTTTGCACTAACAGTAGTGAAATGCATGTTCAGTATGCATTGTTTTAAAAATTAAGGATAATCAAATATAGAATCTTTGAATATGACACTCTTTCACATTTTAAAATTAGCTGATAAATGAAATTCGTGGATATCAAACTCCTGAATGCTGAAGGGTAACTGTATTTCCGAATCAGCTTCTCTCAGAGATTTTATTCTCATAAAAAAATTGTATACCTTGTAATATTTTAGCCAATGAAAACGGTGAGGAAGCTATACTGACCTTATTTGGCAGACGTTTTTTTTTTTTTTTTTTTTTTTTTAATTTCAATGAAGTGCCTACAAATTTGATAAATAATTTATGTAAATAAATTTTAAGGACCCAGATTTCACTTTCTTAATAAAGATTGTGGCATAAGTATGTGTTTTTAAAACATTATTAGTTTCTTTGAAACTTCTATTATTATTTTTTTTTTTTAAGAAATTGCCTAATGATAAGAATTAGAATTTCTTTTTGTGTCTATTCATCTGTTTATAATATGTAATATTTAATGTTGAATATTTAATAGTTGACCGTTGCATTATAAAGGAAGGAGATGGTCCGGGGTTGCAGTCATAAATAGGCTAAATAGTGGTAAAACTATTTTATTGAAAGCCAAGATATAATAAAATAGTTTTACCATTATTTAGCCTATTTATGACCGCAACCCCAGACTATCTCCTTCCTTTGTAATATTTAATGGTATATTTTATTTCATAAATAAAAGTTTTTGTTAATTTATTATCGTAGAAAGTAATAATTTGATACTATTCCAGCCTCATGCACCTATAGTATCAAGGGCTGCATTTTTATTGGAATGTGCTCATTTTGTGCACTCGTGCAATAAGGGACAGTGGCCATCTTGGTTAAAGCACAATCTTCCTCTGTTCCGCCCATCTGGCCCACCACCTTCAAGTCGGCCTAATCCAAACAGTGCAAGACGAACACACCTTCTGCAGAGGACTGCTGGTAACATCTTCTACCAATGGGCGGAGGTATGTTTGCAATAATATTGATTTTAACCATTCTGAAAAGCAAAGCCAAAAACTTAAAACTAAAATATTGTTGAATCATTCTTTACCTATTATATTAATGACCAACCTTAACTAATCTCACATAATAACTTTAATAGTTCATCAATTTATCTTAACTTCTAAATGTAGGTTAAATAGTAAAGCATCTAAAGGCCTGGCAATGCTAGTGCCAGAGAACTCTGGCAGATTGTTCTGGCAAAATGTATTAAAGTAAAGTAAGGTTACTATGAATGTTGTTAATTGAAAAATAATCTAGAGTTATTTTTGTAAAAATGCCTCTCTTGTGTTGAGAATGTAAAAGCTGAGTTAAACTTTTTATAAGCATTATATACTCTAATTCACTCTCCATCTCTTCAAGAATTAAGTTTTTTTCTTGACCCAGGATCATGAGATGGCCCCTGAATCATCTCAGCTTACCATAAAAAGATTATCAGAGTTTTGTTGATGTATAAATATCTGTTATCTAGACAGATTGAAAAAAAAAATAATACTAATACTTTTAGACTATAATACAAAATTTGATAATTTGCTTATGAATAGCTATTGATATACCTAACTATGGTCTTTGAGGTGAAGTCATGTTAGTTTTATATAAATTCTTTTTTGATTTAATCATTAGATATTAGGACAAAGGTTGGAAGAAATGCTTACAGAAGATAAGGCCCATGTTCCTCATGTCATTGCTAGTCTACAAGATGAAAACAAACAAAAAGATCTATTAATAGAAGATGAAGAGGAAGATTTTCTAGATGAGGGTAAGGTTATTTTTCTGTTGTTTTATAAATAATGACAAAAAGTCCTTGAATTTTTTTAAATTAAAAATTATTAGTATAAAATTATATTTTAAAATCTTAATTGGAACATGAAATATGGTTTCTCACTTCAGTATAGTGCAGTTAGTTTCTTCTATGTACCACAAATTTACTAAAATTTAAACAAATCCTACAAAAAACAAAAAAACAAATAGTGCATTTATAAAAAGAAAGTTCTTATTTTTATAAAATATCTTCTATTTCATATTAGTTGAAAATATTTGAGTATATCAGTTGAACATAATATTTTTATTCATTACAGCATGTGGTACAAGAAATGAGTATGGATCTTCATGCCCGATGGCTTTACGATTGATAGCCTGTACATTGCTTCTGGAAATTACTGCATTTTTACGTGAGACTTATCAAAATCTGCCAAAAGTAAGTGCTTCCAGTAGAGGTGGAACATCTGTGCACGTAAGTGATAAGAAAGAAGCTAACCGCCGCTGGAGTATGGCACTGTCTTCCATGGGACACTCACAAGCATCAGCTCATAGTCTCCAGTCAATACCTGATCAGGGTATTATTATATATATTTTAATGTATAAACATTTTGAAATTTTATTAACATAGCAGTGGATAACAGTGTGTGCAGGATTATTAAAATTATTATTTGTGTTTTTTTTTCTTATAATGCTGTTCAAAATTTATCCTATGAACATGTATTTTCATTATAGAACTAATATGGTGATCATGAGACAGTATCTGTTTCTCCAAATTTAACTGTCATTTGTACTTGTACAATTTAGATTAATATAATTTATTTCATTAAATCTTCATAATAATAATTGAGCTTAATGAATGCAAAAGTTTGAAGCCAATAACAGCAGCAATCATTAAATTAGAACCTTAAATGATTCTCTCATCAATTTTTCGATTCCATCAATTTAAGCTAATAAAATTTTCAGGTAAATTGTGACTTAAAAATAGAAGTATTATTAAAATCTATAAATCTATTCTAGGCCAGTCTGAGAGAAAGATCAGCTTTGTACTCCAGGAACCTGATAATGAATCAGAAGGAAGTAGCAATACAACCCTCACAATGCAGGTATATAACAATTATGTGTCTTAATTATGATGTTCAGCTGATTACTTAGTAATTATATTCTAAAATACTTTAATAATATACTATACAGTTTAAATTTACCAGAGGAAATTCTCTAGTTTAATGGATCTCATATGTGTTAGGTGTTACGGAAATTTAAAGTTTTGAAGGAAACTAAATGAAATTAGGTATAGAATCTGACTAGAAATATTTTTTTTTTTTTATGAAAATCATGCATATTTTGATAAAATACTTCTAATTAATAAATAGTAAAAAATCGGTTTGAGTTAATACCGATAATTAAGTACAGTAATTGAGTTAATGTGTTGTGTGGGAATCGCCCCCAAAACGTTTTTACCTTCTAAACCCGCAACATGTTTCAGTCTTGCTGGTTTGCAGCACTCTGCCAATGCAGGAGGGGGCCAGCTGACAGTACAACACATAATAGGTGTATTCATGCACTGGTTGTAAATTCTTAATGTGCATGCTCTTTGACTAAATATCATCAATAATTTTTCTGCTTTCATAATTTAAGTTCAATTAACATCAAAAACTCGTTATCATTTGATTTTTGACAATTTCTTTTTCTCTTTGGCTCTCTAATGTGGCCTCACTTCAATATACAATATTGCATAATAGCTCATTACAAAGAATAGTTTACCAGTTTATATTAGACTAATTTATATAAATTATAATTTAAATACAATTATAAATTAAATACAATCATAAATTGTACAATTATAATTTAAATTGTTCAACTAAAATTTAAGTACAATTATAATTATACAATTATAAATTGTATATGTTGTAAATGTTATTAATTTTTAAATATAAAACAAAAAACCGTTAAAAAAAAATTATATTATATTATAATTATATTATTAATCCTATCTTTTTGATGTTTTCACTGCTATTGTGTGGTCTTAAGTGTATACCATGTTTTTTTTTATCCATTGATTAAAAATTAATTTTATGTTTAAAATTTAAAAAATGGGTTAACAGCATGATGTTAATTGAACTTAAATTATGAAAGCAGAAAAATTATTGATGATATTTTGTCATATTCAATTCAGGACAGATGAACCATATTTGAATTTTCTCTGTTTTTGCAAAGATTTTTATTTGGACTGTGCCTATTTGACATTATCCTGGAGAGTATTAAGCTTACTTTTATTAGGGTTCTTTAGTCAAGCAACTTTTATTAGATTTTTTTTGTGTCTAATATTTGAAACTCTTTATTTGGGTTTCTGTTGAAAATTAAATTAATTTTTTCACACCATTTGGTTTTAGAAATAAGAATGAATCCATTAATTTAAATGAGTTTGGTTTTATTGAAGTTATTTAAATTATTTGAAACTAATTTTTATGTAAGATAATAGTTTCAGTATCAAACTTGTACATTTACTATCAGATGGAGGAAAATGACAAAGGACGTAGACAGAGACCATTGTTATTGAGACGAGGTACAGCAACGTCAGGTGTCCCAGGAGGATCATTTAAACGTCGAAGCCTCAAGCTCAGAAGAAGCAAAGAACCTGGTGGCTCCTCCTATGATGTCCCACGGACAGCTGATCCAGATTGTATGACATTTATTCAGTTTCAGTTTCACAGGGGTTCAGAGCATAAGTGGTGTAAGTCAATGAGTGGTTTGTGGAGCATGCAATGTATAATCGGGAGCAATTTTATGCTATAATAGGTTTTTCTGTAGCTAGGCTTAAGTGTGTTTTTGTTTATTTGACTTTATTTTGATGTTTTGTGGCATTTTCCATTTGTGCTCTGAGACCTTATGGGGTTTTATTATTTATAAAATTGTGATGGTTTCTTTTATAATATTATATAACAACTTATTCAATTAAATTACTAATTCAGGATAATTTTTACTTCACTTAGTTAATGTACAAGGCAAGTTATATTTTTATTAAAAAATCAAAGTCTTACAGTTTCTGCTAGCTAATTAATCAATAATGATTATAATAATTTCTTAACAAATGCTTTGATAGAGCTTTTTAATGGAAGAAAGATAGAAAGAAATAGATGTTTAATTAGGATAGTCTATTGGCTAATAATAGCCTCATACAATGCTATATGCTGATATAAGTTAAAGGACCGTTATATTTATAGTTACAAATATGCAAAGAATGTTTAAATCGGTTAGATCAGTCTAAAAAATAGAATAACATTGGGTCCTTTTGCTTTCAGTATGCTACTTTGGCACTAGGCAATAGACTTAAATGATGCAAACAAGCTATGAGCAATTTAGATTTTACTAGAACAATCTCTATTGAGATAGTGATGCATGGCAAATGTGAAAACTATTCTACAGCTTGTTAAAAAAGCAAATATTGTGCAAACATATTAGATTTGATGTGAAAAGAAAAAAATAACTAAATAGTAAAATTTAATTTACCAAAATTTAATTGATTGAAAATCTACAGTCAAGAGGAGCGACTCTCTTCAGAACCGACGTAAAGTGAGCTCCCTGTCTGATCGATCGGACACCTCTGAACCTGGTGCTGGGAGTGGGGAAGAGAGCCCCGGTGCCCTTTCAGATGCTCCTGAGAGCCCAACCAGTACTAATGATACAGATGACACTTCCAACATGCCTTGGCTAAAGGTATTGTTCTCATATGATTTTTGAAGATAAAAATCAAATTATTCTTTAACATTAATCATCAATTTGTGATGATTTAAATTAGTACAATTCCAAAGTTAGTATAAATTGCTTGATTCGAAAACTATTTTTCGAAAATTGTTTCCACCTTAAAATTTTGTTCCAACTTCTTTACTAAAATTTAAAAAATATATTCTATTTATTTCTTTTTTCCTACTAAATGATGAACATGATTGATTATTAGACTGGTTAGATATGTATCCTGATTTTTATTTTTAAAAAAGTTGCTTTAATTTGATTTGCCTGTCTGAAGGGATTTCACTAGACCCCTAAAAGTCATGGAGTTTTACTAGTTAAGAGATATGAGCACAAGTTCATTGTTGATTTAGAATCATTTTACATGTCACAATAGGGTTATATAATAGTGATGTGTACTAAAGTATATACAATAATTGTGGAAGATATTATTAGTTCAGTCAATGAATGCTCGAAAAAGGGGGTATGGTATAGAAGGAAATGGTGGGGACCTAAAGTTTGACTTTGGGACATTGTTTTGTCTAGTAAGGATATAAACATACTAAAAGTTCCCACTACTAGGTGATGAGCCAGATGTGGGGGAGGGGGCACCTAGAATTTCACATTTTCTCGGATTTTTGTTTATATCAGAAAAACTATCCATTGCATCAACAAAGATTATCTTTACAAAATTAAAACTGATAAAATTTGCAATGATAGATTATATACCATTTTTCTCTATTTAGTTTTGTTTATGATATATCTGTCCTCAACTATGGCTAATTTTGAAAAAACAAAATTTTCCTGTTGGTTATAGCTGTTTTTTGGGTTTTCGCTTGTCAGGAAAACTGACAAAGACGACAAAGATTATCTCTACAAAATTAAAGCTAATAATCTTATGGATCTTACAGTATTATGGATCAAAGTTACATCAATTCCATTATATTATTATATCTAATACATCAAAAATAATTTTAGAAAATTTGATTCCACTCAGCTAAAATTGTTCAGAGTACTTAGTGACATAATTTTATGACATGTCACTTAATGACTTTTTGTATTAAACCAACAATATCTATTTCATTGTATCCTATTTATTTTAAGTGGAGATGTTTATTGTAGTTATAATAAAATTTAATACGGTAATAGTAATAATAATAATAATACAAATATTTACAGGTTGTTGTTCAAATGTTAAATTCTTACAACTATTTTTGCTCACATCAACATTTTTGTCATCCATTCTGCTATCGACGACATGCAAGAGCCACCTCTAGACTTATCAAAGCAGTTAGGCAGGTATGCTTATCATTTTCAATTTAATTTAAATTTTTAGGATTTTTTTTTCAACTTAGATTTGTTAAAATACATAATGTAGGTATGTTGGTATAACTTTACTTATGGTTTATTATATTATACTCCATATTTGTTGGAAAACAGAGAAAACATGTTCATTCTAAATAATATTTAACCATTATTGATTGAAACAATTATTTTAGATTTTCTACCAATTTATTGAATAATTTTCATTATTTCATTACTAGTAATGCTCTGATTAATTTAGGTATATGGGGAAGAATTCGGTATGATTTTAAATGTTCGAGAAGAAGTTATCGATACAAGCAGCAAAAAGGAAGGGAAGAGAAGTCGAAAAGTTTCTGAACAAGCATCTCCTAATCGAGGAAAGGATTCTAAGCGTGATAAAGACAAGTAAAAATCTAACTAATTTTAATTTTTACTTCTAATAATAATATCAATAATTTTAAATTTAGTCTTTCTCTTTTATGCCTTAACTTTTTCCAAAGCTTCAAAGATTTTTATCTTCATCTTCAGGGATACATTTTATTCATGAGTATTTTCTAACTAATTTTCTTAAATAGTAAAAAATAGACCTTAGGTAGATGAAATTATTTAGCCTATGTTTTTGGTATGCCTAATTTTTTTTTTTTTTTGGTTATTCTTGTATTGAAAATTATATACAGTATAAATAGTGCAATGAGAAAATTAACATTATTATTTATTATAGATTCTAATTGAATTTTTACTGATCTTTTATTTATCATTCATTAATATATAAAATTCATTGATGAAGTTTTTTAAATTTGTTATTTTCTAAAATCTAAATTTTTTCTTCTATTTAAGGTCAGAACGACATGATTCCCATGCAGGAAACGGAAAGGATTTTCTTACCAGTGATCAAGATGATAAAGATGGCAGGGGTAAAACGCCTTCAGAGAAAAAGGAGCCTCCACCAATTCTCAAATATATCAAAACTCAGGTTGCTTACATTTGTTTTGTTTTTGTTCAATAATAATGAGCTTTTAGATGGTTGTTTTAAAGTTTGATTTTTAATTTGTCCTCTTTTAAAACAGTTATCTGATGATTGTTATATCATTAATCATTCTATTTAATCTGTTAATTAGAAAGTTACTGAAATATAGAACCCAGAATAGTTATTCACATTACTCTAATAGTTTTCTTTAAGAGATTTTTGAACTTGTTTCTTAATTTATAAAATGACCTTTCTGATAGATATTATTTGGTAATCTTAACTACCATTATTAATTTATATCATTTATTAGTTCATGAATAATTAGTTTATTGTAATGATTCATTTGCTATAGCTCAAAAATCAAGTATAAGTTAGTTTACTCAGTTTGGAGAGAAGCAAGTCTTGGTTAGCCAGGCATTAGTACCAAACTATGATTCCATTCCATTTTTATTATGCATTTATATTTAAAAAGAAAATATTCCTTATAAAATAATTATTATGAAATGATAAAAAAAAGAGAGACTCTATATTAAATATAATTATGAAAAAACAAAAAAAAGAGACTCTCTCATTCATTTCTTATGAGCACTACATTATATGCCTCAGGAACTAAGACCATTTCAACCGATTTAGCAAGAAAACTGTTATCAATGGAAATAGGTTTTTGGAGCCTTAGTTGTGGAATATCCAAATTACAACATGTTTCAAATAGAACCATTTGAGAAACTGTGAAAGAACCATTTAACATCATGAAATCCATTGAGACAAAAAAGCTGAGTTTGGACATGTTGTTAGAATGGCGGATGACCAATGACCTAAATGGATATCTAAACATATTTCATTGGAAAAGAGAAAGAGAGGTCGATCAGGAAAAAGATGGATGGCAGATATTCCTGAGGCAATAGGGTTTCCATTCCATTTTGTTTACTCTTGGCGAGCTTTCTAACTATCGAATTATTTTGCACTCACCCTGTTCTGCAGTGAATCTTCTTTTGTATTATTGTTGCTGTATTAAACTTCTATTTTCCTGTACTCATCTAGACCCTCATTTCTTGCCAACCTGTCATTTTCTCTGTAGGCCTCTATGATCTTTTCTTGCCGGGCAGTTCCTTTCTGTACTTAAAATGTGGTGCTTGCTTCCCCTTCCATTTGTCTTTCTCCTCCTCTCTGTCCATTTTTGATAGTAGTTCGTGACTGTAGCACCACTATTTAAATTCACTATGTAATATTTACATTCCAATATAAAATTATGTTTATAATAAAATTATAATTTTGAAAGTTGAAGAAAATTATTCTGCATTTCATTATAGTCCGTGGTACAGAACCCTTTTTATCAAATTATTAACATCCACCTGAAACTTTGTAAATAGCTTCATCTCATCGTAACCTACAACTATTTTATTTATGAGAATTGTTGGAATTGGAATCTATTTAATTATAATATAAAACTCGTAAATACTCATTTGCTTCCCACTTGGATCGTAAGATAATTTGATCACAAAATCGATAAAAAGGGTGGCCTACAAAAATATCCTGCATAACCTCATCATTTTGGAAATTTGGGGATATAGGTCACACCAAACGGCTCAATATATTTGACGGCTCAATACAGGCCATCTTTTTTATCGATTTTGTGATCAAATTATCTTATGATTTAGGTGGAAAGCAAATGGGTATTTATGAGTTTTTATTACCTAATTAAATAAACAAAACTTGAACCCCTCCGGATTGAAAACTCCCCAATTCCAAGAATTTTCGTAAACACAACGTTTTCATCTCATGTAGGTTACGATGAGATGAAGCTATTTATGAAGTTTCAGGTGGATGTTATTAATTTGATAAAAAGAGTTCTGTACCACAGTCTATAATGGAATAAAGAATAATAGTAATCAACTTTAATTATAATTTTTTTCTAAACATAATTTTATATATTGCTGTTGATTTGTAGGGGCTAAAATTACAGTTCTTAATAAAATTACATTCGTTAGATTATTTTCTATATGATTATTCATAACATATAATCATACTGAATCTTTTTTTTTTTTTTCCCCACAACCTACAACAAAAAAACTAGAAAAGAATATTTAAAGCTGAAAAGATAAATTTTAAATTTATTATATATATATATATATATATATATATATATATATATATATATATATATACATAAACAACTTTATTATAAACCATATGTTGTAGCCTAATAAGCTCTGCCATTATTTCTTCCTGGATCTATACCACGGACTATAAATTTAAGTATTTTACTCTTCACAATTTAGTTTAAAATAAATCTTTGTTAAATAGTTATTTTTTTATTATGACTTTTTCCTTCACATTATTGAAATTAGATTTATAATATTTTTGTATTTTGAACTTAGTACAATAAAAGTTAAAAAAAAAAACTCTTATATGTAACCAAAATGAAAATAGTTGTGTCATTATTATTTTAGCATAATAGTTAAGAGTTTTTCTTCAACACTTAAATAAACTTTTGAAAATTTAATTTATTTTCTATTTGTGATTCAATCTTTCACACTACTATCTCTTAGTCATCAATTGATGATTATTAAATGTTAGTATAATTTGTTTCTTAATTTTATTAGGTAGGTTGTGGGTTCCACAGAGCTCTAGAAGCACTAACAAAAGGCGGCTGCACTATAAGTGCAGATTTGCTTGCTGATTCCTTACCATCTGCCTGGCACCTTTGCCTCGAACCTTGCCAGGAAACTGCAGCTGCTGCTGGAGCACTCTTCATACTTGCTGCTGTCAGAGCACCTCTCCAGGCTGCTAAGATTATGGATGCTGCGCTCCGCCATCCAGACCCTGCTGTCAGGATCTCTGCAATATTGCGGTATACAGTCACAGAATTGAATCCAATTACAGTTTATAAAAAGTTACTTGACTTTTTTTTTTTAAATTTTTCTTTCAGATTTAAGGTACTTTGGAAAATGCGTCATCAGGTTTGGTGTAGGATGGAAGAAGGGGCACAACTAACCTTCAAGGTCCCTCCTCCTGGAATTGAATTCACTCTTCCATCTCCAAAAATTGGCATAGAATCTCTGCCTGTAGTTGATCCACCTTGGATGCCACAAGTAAAGACTAAAGTGGAAGAAGTTACTGCAATTAGTCAAGAAAGTCATGTAAGTCTTATTCCTCTTCTAATTTTATTTTAATTAAATTTTTTATGATAGTTTTATCAATAAAATGTTTAATTTACTCAGAGGTCACTTGTAACTGCTACAAAAACAAGGAAGAAACAGCAAACAGAACTGATAAAGATGGCACTACAAGCTAGAGAAGATAAGAAGAGATGCGAAAGAGAAAATTTCATGGTGACTACTATTCCAATAACTATTCAAGCTGCCTACGAGCCTAGTCTGCATCATGCTGTTGGCGATGACCATGAAGAAGGTGATTCATAGCAATCAATTATTGGAATTATCTATTTCTTTGTTCACACTCAACTAGTTCTGCCAGTGTTATGTCATTTTTAAAATTCTCAAGCTTTTCTCTGGCAGCTCAAAATATTATGAAAAATCATCTAAGTTTATTTTACCTAATTTAAAACTTAAAAGAAAAACTAAATATATTATTATATTTTGTTACTTAAGGTTTTTAATTGATTGATAAAAAAATTATTCCTGGGAACAGTGGTGCCAGAATTGTGATGTGTAGGGATGGATCCTTCAGGGCAGAATGGTTCGCAGAACGAATTCCACCATCGGAACGGTTCAGAACGGAACAAGACCCTAGGAAACTTGGTTCAACTGGAATGTAATCTAAGAGAAGAATGTAAACGTCTTTAGGTTTGATGAGTAAATTTTAGGCAGCAAAAGGTTCCGACTGAAACAGCTTCTCTCGTTCCGACGTGATTTTAGAATTTTATTCCATCAGAGTGTAACACTTTTAGGTTCCATTACATTCCGTTTTTGTTCTAATCTTAGAATTCATTCTAGCATCTGTTTGGAATAATTATGATATGGATTAAAGTTTCTACGTGATGTTATTTTTAGTTTAAATTAGTAAGCCTTAAATTATTTAAATTATTATTATTTATTCACTTTCATAATCGATTCATTCCATTCAAATATTCTTTTTAACAATTTGATACATAACAATTAAGAACTCCTTTTACTGAGGTCGCTGCGACTCTGGTCCCAGACATACTGGCTGCTCCATACCTGTGCCCCTCAGAGTTGGGCCTTACCGGTTCTCGGTCACTGGCACAGTCAGATTGGAGCAGTGGTGTTGGGTCGCTATTCTTTCTCAATTGTCAAGTATCAAATTGATGAAAAAATATTTGAATGGAATGAATCGATTATGAAAATTAGTAAATATTAATCAAACACAGCTAAAATTTTAATTCAAATTAAAAATACTATTTTCTCGACTGTTAATAATATATATTTTCATTGGATATTGAGATTCAACTAAACAAATCACATTGTTTTCATATAACAAATATGATTTATGTATGCTTATATCGGATGTTTATTGCAATTATACTAAGTGCATTTTTGATATAGGTTAACTTTCAAATATGCTTTTTGTGAATTTTGACTTTATTTTTCGATATAAATCACTGAAATGCTTGGAAATGACACAAATTGTTTTATGTATAGAATAAAGTAACAACAACACACAATCTTCTGGTTTCATAAAGGGATTAATTATTTAAAGTAATGAAATATCTTTTTGCTGTTAACCTACGACATATTAATTAATTAATGGACAAGAAGACTGTTGGTTAATAAATATGATATATAACATATTAATATATTCATAAATTAAGTAAGGGAATGGATAAGAAGACTTTTGTCACTGGACTAGTAAGGTCTAAGGGAGTGGAAGAAGTTTTCACTGTTCCAAACCGAGAATCTGTGGAACCTCACTGCTCCACCAGTACTGTCACATCGTTATGTGGAATGGGCACTGTCACTCTGTGATCTGGTGTTCATAACGTTCAAAATGTTTGAGAAAAATTTATTTTCACCATCAGTGAAGAAACATTATTTAAAATCTGGTGCACACATCACCCAAATTTCACTTACCATCCTACTTTGAGCAGAAATTATATTCTGCCAAAGTTTTGTTATCATAAAAAGTCTTTGAAGTCAATATTTAATGGAGTTAAGTACTAAGGAATACATTTTGAATTTCAGTCTTATTAATCAATTCAAAACTCATTAAGACCATCAAAATAACACGAACTGTATTATATTGATGTAGGAAATGTAAATATCGTTAATCCAGCAGTCTATTTACATCACATAACTGCAGTATCACAGTTCTATATACAAACAGAAGTTTAAAAATACATAGATATTTCTAAAACCTGCCTAATCAATTTTCAAACATTTTACTGTATTTGATGAAATTCAGGACGGTCTTGATAACCCGAACAGGTAGATTGCATGGCTTGTTCGGATTATCAAAATGTTGAGATTATCAAAGGTTAATTTTAAAATGATGAAGAAATTACTGTAGGTTACAAAAAAATATGCATTATCAGTTAAATATACACATTGATAACAAAAAAAAATAAATTCTGTAAATAATCATATACTGTACATTGAGTCTCATATTTTGTTGCTGAAGAAAATATCTGATCTCACAAATTCATTATAAGTATCTGCAGGCTTTGGTAGTCGACATATCTATTCAGCCACTGCAAGCAATTATTAAATACCTTTATGGCGTTTCTATGACTTATCTATAATGAAAAATAAAACGACTGCTCAAAAATTGTTCAGTAAAATAAAAATTGATATAAAAAACATATTCCTTACCTGCTTTTGAAATTATCAAGCCAACATTTACTGACTTTAAAATCTGCTTTATTATCCTTCTTAAAATCATTCTTCAATAAAAACTTTGCCTTTTTTAGCTAATATATCCTTGGAAATCGGAACCTTCGTAATCTCTGCTGTAAAAACCATATGTTAAGAGATTCCTCAACTTCTGGATGATCATCTAGTTTTAGTATTTTCCATTTAGAAACATCATAATACGATTTTGATATTACCACATGAAACAATTCCTGTAATATATACTGAAAAACAGAGCCATTTTCATTTTGTCTCTTATCAGTCAATTTAACTTTTTTTCTTTCTTATTTGGATTACCAGAGGTTTTGGGCTACTAGGGGTTAGGTTTATCAAGACCGTCCTGTATTATTAACCTTATTTACATCATTCGATGTTTTTCCTCTGTTAGAACAATATATTGATATGAGTTATCTTAGTTTAATTTTTAAGTTCAATGAAAACAATTATATAAATAACATAAAATTTACTTCTGAATAATTCTAATTACATCTTACTTTTAATTGTAATTTTAAAATAATTTCTTAAAAATTGATTGTTCTAATTTCTTTTGAAGCAAGTTATAATTAAATTTATTATCAGGTGGTGGTAGGGCAGGGTAAAGAAGGACAATTACAATGAATTCAAAATAGTATTTCTTGTTTTTATTTACTAACCAATGTTTCAAAATTAGTGTTTCTCTCGCCCTAATTGTCATCTCCATCATAATAAAGTAAATCACAATTTACCTTCTTTTTCCTGATTCATCTGGGATAAATCAGCTTAATTTATTTTTCTAATGTTAGTTTTGCGTAATAATAAACTTTCTAATAAGTATGATGTGCAATGAAGGAATAATTCTGATCTGATTTATGTTTTCTTAACAGTTGGAGGTTGCGATGAGGAAGCTATTGAAGTTGGCTCCCGAAACACATCCCATCATATTCATTCTGCGCAGTCC
The DNA here is from genome assembly GCA_928085145.1 of Nezara viridula. Taxonomy (NCBI): domain Eukaryota; kingdom Metazoa; phylum Arthropoda; class Insecta; order Hemiptera; family Pentatomidae; genus Nezara; species Nezara viridula. The sequence goes on along the minus strand of OV725077.1, from coordinate 184,316,090 downwards.
CTATTCCCTTCATGTCTTTGTACTGCAGTAGTAAGGATAATAAACTTGCTTGACGATGCTGCCGTATCTAGTGATGGCTCTGCTGTTTATGAAGTTGCTTATCAGGTAACATGCATTTGTAAATATAAATGAATAATAAGGTGCTACCATTTATTTACTTATTATCAGTAAATAATAAAATGTTTATCTTCTTTGTAGTTGAAAATAAAAAATCGTTTTAATAGGGTGTATAAAAAAAATACTGTTTTCAACCAGATATTTATATTATTATTTCTTTTATATAAAATACAATTAATACCAATTGCTGAAAATACAACCAAGCAAATTACTTGATCTCATGCTGATACCATTATTTGGGATGGCTGTCAAAGAACTCGTGGACCACAATTTCAACTTCTGCAAAATTATCAAATTTTTTCCCTTGAGAAAAATGAGTCGTGGAGTAGTAATCCAATGGTGCAAGGTCTGGACTATATGGTAATAACGCTCTGACAACTTCGCTTACAATCTTTCCAGTTGTTCGCAGTAGAGTTCCGAATTCATAGAGCATCCATCAAGAAGAAATTTGTGATGAATAACACCTTCAAATTGCAAAAAGTGCAAAGCATGGATTTTTTTTCGAATTGCCCCTTTGCAGCAACTGGAAAAGCAGTTATTCCGTGATCTGGTCATTGCTCATGGGTATTCGGATTTCCACATTTTTCATTATAGGTGACAATCTTCTGGAAAAATCTCATATCAGAAAGGTTTTTCAATAAGGTTTTACAAATTTCTAACCTCTGAGAAGTAAGTTCGTGAGGGACCAGTCTACTGCTCATTTTCACCTTTCCCATGGAGAGTAGATGGCGACTAACAGTATCTTTTGACACACCACACTTCCTGGCAAGTTCGCTAGTACTTGTGGACAGATTTGACTCACAGCTTTCTGCGAAACCTCATCAATATCCATTAATGATCACCCGGAGCCCTTCCTTTCCAATATCGTATCATCACTGCTAAATTTTTAAAAACCAACGCCATGCAGTGCGCTGGTCAAGGACACCTTTCCTTTCATATTTAATAATTTCACGAGTTGCTTCAACGGCTCTGAAATTTTTTTCCAGTAATGCCTTAAAATTACAAGAATTTAGTAGAACACTGTCATGTTTCTTCTTTGAAATAAATAACTAAATCAAGGCTTTTTTTGAAGAAGTTGAATGAGATTAAACAAGCTTAGAGAATGCTTTAAAGGGATTATTAAGTATTGGTAATTATTAAATAGGATTAAAATATTTAAAGTCCTTTGTAATCTTGAATTTGATAAAATGGTATTTTTTTTTATACACCCTATTATTTCGATTTAAAATATATATATTTCATAGATATTGTATATTGTATAGAAACAATTATTTATTTTCTGTTGTTACTAATTAATTAAAAATTATTTCAAGTTTTTCATTTTATATTTTCTTCATAAAATAATATTCTCAATACTTTCCTACTGTGGTTCTATTAGTCTTAATATTTAATAATTATTAATTATTTAAAATAAATCTATTTGTTATAAGGTCAAAAACATCTCTTTAGGACTTTTAAACTTGTTTCTCTTTGTAATTTTAATTTGTTGTAGTTTTTTGAACTGTTTGTATATTTAATATGTAAAGAATATAAATTGACCTCTTTAACTTACATCTATTTAATAGAATATCCTATATGGTTACAAAAATATGTTTTGATTATAGGTAATTTGGAGTTGCTTGGTTGAAGATAGTGCTTTGTTTCTTCGTTATATTTTGGAAAGGTTGACTAGAGGAGATCAAGAAATGATGTTCAAGGTACACAGCTGTGTTCATTAAACATTTTATTTTATGATAAAGATATTTTATTTTGTCTGATTTACAATACAGGTGCTGAGGCATTTGATAAGATTTGTGCCAAGGTTGCCACAGCAAGCAGCCTTCACCCTCTATAACTACATTATTGGATATGTCATGTTCTACGTGAGGTCTCCACAAGAAGAGGGCCAGAAGTTAATTGGAGCAGCTCTCTCTATATTATGGATGGTGAGTTTATGACTCACTCTGATTCTAATAAGAGTTTTTTTGAAAAATGCATTTATGGCTTCAAGTCTTGCCTGAACTGATAGATAAAGTTGCACAACTTAAGTTAATAAAAAATATTTTATGAATGTTAATAGACAGTTTGAAACTCTTTGGGAGCTCTGTATAGGAAAAACATATTTGTAGGTTTCCCATTTGGAAAAATTGCAACTTATTATTTATTATTGTTGGCCAGTGCACTTACATGAGGTTTCATTCCTTGGATAGTTACTTAGGTCAAATTCAACTTACATTGAATCTTACTCAACAAAAATGTATTTATGTATATAAGTCCAGTCATATTTTTGGCTTCTAATTTATTTATTTTTAGCTATACCCCATATAAATCATAAATAACAAATTGAATGTAGTTGAATTTTAATTTTTTCTCACATAAAAGAAAAAGAGTAAGGCTTTAAAGAACCAAAAAAAAAAAAAAAGAAAGAAAAAAAAAAAATATATATATATATATATAGTACTATGTATTTATTTTTCAACTTCAATATAATGTCAATTCAATAACAATAAAATTGAAAAGTTCACTAATAATAATGTTGAAAATTCACTTTAATAAAGTGATAGGTAATACTTTTTTTTTCTATTATTTCTTAATGATATTTACAACTGTATTAAAAAAATACATTTAGTAAATTTGAACATATGGATATAATGACGTGAAAACACTTGTTGAGTAACTACCCAATGGTAGCACTCTAATGATATGTCTACATTAGGAGATCACAGGGCCATCTTCTTTTCAGATTCATCGGAGGTTTATCAGGAATTGAAGAGGAAGCAAGGAGGAAGGAGGAAGAAACGAGAGGGTTGGGATGATTCTGAAGTTTATTATGGAAGGATAGGTATCTGGATTGGGTCAGATCTGAAACATAAGAAACATTAAGATCATCATGGATGGTTTTATTTGTAACAAAGTAGGGAGTATTGAGGATTTTACAAAGGATTTTGGATTGGATATGAGAAGAATTTGATAGTTTAGTGGAGCCCCATAGCTCAACTCCGTAAGCCCAAATAGGCCTTATTATAGTCATGTATATAAGTCTTTTGAAATTAATTGTAAGTTTAGAGCGTTTGTCTAGTAAGTGCTGAAGTAATAGAAAACGTCGAGCGGTTTCTTGTTGTTTCAGTCTGGTATGAAGGTAATAATTAAATTTACACAATAAAGTCATAAATTATTGATTGTATGTGCGTTAAATGCAATACGTCTGTTTAGAATTTCATTTTAAAATAATAATTTAAATTTTCTACTTTAATTCATTGATAATGATAATAAATAAATTGTTAAATTTATATCTTGGTGTTAACTAAAAATCACCTGAAAACATATTATTAGATTTGATGCTTTAAACAGAGACTGAATAAAAGAAGTAGTATTATATTGCTCCTGAACAAGAACCAAACTTAGAGCCTAATGTTATAATATATACAGCTATTTTACTCTACACTTGTAAAAAAGGACTTACTTGAGGCCTCAATTACTTTAGTTTCTGCTGAAGTTTTAAAGTTGTTGATTATAAACTGAAGTAGAAGATTATTTTGGGTCCATTAAGTTATATTTTTTTAAACCTATTTTAAATTTTGTTTTAGGTCGTTCATAGTGTCCATGGGATAATGTTTAAGGACCTGAAACAAATATTGAGGAAGGAACAGTGCGATGCTTCTATTCTCCTCACTGCCAATGTTCCTTCTACAAAGAAGATCATAGTACATGGTCCTCAAGGTACATCCTTTTTACATTAAAAGGGAGGAGAATAAGATTAAAATTGATCTTATTATTACTGATATTATATTTTTGATTTTAGATCAATCATCATGTGGAATTCCGTCTCAGTTTCCTGTTCAGGAAGATACTCAGTTCTGTCAAATACTCAGAGAATCCCTTGACTTCTTTGGTATTGAAGAAGAGAGACATAGAGAATTCTTTTTAGTCGATCACAAAACTCGTTAGTTGTTTATTTTATTTTTTTCTGTTTTAGTGTAAGATAGCATATTTATATTCAGTAAATATGTTTTAAATAATTTTGTGTATTATACTAAGTGTTAGGTAGGTAAGCAATAAAATATTTAAACTACCAATGGTACAAAAATATTATTGAATTTTTGATATTTACTTGTGTTTACTAAAAATCATAGTTTTTAATTTTATTTTTTTCTTAAAATCATATATTATAATTATGGCTTTACTTAAATTTATTATAATTAACTTTTTACTTAAAATGTGGTTCCCAATTGGCATTAAAGAAAACTGATCAAATAAAAATTAGACATTAGATTTTATCAATGTTAATTTCTGCAACTATATATATGGATAATATATATATATCAATAAAAATATATTTATAGTTTTAACATTAACTTGTATAGAACTAGAGCTCATTACTTTTCTTAATTATTACTATAACTAAATTCCCTCTTAGGTCAAATCCATAATCCCAACTCATATGTTCGAGATTTCTACTTCTTTAAAAGATCACAATACCCGCAACTTGAATTGGTACATATGCACCCAGAAGATGCATTTAATGCCTTACAACGCCAAGAGTTGATGCATAAATCAGTTGAGATTGGCAAAGTTCTGCTCACATGGGCTATTCTAAAGAATGTTGACATGGTAAACTCTTCTTGTTATCAGATAAATCTCTTTATCTTTTAAAGTTGATTTCTAAAGTTATATTCTTGTACTATTATTGTTTTCAGGTTGTTCAAAGAGTAGTATTTTTACATGAGGAGTTAATGAAACTTCCTTCATTTCCTAGGAAAGCATTAGAAGCTGATTTAGATCTTTATCGTGGGGGTGAGATGGGAAAGGTTTGAATATTTTTCTCATTAATATTTATACTATACCTATTTATTTATTTTATTTATTTATTTTTTTCTTAGATGAATTTATTTTGAATGAGATTCTAATTTTCATGATTGTCATTCTTTCTAGGAGTTACTTGGATTAGATGTTCTCCATAAATTCATGTGGGTTCGATTGATCGCAAGAATGTTTGAAGCAATGGCTGGTAATTTTGCATATTCTGGGGATATTCGCCTTTTCTTGAATGTCTTGAACGGTGCTCTCATTCTCCACTCACAGGATGCTACTATCCTTCGATATGTAATGGCTACTTACATAAATGCTGCTCATAATTTCAAAAATATATTTTCACTGAATGGGTAAGTTCATATTAAGACGAAATTCATCTATAGACAAATTGTTTGATCTACTATTCTGATAACTTGATGATTGATTATTGGTATTATTAATTCACAATTTTGTAACTATTTTTATTTACAATTTCTGCTAGAGACTCAGTGGTTTACATGATTATGATACACCAGTTTTTTATTATATTTAATGAAAACAAAACTACTTCAGAATGTATGTAAAATAAATTCACAGTTCTCCAAAGACAATTATTGACAAAAACTATTCAATGTTACTTCTAAACAATGTAAGTGTTACACTCAGAAACTATTTATAACGTCATAGTCAACAGTACTTGGGAGGAGAGCATTATTCTTGGCAGGGAGGATGGAGATCCCTGATTTTTGTTTACTAATCTTGACTTCCTCCTGATTTATGCCCTAGTTATGTCTGCTCTAGCTCAAGTGCGGTTGTGATGGCCGAGTTTGTTCAAACATAAATTTTAACATTCTCAAGTCTAGTGAAGTCTATTGTAATCCGGTCTGGGCATCTTGAAATGTATTTCAAGGTGGACCTGTGAAATGAATCTCAACATTCTTACTCTGGTTAGAATAGGTGAGTTTGAACCTTTAGAACAATCTCCTCTCATCCCCGTATGCTACAAATGGCGAGGTAGTGGGTAATCAGAAAAAAAAATTCAACTCAACTAACTCAATGAAAATTTATGGAAATTTACTTATTATTGTAGGACGAAGTCCGTTAAAAATAAAATTAACATTACAGCACATATTGGCTGAAACAGTGTGATCATACTCATTAAAATAAATAAAAAATAAAAATAAATAAAGAAATGTAAATGATTATAATAATCATACTATAATAATAATCATACTATAATAATCATATTATAATACGCCAGTGTTTCAACTGCCTCCCGCAGTGCTAAATCCTACGCCCTGAAGACGACCTGCAAAATGGGTCGAAAAGTCGGCAAAAATTAAAATAATTACTATATTTTAATTTAGTACTTATTTGACAGCACCCCCCTCCCCTCAATTAACTCTTTCTCAGATTATAATAGTAGTAATAATAAAATTTAGTATGTAAAAAATGGCACCAAAATGAAATCTGGGAAACATTTGAAATATAGATAATGTAATTTAGTATAAAATAACAATATTAATTAGACTGTGCAATGAAAAGGTGATTGAATAGGAGAGACTTTAAAGAGAAACTGTAGAAGCATGTTGGATGATAGGTAGGATAGAGTTCCAGAAGGAGGCATGGTGGATTAGGAAGGATTTGTCAAATGCAGAAGTTGGGTGAGAAGAAGGTAGAAGTCAAAAGCATGAGATCGGGTGGATCGGAATTTGATGGATGATTTAAAGTGCATGCTCTGTTGTATGAAGGATGGGCGTTGAGTTATGATAACCTGATAAAGGAAGGACACAAGGGAATACTGTCACCTATGAGACGGGAAGAGCCACTTTAACTCGACATAATACTGGGTAATTCGTGTATCTTTGGTGATCCCAAAAACAAATCTAATTAAGCAATTCATAAGCCATTTCAGTCTTGCTTCAAGTTTGCCAGAGAGCCCACCATACCTGACAGCTGTAGTCAAAGTGGGGGGAACACAAGGGACGAAATTAGGAGTTGTTGGGTTTTACATGGGAGGAGGTAACATAAATGATTGAGTTGTTTGAGGATTGATATGGTCTGACAGATTTTAGAGATGTGTTGTTTCCATGAGAAGGTTTGGTCAAAGGTGACTCCAAGGTTTTTAGCTGAGGAATGCAATGAGGTAGGAGTGTTGTTCAGGATCTGGTAATGCTGTTCTGGATGGAAGATGATCCTATCAAGATGGCTTCTGTCTTCTCGGCATTTAGGGTAAGCTTGTTATGAGATGCCCAATGGACCTTGGTAGGGAAGGGCACCTCTGGTACTATGGACTATAAGTACAGGCTAAGGTAATGGAGGAAGCTCAATATGTAAAGAACTCCTGTAGGGAAATAATCTTGTTCTTATCTTGGTCCTATTCCCAAATCATTTCAGAAATCCTAAATACCATCATCTTGTGAACATTATCTATACAATCTTATGGAAGAGTACATGAATATAAAATTAATATTGACCTTATTATTCCTGATAGATACATGATGGTTGTACCAACTCTGCTTCAACTGTATGCTACCTATCAAACAAACAAACTAGTCACCAAGACAGTTGAGTATTGTGTTAAACAATTCTACCTCATGAACAGAAAGCCTTTCATTCTACAGATGTTTGGTGCAGCATCACCGATTCTTGATATCGATTCTACAGCTCAGTTTGGTGATGGGCAGAAGGTGAGAGAAATATTATGAAATGGTATTTTAATTTGGCAATGATCATTTCCTTCATTATTTAAAACTGTTGAAAGTTATTATGATTTATTATTTAAAATTAGGATTTAATATCTTTATGCTTTAATTTTTTTATTATTCTTTTTCTGCTATGGGAGATGGATATTTATAAAAAAAAGGGACACACACAAAGAGAGTAGTTAATTTTTTTAATTTAAAGAAAATTTAATATAGAACAAAAATTTCTCTTAACATCGATCCACAAGCTCTTCAGTATCGGCGTAATCTCTAATTCAATAACCAACCAATTCCACTGAGATTACTTATGCTGTGTTATATCAGGGAAATTTGGTATTTAATGGCTTCTGTTTAAAAAAGAAAGGGATTAGCCCTGGGCTTCAATAAGGTTTCGAAGTTCAATTTCCATCTCTTGGCAAACCTTGTGTTTTATTTTGGTTAGATCATACTATGTTAGGCACATTTGAAGAAACAGTGATTTTCAGATTGAATCTAAATTAATTATTTCATCTTAAGTGTTATATTTCTTTTGGACTGCAATTAATCTTATGTAATACTTAATTTGATGGCTAATAAAGATAATTCAGTTCACATTTTGATAGGATACCATTGAATTGATTTTTTATTTTTTTTTACTATAAAGGAGGCATTTTATGGCTGTAACCGCAAAAGATGTTGACTGGTCAAGCTAGATTTAGTCTTATGTCAATCCGATATGCTACAGTTAATAACAATTTAAATTATCATATTTGCAGTTTTTAATTTTTTTTTTCTCAATAAGGCCAAAAAAATTAGTTTTTCTTACAGTGTTTTGGTCTCGCTAAAGCATTTGATGATCAGTGTTTTGAGAAACTGATTTGTTCAACATCAAATTTATATAAGTTTGCAAAGTCATATGCTTCTGTTCGAAACTGAAACTACTAAAAAATCAATGGTTTTCCATTTTCTTCTGATACCTATGGCCTGTAATCTCTTCTTCATATTGTACTTGGTTTTGTGCAAACAAGGTCTATAAAGTTACCTAATTTAATTTTTATAATGTAATGATACATAATACCTAATTTAATTTTTATAATTTTCAAATTGTTATTACCCATTTTAATTGTTATTATAATAGATAATTTTATACACCTTGGTACAAAACTGAACCATTTCAAAATGCCTTCAGCATCAGTATAAAAATTAATGTTTTTACTATGGAATATATCATTTAATTTTTTAAGCTTGTTTATAAGGTTTGAGCTCGCTTATCTCATAACCTTGACTTTTGAGTTGTTTCAGTTTTGAATTGAGCCATCGATATTTCATATATTTATAAAATTATCTTATTAAAAAGGTAATTTGATTAAAAGGGGATATTATTTTATTTACAAAAATAATTCATGATAAAAGTAAATAAGATTCATAAAATTCAATAAACATTGTTTAAAAATGAGGTATAAGATAAATTAATCTTAAAAATTTAAATCAGTGGCGCGGCTGAGGGAGAAGCACTGGGATCTCCTGGAGTCCTGCCTTGGCTTCCACCTCGGGAAATAAGGCATGACTCAGAGTCTGGGTGAATGTAAATATTGTACATAGGTGTGAATGCGATTTATTTACTTTAATTTTATCTAGCTTTTATCTATTATTTCATTATTTTTTTTGTACACAGGCATACCAATTTACTTATTTTATTTTTTTTATATTTCTTTTTCTTTATTATTGTTATTAATTGTATGTACATATTGTGCGAATGAATCATGTAGCCTTAATATTAATGCCCTTCAATGTGGCAGAATGTATTAATATTCAATAAAAAAAAAAAAAAAAAAAAAAAATGTTTAAACATCAGCTTCACTGGTTTAGTTAAGTTTATAAAATGTAGACATTTTCTAAAACCAAAAATTGTCTTACTTTTGGGAAAGAGGGAGTGAGGAAGGAAAACCCGTCTCTATATTATTTTAGAACTACTGGTAACTATGCTTACATTATCTGAAATTCAAACTTTCTCTTAGTACTATATTTTACTGTTATTTCCTTTCAAAAATTGATTTTGCATTATTAAAATTAGATAATGAAATAGATAAAGATTTAATTTCAGATATATTATAATAAAGATTATAAAAAAAATATGTTGTAATGAATATAATTGTCTAGTTCCTATTGAATTCAATTAATTTGTAAAAAGTTATTGATATTCTAATTACATAGGTTCCTGCCCAGTGCCTTTTCCAGCTACTCCTTAGTCTAGAGACACCTTCTCCGGATCCGCTTAACATTGGGGAATTAGTCAAAGAGGAAAAACCTTTGAAAGCCATCGATTTCTGTTACCATGATGACAATGAAATGGTCACAGTCCTCGATTGTGTATCACTATGTGTTATGGTAGTTGCCTACTCTGCTGATTCTGTTAGAGCATATCAAATGTTGGTTAGTAGTATTTTGTAAATTTTTCACAACTGCACCATTTTTTGTTATGAAAATTTAAAACAAATAATTTTTTTTTAGACAATTCTTGAAGCAATCGTTCCATGTTATCTTCAACAGATTCAACTTCCTAGCTACAGAAAAGAAGGAAAGTCAGAACGAGATATAATAAGTCAGATAGCAGTTGCTATTAACACTCTTGTGACAAACTGTGAAGCACTTTCCAAGTAACTTTTTTCTTTTTATTGCTTTTATGAGTTAAAACTGATTATTTATCTGACCTTACTCCCCTAATAAAAAGAGTAGTTTCTAAAAAATTTTATATCCTTTTCTTAAAAGTAGCATATCCTCATATTGCTTCCTCACTACCAAAGGTAGGGTAGCATTTTATTTTTAAATGGATAATATTCTCAACATTTTTTTGCTATAAAAATGTTTTTATAATTTTTAGCTTTATATAATTCATAGTTAAAAATAACCTATTTTATTAAATTTTTATATTGAAATTTAATGCAACATAAATTGTAGGAACTACAATGGACCGCAGAGGACTAGTCCTGAACACAAGGGTAGCAGTCAACGTGGCTATAATAGAGCGCCTTACTCACCAGGATTTGAGTTTGTTGATGAGGGTCATGCAAAATATATAGCTGACCGAGCAAAGACAAGAACAACCTACACTGACTCCGATGATAGTGAAGTAAGCATATCTGCTTTGACATTGATAGTATCTTTTAATTCTGTGGGTGTACAGTAGAAGTTTTTCTTACCTTACTTTGATCTGTATGATCATATATTTTCAATAGCAAAATGTAGCAAGTAACATTTTTAAATTAATTAAGTGTGTTAACATTGTGCTTATCTAATTTGACATTTAACTTAATTTTCAGGCTGAGTTCAGACGTCCAAGAGATGTACTTTTATCATTGGTTACCGAGTTTGCTACCCGATGCACAGCACGTCTAATAGAACTCAATAAAAAGTTTCCACAGGATGGAAAGCCAATTGAGTTGTTGGAACTGCGATCTCAAACACGCCTTGCAGATGTTGCCCATTCTTTATTAAAAGCATCTCCATACGATCCTGACACCATGTCTTGCAAAGGACTCCAACTGTATATGACCCAGTTAATGCCTGCCACTGAGTGGAATTCAGAATCTATGCGGCCTACTCTCATTATGCTTCTTCGGAGGCTAGACAAGACATTTCTAAAGATATATAAGAAGCCAAGTATCAGGGTTTGTTTATTATAAATACTTCCATAAATTTAAGTTAATATTTTTAAATTATGAGATAATACTATATTATAAATTATGAGATAATATGTTATCATATTATATTATCTAATATTATCTTATGCTATAACACTATATTTAAGATATATCTTTTTTTTTATAATTAGTATCTGTCGGAAATACTATTATGAGAATTAGAAAGGAATAGGTCGTTGGTAGGTGTGAGGCAGATGAGTGCCCAACGGCATCCTTTCCGTCTTGATTTTAATGTTTTAATTTAATGAAGGAGATCCATCATTCTTTGAGCTTCTTTTGAGCCTCCTACAGGTGTTATTGGGCATGTTGGTAGTGACCATCCCTTCAATCAGTGAGTAGATATGTCCATGTAAGTTACTTTGAGATCTTTTATAATCTGTTCGTTAATCTGTTGGCATCTGTAGATCTTTGTGTAAAGCAATGGTACTGACGTACCAGGAAACCAGTTTGCTTTATTTACAAGAAACTGTATGTTTTTGATTTTTTAAAAATATTTTTGTATGAATTGACTTTGTATATTGAAACTGTGAATTCTTAAAAGATAAGATATATCCATCTATAAACTAGGCAAACACCCTGACATGCAAACAGAAGTTCATTGTCGATAAGTCATGTAAAAAAAAAGTTGATATGTACTTTATAAACAAATAAACTTTTCTACCTATCTATCTACCAGGGAGCCTTGGTTATAGTCTTGAAAGTTTTTGACTGAAAAGTTTGTAGTTTACTTATGTACGTCTTTTTGGCTGTTCTGTATATCTGTGAAGCATAATTCCACTAGCACTGTAGATAAGGAAGTGTATGTATTCAATTTTTGTCTAAGTTTTAATTTTGATTGTCTTGAAAGGAGTGAGTATAATAGTCGTTGCCTTAGGTTTAGAATTTTTATTTTGTTCTTGATATGTGGGCCACATGTCATTATTTTGTCAAATGTCAGCCCAAGATATTGAATTTTGTCTGTCTGTGGAATTTGGACATTGTCAAGGTAAATAGCAGGACAAATTTCTCGTCGAAGGATAAAAGTAACATGTTGTGATTTGTCTTGGTTGAGTCAATTTTCCGGAGTATGCACAAGTTGTGAAATTTGTTTAGGTATTGTAGAGTCTGTGAAGCATATATTGGATTTTGATGTCTTGTCAAGATTGCTGTATCATCTGTGTATGTCACGTTCACAGTATTGACACTGTCTGGAATATCATGTGTATAAACAATATATAACAGATGAGTGATTACTGACCCCTAAGTCACTCCCTCTAAGGCTGGTTTAATAGTAGAAAGTTCTGTGTCTTGATAGATAGAGAAAAATCTGTCAGAAAGAAAAGATTGAAGAATAAAATAGTAGGTTGGAGGGAGTATCATCCTAAGTTTAAAAATAACCTCTGATGCCAGACTATATTGAAGGCTTGAGCAACATCCAGAAAAACTCCTGTTGCAGGCAATTTGTGCTCTAGTGCTCTCTCAATTGAGTCCGTCACTTGATGTAATGGATGAATGGTGTGTACAGAGTCCAAATTGATGTTCAGGTATTATCTTTTCATTACTAAGTATGTCAAGAAGTCGTTTGTTGAGACGTTTCTCAAAGATTTTAGAACATAATGGAAGCAAGCGGATGGATCTATATGATGAAGGGAAGACGGTGTTCTTGTTTGGTTTGTGAATGATTGTAATGAATGAATATTTCCATTGTATGGGAAAGTTAGTCGTTCTGAGTATTGTGTTATAAATTGATGTTATGTACACTTGGGCTTTCCTTGTCATTTTCTGGAGAACTTCAGCATTTATTAGGCCATGACTGGGAACTTTCTTCCTAGGTAATTGTTTAATTTGTTATGCTACTTGAATAGGAGTAATTCTATGACTAGATGGCGGTAATTCCACTTGTAGTAGAATGTCTACAGTGTTGTGTGCATATCTTTAGTGTTTGATATTAGGGAAGTTGGTATGTGGTGTAAAAACAGAAGAAAGATGGTTGAAAAAGAGATTTTTCAAGGTCCGACATGGCCCAGGAACCTTTTTCGTTTCAGAGATGTACTGACACCTCACAAATGCTTTACAAGTTTATTAGTCTGTCTCCATAAGCTTCCATCATCAGTCAAAAGATTTGTGAGGTAGTGATTGTCATAGTTTGTTCTTTTAAAATTCTGAACCTGTCATTTAAGTAAAAGATATTAAGATATATTTAAATTATATAAGTTATTTGTACTACCAGAATATGTCGTTTTATACTGTAAAATGTATAAATTCTCAAATTGTAGTCTTGGAACTTTTCACCATTGGTGGAGTTCTGTGAAACAATTTTTATATTAAATTTACATCTACGAACTTTTTACTTTTATTCATATAACTCATTTAATAAAAATCTGATATGGTCAAAATTTTTTTCTGGCTGTTACTTAACTAGTTATTCTACTATTTTTATTTTGAATAAAAATGTTAGCAAAAGACTATTTATTAAAGTTTGAGTTTCAAACATATTTGGAGAAATAATCAAAGAAAGAAGTAAAATTAAGTCTGCAGGAGCATAAAATTATGGTCTCTAACTTTAACTTTGAATGGTGTTATGCACAAAGAAACTCTTAAAATTATAATATCCATTTCCATCCGAGTTGTGTATGATAATAAAATAGTTCTTATTTAAAATATAATTTTGCTGTTTAAATTATGACTAATTTGGCAATTTTTATATAATTTATTATCCACATCCATTCAGATGAACCAAATTGATTCACTCTTGTTAATTTAGAGAAGTGTTGACTGGGAAGCTGCTAGTGGCCTCATTCGTGGTATTTATGAAACTCTCTCTCGCTACCCATACATGGTTCACCTTGGCAACTTGAAAAGTCTAATTAATACTTGTCAGGTGTGTATGATTCCAAAAAATATACATCAATTAAATGTCTTTCTTAGTTTTTGTTCTGATAGCTATGAACTTAAAAACTAAATCAAACTAATTTTTCTTTTCTTATTTTTTACTAATTTTATAGTCACTGATCATTGGTGAAATGGCAACAGGCTTGGCAGAGAATATTTCATCTGCAACTGCAGCTCTTATGTCTCAGGTTCCACCTCCTCACTTCTGTGATATGGTTGTGCGACTTATAGCTCTTCAAATATTAGCTTTTGGTGTGAGTTTTTATTAATCAGTCATTTGTATCACAAATATATATTTTAATTTGTGCTTTGATTTTTTTTAATTACTCATTGATTTTATATTATTAGACGCATTATACAAAATTAGTTCTATTGTGTTCTATTTATTCTTTGTATTTAAATTTATCCTGACATAAAAGCATTTTAACCATCAGCTAATTAAAGCTATTTTGAGAATAAATAAAGATCTTAACTGGATTTTAATAGTATCACTATTGTAAAACTTTTTATTATATATGATCTGATTTTATCTCCTCTCGCAACAAAAAAAATAGATGACATTTTCAGTATTCAAAATAAATTTTTAAATCTTGGGAAATGATCTATTATAAGTCTTAAAATATAACAAAATATATTAAAATTTTAGAATAGTATTGGTTTCTTTTGGCAGGCCAATTCTGAACAATTACAAATTTCCAGATTTATTTCTATGGTTTAGGTATAGAAAACAGACTTTCTCATTTTCCTCAATTTTTTTATTTTAATTTTATGTATTAGGATTCGTATACGCTGGAGCAAGTCTGTGGTGGTAGTACCCTCTTTCCTACCTTTGAGAAGACAGAGAGTATGTTGCTTAATCTTCTCATGCCCCTGTGTCTGCGTGTAGGAAGTGGAAGAAGAGGTTATTAAACATTTTCATATTTTTTATTGAAGCATTAAATAATTTTGCATGACGTGTGTTTTAGCTCTATATATAATATTGCTCATATTTCTTAAAGCAACCACTAACCTACTTGAATATATTTAGATATACACATTATGAGGGATATAGATATCAACTACTGCTTGACAGTGGTCTTGTACGCGATGTACCCACCTTCAGCTAGGACTCCTGTCACCATGCAGAATTTCAAGATGGCTCAAGATTTCCGGTCAGGATCATTTTCATTTACTAAATCTCCCCCTGCTGTCACTAAATCACTTTACCAAGTTTCTTTTCTTGGTATGTCATTTTTAAATATATGAATATATATGTATTTTCACTACTATTTTGTAAAAAGTAATTTATTAACTAGTCATTTTATTGTTTTATAGCATTGAAGATATTAATAGCTTGCTTTGAAGGGGAACTAGAGTCAGATTGGCCTCGTATTGCAAGAACAGTCCAAGAACTTTCTAAGGTGAGACATCAATGAAATACATTGAACTCCTAATAAAATAATTTCAAGAGAATAACAAATCTCCCTTGAATTAGTGGTTTTAGCTACAGAAGTTAACTTTTGGGTGTTTTAAGCTATAGAGATATTATTTTTAATAATGAACTGTAATTGAACTAGAAAAAAAAATTAACTTATGTCCTACATTTGAGAGCAGTTTCCCTTTGCAGTCAGCTTGATCTTCATTTTATTGTTCATGGCAACCTACTGATTCTCATTACCCTTAGCTTCCACAATATGTGCGTTACTCTGAGTTAGAAGTTCCCTTCCTATCTGAGATTTCCACCTTTCTATGTTTCTGTTCACAGACACTAGTATTTCAGTCATATCAAAATAGTTAATCCGATTCTCTTTCCGTTTATAGATCCTTGGAAATTTAAGACTAGTAACAGAGATCTGTAGGATTCCAAAGAATCTTTTCTCTAATTCCTTCATATTTTGGAAATCAGCATTCTAGGCCCTATAATTTTATTCCAAGAATAAAAGTAGGAGTTACTAAATTACACAGTGGTACAACCCTCCCTCCCCATGTCATTCAGCAGGTTTGAGCATTTTCAACCTGGTTGTGTTGTAATAGCAGTATTAGGGCTGCCAAAATATGCATAACTGCTTCCTGATAGATCTCGGGTGTCTCTCTGATTCTACCCATCTGTTTTATCAGGCACTGTTAGGCTCCACATTACAACCAGTTTAATCTGTTAAGAGTGGTTTAACTCCTCTTTAATCTTCTTCTATATCCATTTAACTGCTTCCTAATCTGTTATGGTAACATAATTTTTTTTTGTGGCAATATATTAGTTTTTATTTATATCTCTTTTTCATATTATTTATAAAATTTTTGACCCTTATATTATAATGTCTATTTTCACTTCACAGTTTATGCCTCCCAGGTCAGAAATAGTACAGATCTAATTACGGTTATAAATTTCTTTGAAATTCATTCTTTTCTATTTTCAGGTAACAGATGCTAGACAATATTTTTGGAGCTTTATTGAGTTTGTTGTATCTCAAAGACCTCCTCTTTTTGTTCTTATGCAGCCATTTATCCGCCTTAAGGTATAATTGGTATTATTGCAACAAATATTTATAATATCTCTCGAATGTTTATTAAATTTTGGAAAACTTTTACAGTTGAATATGACACCAATAAGTGACATTGAGAGGCACATTCACTTTGTTGTCAGGGAGAAAATGTCAGGTCTGTCACATTCTGGGCCAAAGTGTCGTGGCGCTCTTCTTGCAGATCTAATTCATGAAATGAAGGAGCTAAAGGATGAGTTAGACAGTCATAAATATAGTTAGTTTTAACTTTTTAAATTCTTGATATAATTTAATGTTGTAACCTCTGTATAATGATAATAATATTTGAAATAATTACTTATTTATCTTACTACTCAAGGTATAAGACGCTTGGTTATTTGTTGAAAAATTATTTTTTTAGGATCTCATTTAACTTACACCTTTAAGAGCATTTTGACTTGAGCATTGAAAAATTGGTTTTTAAAAAAAGATTATTCATAGGTCCATTGTTCTCTCCTCTCAATTTCCTAAACTGTTTTACCATTTTCACTAAAGCTTAAGAGGTATTTGAGATTTATATGTCAAAAATAACTAAATTCTGTGTTGTGTTTCTTAGGCCAGGCATACCCATTACAATATACCTGTCAGATAAACCAGAAAGGTATATCTGTGCAGGCTTAGAGAACAAACCCTACAGAATCCAGGAGATTTTAACTAACTTGAGAGATGGTGAGCAAACAAGAAACATAGTATTTGCTAGTTGGCAAAAAACTGTTCAGGTGTGCCGGAGTGACACACACATCACATGTTCAGGTCTATACGCCTGCGCAAGTAGAAAATATTAAATTTCTATTCTTCTGCAATCCCCTGCACAGGTCGTTAAGCCTATGCAGTTTGGCCTGTAGCGGATGGCACACACGCTCCAGTTTATCTGTACAGGTAAACCTCACCGGTATATCATAACGTGTGTGCCTGGCCTTATTGAGTTATGAGAAACAAATCAAATTGTGAAAACAAGTACACCATTAAATGAAATTGTAAATAACAATATCATTATTAATGAAAAAAATTAAATACAACATTCAAAAATGTCGCACATCATTTCTTCTATTATTTTCATTATAATTAACTGTTTATATCTTGATGAATTTAGCTTAATTTGAATTTTAGAAAATTTTCTTAGGATTAATTTTATTATGATATCAATTATCAGTTTAGTTTATTGTTGATGCTTTCCTGTTAGGTAAAATATTATTTTACCAAATTAATTTTTATTCTGCTCTTGTAATAATAAATTTGAAAATAACTTACAAACTTTTAGAGGAAAGTCTATCATATGAATTTACCTTTTACTATTTAACAGAAATAAAGTCTGTATAATTAACTAAAAATATGAATCCTTAGAGCTGGAAGGTGTAGCAAAAGGTGATGCGGCGGTACCACCTGAACCAACCACGACAGCTCCTGCTCAGCGACATAGACCATCACTGATAGATCTACTCACTGGCAACAATAGTCAGCTTGGTTCTCACATCACCATACCACACAGAGGTAACATATATAAGTTTTATATACAAAATTATTAAATAAAAAGGATTTCATCAATAAAATCTAGCCATGAAGGTTTATAAAACTGAATTTTAGTCATGAGAAATATATTTTTAGATCTTTCATTTTTGGCTTACATCACACTATACATGAGATTTTTAGTAATTGGGATGAAGTTCAAAGTAACTCTTATAAATTAAATCAAAAGATTATTTTATTGAAAAATAATTAATAAATCAATAATTATTTACAAGTAGGCCCGTACGAAAAATTCCCACAGCATGTTGTTATCAAATGCCGAATTAATAAGAAATTAAAATAATGCAACGCATCAAAAGATAAAGAAATCAATTGTTACTTTATCGATAAATATAATCGACAAAGGAAACAAAAATTAATTTAAAACTCATTTTTGTTTGGAATCAACATGTTTACAAATTTCAATAAGCTGTATCTTTGCTAAAAATTGTCCGATTTTGGTGATTTTTTTTTTTCCTTTTGTAGGGCTTTTAGTAATGTTTTAAATAATCATGAGCATAACCAAGGGAAAAGTGATTAATTTTTTAGTTATTCCCAAATAACTTTTGTTTTCTTTCATAACTTGTTTGCCTGAATTTTCGGGGTGATTGGACTATTTTTCCCGCTGGAAGGAGAAGGAAGCCTTCAAAATTGGTGGCTCAATCTTGGGACTTGGTGAAGAATTAACGATGATATGGCTTGCAGATCAAAAACACCATCAATAAACAATATAAACTCCTCCTCTCTCGATCATAGATATCTCAAGTCGACGAAATGAGACATGTATTCAATGATAGTACTACAATTAACGTAAGGTTGTGTGAATACGAACCTATGCCTTGCGTTATTTCGAAAATAGTACGTTTTTGGGCTTCCAGAGGAACTATTCGGGTCTTGCTGTATGCATCAAAATCTTCAAGGTCCAATTTGTCCCGTATCAATCTACAGACCTACCACTGTTCCAGTATTGAAGCCTAGCAAAATGTTTGTATCAACTTTATTTATTTTAGAAAGAAAAACAAAAGTGGAGAATACGATTCGCTAACCTCTTGTGATATTCTGAATCCAACGGTATCCCATTCATGGGTATTTGAGCATGACAGAAGCTTATATTTGGTACAAAACCGATTTCAAGCCTTACTGTAATAATGTATATGAGGATTTATCAAGTAAAAATTTTTAATTCAAGATAAATTGTGTAATTGAAAAATTTAAAAGACTTAATGCTTTGTTAATTACTATCTGTAAGTAGGACCTCTACATGTTGACTTCTATTTTGAATTAATGTTGAGTATTTTTTCTTTTTTTTAGTTATATTTTTAATTTGATTTCAAGTTTAAATATTACAATAATTTAATTATACTTTATAATAAGATAAGTAATATACCATTTATTTTTATATTCAAATTAAATTGAAATATTTAATTAGTTGCTAGTACCTTTCACTAGGGTGAGAATGGTTTAAGTTTAGATTACTCTGTTTTTGTACACTGTACGCTCCTTTGAAGTGATTTTTTTTACAGTTTCTTTAATTTTATCTTCTTTATGCAGGAGTTACTTCAGCATCACAACAAAGGACAAAATAATCTCTTTAAGGAATTGCCTACAGTACTATAAGTTTTATGCACCTAACTAAAGCAAAATATACTTAATTATTTTTCTTCTTGGAAAGGTCCAAATAAAATTATGGAAAAAACATAAACTTGCTTGTATTCAGTTATTTGAGTTCAAATAAATCTTCAATAAATGAAAAAAAATTGACTGGGTATATTTTGGGTGCTATATTAACACTTGTTCTACATTTGGCTGTCCTCATGGTCTTGTGTTCATTTTCACCCTGGTTGATGTTATTTTTATTAATTTGTTTCCATTATTTTTTTAAAAATTATTTTTCATTAATATGTGTTATTAGAATCAGTGTCTTCTGTGCCAAGTACTAACACACAAGAGCCACCAACTGTTCTGTCAAGGTATCACACGAGTAAGTATAATTTTTTTCTTCATATATATTTATATTCTTAAATACTAATGAAGATTTGCTCCTTTTTGTAGGTAGTGAGGTTCTTAGTCCAGAGGAAGAAAGCCAAAGCGAAACAAGACCGCATAGACCTCGTCTTCAAAGATCTAAAGCCCAGAGTAGAAAAACCTTCCGGCTGAGAAAGAGCAGAATGGATGTAAGTGAATTAATGGATTTTGGAAGTTCTGACTTTGTTTCTTATATGGATATCACAAAACTGATATTCAATCTCGAAATGTATTAAGTAAAGTTTATTGAGCGATCAAAAACAGCTATTTATTTCTGTTTTATTTCATAAGTGCACTGTTCATAGACTTATATCTTAATATTTTATAGTCTTTCTGGTGAGATATGATACCCAGAGGATTAAGGGGTTCTTGAAATTCAACTTACTCTTCTGAATTAGTCCTACTAAATAATGGTAAACAGTGACTCACTTACCTTTGGGTTGGCTAAGCCTTTGTTGTTATTATTCCAATATGATAAGTTTGGACTCATTATTAGAATTTAATGCACAATTGAAAAAAAAAACTTGACAAAAAAGAAAATCGCAACACTATAGGATTGTGTCAACAGGTGCGAGGGGTGGGTTGGATTCCAAAAACTCTCCTGTGAGTATCATGTCTCAGAAGAAAGACTGTATGCTACATCATCAACAACCTCGAAATATTAAAATAATAGATATAAGTCAATGAACAGTAGAAAGACTATGTAATACGGTTTTTTTTTTTTTTGTTTTTTTAGGGTGTTGAATTTGAAATAAAGATTAACTATTTTTGATTGATTCTTTTATGTAATATACTTTATTTTTATGAACCTAGAAGTATTGTAACTTTACTTGTCCAGCTGTTTTTTATGGGATGTAACTTTAAACAATTAAACTGTTACTTTTTAGAGTGGGCATAGATCGGAACCATCAATCAATACTGGCAACAATGGCCTTACACCTGGCAGCAACAACAACAATGGCGGTAGTCAAACATCTCGGGGTCGAGGAGAGCACTCGTGGGAGGAAGACATGTCTCAGACATCTAGCACTTCTGGTTACCGGGAAAATTGTAGTTTGGTGATGGCTGCTCCTCCACTATCACCTGACTCGAGCAGTCACTCCCAGCATTCATTGCTGTTGGTATTTGAAGAGGATACCCTCATATAAGATGGTGACTGACTGTTGTTTGGTTCATAACAAATGTTTGTTTTTGTTATTCACTGTCCTCTAACAGTTTTAATTTTATAACTATCTAACTACATGAACATCTGTTAATAGGCTAAAAGTAATGAAGCATGAAAGTGTTGAATGTTCAATACGTTTTATTTGAATATAAGAGGAAAATGGATTCTAACATTTTCTATATTTATATCTGATGATTTTTTTGCCTATCTTAAAAACCATCTACAACTATTCTAAATTATAGAAAACCAGAAAATATTCCTGGTATTTATTAATTTTATTCAACAATATCATATAATCCATATGGTGCGGAGGGCAGTGTATCAGTCAAATTGTTTATCGTTTTTATACCTAAAGTCCTAAATTTGTTAGTTCCTTTGTTTATCTGAATAAGATTTTTAAAAGTTTTATTTTTGTATTATTTGTTATTATTGTAGTTATTTTAGGGTACTGTAGTTATCCTATTTGTCCTGTGATTTGTTTAATAATTTCAACAAACAAGAACATTTATTTAGAGTATTTCCTATTTTATAAGTCTGTTTTTGTATTTTTTTATTGTCCTTTTGCAAAATATAAATATAGTGTTTAAGGAACAAAAGGGTACTCCTTAATAATTTAAATTATATTCACTAATTTGTTAAATTTATTGATTATTTTATGAAAGATGTTTATTGTACTAGTTGTGAATTATATTTTTGTTAGTTCTTGACTAATGAACTTGAAAGTTGAAAATATAATTATTATTGTAATGTTTAAAATAATATAAAATTATTTAGGTAGATTGTTATACTAGATAAACTATATATTGTTATATTTTGTTTTTAATAAACTGAAAATAAGTTTACAATTTTTTAATTCTTCATGTCACTACTCTCATAAACTATGATTTTTACCTCTATAATTCTCAAATAAATTCCTTCCATTAAAATAATTCTGTGTTCTAAGGACTCATATAAAACTGCTATAAGTTTAGTTTCCATCACCTCTACAACTCGATGTTTGCTGATACCCCTATATTCCCATTTTTTTTCTCTTTATTACATGTTTTTTTTATAATATGATGCAATGTGTGGATTATTCAGCTAAGAGTAAATTGCAAAAAGGACCAATTTTATTGATCTCGATGGTTATGTGCGTCAAAAAGAAAGGGCACCCAAGGATTTCGTGCTTCAAACGGATGGCTTCCAAAACTAGCATAAATAATCATAATGTTTCTAATAGTATTAAGGAAGGAGATGGTCTGGAGAGGCGGTCATAAATAGACTAAATAGTAACAAAACATTTTATTAAAAGCCAACGTTTCGACCGGACTTTGCAGGTCTTCTTCAGGTAGGTGTGTTCAGCTTGGAGTTTCACTTAGAACTGGTTCTAGCTCAACAAATCTCCCTGAAGAAGACCAGCAAAAAGTCAGATCGAAACGTTGGCTTTTAATGAAATAGTTTTGTTACTATTTATTCTATTTATGACCGCCACCCCGGACCATCTACTTCCTTAATAATGCAACTATTAAATATTCAATATGTTTCTAATAGTATGTACCTAGATATAAAATAAGTGCATAAATACTATGTAATGTATTAAAATGTTTTAATTCAATACTTGTTATTTATTGCTACCAGTTTTTTTTTTACATTCCTACTGTTTGAGTAGGAATGTAAACAAGTTTAATCAACTTTGGACTTTTATAATTTGAAATTGGTTATTATAGTTCCCGTTTTTGGAACCTTGATCAGTCCAAAAACTTGAAATCTCGAATTTTTAAATTAGCTGCAAAGATTCGAGAGTCTACTGTAACTGGACTAATTTTCAAATTACAAATTTTAAAATTTCCTGGAACTTGAATAAAAAAATAAAATACGTCATATTTATTTAGTAAAGAAATATTTAATTTTTTTCCAACTGTGGATTTCAATCTTTCATTTACCTGATGGGAATTTGAACACCTGAGGACTGCTTTTAAAACTAAAAAAAAAAAAAATGTGTCGCAAGAATCTCAATTTAAAACATATCAGTAATGGTTTTAAAGTAATATTTCAAATTGAAAATATTCTAACTTTTTGATTTTTCATATTATTGAGGGGGTAGGGAAGGGTGGAATGGTGATATTCCCTATCCTCTACCATAGCAAAGGTCTTTTTTATATTTTTATTATGTACCAGTTCTTTTTAACTTAGTGGTGCATAAGTTTATTAAGAGCTGATTTAAAGATATAATTATTTTAATGATTTTGAGTCCAATGAATATATATATATATATTAGTTGCATTTTTTTTTTCAGTTAGATGGAAATGATTTAAAAAAAAAAAAAATGATTGCATTATATGAATAAACTGGAAAACGGAAGTTGTTTGCATCATATTTCAACGCCTGATTGATCAGTTGAGGAAATGTAGACCCAATAGATCCGCTCCTTTCACTGGCGCCTTTTCATTTGTTATGTATTAGACTTCTATAATACCTATCTAATGTTTATATGTGCATTTTTAACATTCTTTTTAAACTAATATAAAATTGTTTGAATATAGATGAGCGTATTACTTACATACTTCAAACTATTCAAACCGTAATATGAATTTAGTATTTGAACAAAACGTATTTAACTGCAATGAGTTAAATCTTTAATTCTTATTATTTGGCTCAAAATAAATTTTCTCACATGAATATAAATATTTTTATGTTCCTTACCAAGATAAATGACCGATAAAAATTCCTGAATTAACACATTCCAAATAACCATTGAAGTTAGTAACAAGCCTGGAACCATTAGGAATTATTCCAAGATTTGCACTTGACTTATTTCAATATTTAATAGTTCCAGTACATATATAATCGCAACATGGTTACAGGCTGTAACTTACAACCCAATGCCATCAAGATTAAGGCAAATGTTCAATGCCATTAACCATTATTTTTTAAATTGACTGTTAGCCAATTGGCTTAATCTAGTAGGCACTATTATGACAGGGGTGTCGTGATATCTGCTGGAATAAAATCCAAGTTAATCGAGGCAGCATCGCCAAGAACAGGTGGAAAACGAAAAAGAAAAAAAAATCAAACAAAAGAAGGTGGAAAAATAATATGATTAATTTGAATGCTGTTTAACGCAGTCTTATACGTTGGCACTGAATAGTCACTACATACAGCTAAGAAGTATACTTATTTTTATCAATTGATTTATTTTTTTATTGATAAATTATAACTATGAAATATATTGTAAACGATTATATATATATACATCTAGTCCTGTCATAAATATTGTTACGGAATTATATATAGATCTGAACAGAACTTTTTGTTTTTCAAAAACTTTATTAGAAAATAAAATGTATATCTATAGACAGTAAAACAAAAAGTAAATTACTCAAAATGTCCCCCTTTTGCCTTGACACAGACATTTAATCTCCGTGGCCAGTCATCAATAGCAGCACGCAGCACTTCTTGAGGAAAGCGCTCAACTGCTAGGAACCAGAGATTGTTTGAGGCTTTCCAAGTTAGGGTATGCTCTGTGCATGCCATCTTTTCCAGTTCGGACTAAAGCCGATAATCTAGTGGGTTGAGATCAGGACTTCCTGAGGGCCAATCCGAGACAGAGATGAACTCTGGAATGTTCTTTTGTAATCACTGCTGAGTTGACCTAGCCTTTTGAGCTGAAACCTGATAGTTTTTAGCGGCTGTTTCAACTTTTTTTTTACAAACATGGAACTTTATGGTGCCTTCAAAGCAAACTCCTCACTATCACTGAAGAAGGGTGATGACCTCTTTGCACTCTTCCAATGACTTCCTGGGCTTCTTTAGAGCTGTGTGCGTTCTCACGATCATTTTGGCGATTAAATGTTTCTTCAATTGTAAAAATTTTCTCATCGCTAAATAAAAATTTCGGTGAAGAGCATTGGTGTATCGGGCAAAGAACACTTTGCCGCCAATCTATCCACTCTAATTTTTTTTAGGGAAGTGGTTGTTAGCCTTTACCCTGTCATTCTTCGAAATGCACCCATCCTAAGGTCACTTTTTATTATGCGAGGCATTGATCTGACAGAGATTCACATTTCTCGAGACCTCTAGCTGATCTAGGGTTTAATATTGGGGAGGGAGGCTTCAGCCCGAAAGCTTTTTTTTTTTTTTTTCATAAAAATAACGATAATTACTTTGGAAAAAAGAAATAAACTAACTGCCTACATGAAATGGTGTTTAAGTGATTCCTAAAGTACTTTTAAATGTGATTACATGAACAATAATACTTTAAGAGATAATTTTTTTTTATTTTTTTCCATAAAACATGGTTACATTTTACCATTTTGGGGAGGAGCAAGCCCCTCCCCCTCCCGTAGATCCGCCCTAGCCCGAAACATGATTTGTTGTTTTCGAATAGGATTTCTTGACCACTGCTCTCACTCACGGGCGGATCTACGGGAGAGGGCTTTCGGGCTGAAGCCCCCCCCCCCCTCCCAAAATGGTAAAATATAACCATATTTTATCGGAAAAAATACTAAATAATTATCTCATAAAGTATAATTATTCGTGTAATTACATTTAAAAGGGCTTTAGGAATCACTTAAACACCAGTTCATATAGGTACTTAGTTTCTTTCGTATTTTCCAAAGTAATTATCGTTACTTTTATGAAAAGAAAAGCTTTTGGGCTGAAGCCCCCCCAAATTAAAGCCTGGATCCGCTAGTGCTCTCACTGCATTTGCTGTTCTCACAGTGCGGGGAGGGCCCGTTCGAGATCTGTCACATACATTTAGGGTCTCATTACATCTATTTATAGTGTAGTACACGAACATACGGCTGATACCCAAAGGTTTCAAAATGTTGAAAATCTGACCTACATTTTCCAACTTTGTGTAAGGCGATCACAGCTACACGTTTTTCTTTATCAACCCACTCCATGTTAACTAAGCGAAAGAAAAATACAAACTAATTGGGATTATTATTCTGACATTTAAAGAAAGTAACCTGATAGAGGTAAGGATTATCTAAATAATACCCAAAAGAATGTAAACAAAGTTCAACTTTTGTGACAGTAGTTATGGCAGAACTAGGTATATACGGGGTATTGTTGGTTTTGAAAATATTGTTGCTTTGCTTTAATGAAGGCACAGCTTAAGAAACTGTCAATCGGCTTGAAACAAATCGTTAAACTGCTTATGAAACATTGAGTGGATGTTTATATTTAGGCACAACTGCTCTCCAATAGTAACTAGATTAATTGAGGAACCGTTGTTCTGAATGACGAAACATTTATATTTTTGAAATATGTTCTATTAAAAAATTTAAAAAATAAACTTTCTTTGCACTATCAAAGCAAGTCGGTATATAATTTTATACTTAAGTCTTATAAATTTTATAAAAGTTTATTTCTGCTGCGTTTTATAAAATTTTGGTCAGGGCTATAGAACTGACTTTTTTAAATATCCAATTACTTTAAAACTATTTTCGATCTATTACCATTTACATTTGGTAATTGTTCATAAAAAGCGAAAATATGTTTAAATCTCCATTCGTTTTATGTTACCTTTGTGGAGCATCAAAATATTCTGTCGCTGTTTTAGTCCCTATTTCTGAGGAACTCACTTATGCTTAGAGTATTTTTATTTTTATTTATTTTAGAGGATTTTAAACATCTTCAGAAAGATAGTTATTAAATTGCTTACTTTGCTTTAATTTGTCGGAAATCGGTAGGAAATTAGTGTGAGGATAATTGATTTATTTTTAATCTAGAGAACTAAAAAAATATATATATATAATACACTGAATCGTTCTTAAGTTGTTTACAAATTATTTTATTTTATTTTATATTTCATGAAGTGTTTACGGGTGAAAAAAGATAATGTAATAATCTTTAATAACTTGACTGATAATATTTGTAAATAATTAAGCATCCTCCTCAGTTGATAGAACAGCGAAGGGATTTGATGTTTCGAAGCTAACCTGTCTCTCTGAATCAGTAGTTGCCGCTGGTCTTGAAGAAACTGTCTTGCGCGGTGACACTAGATGCCACTCACTTGTATCACTTGGTCCAGCCTCTAAGCTGAGTTCTTTGCCATTTTCTTTCTCCTCCTTGGCCTTAATTCAATGTCTTAGATCTTATTTATCTTTCTCAGGCAAATGTTGAACTATTTCCTGGATTGTGATGGGACGCTGCGAAGCTGCCAAAAAAATTGCTCATTGCAAAGAAATTTTCAGATCGCAAATTAAATTTTTTATGTCCAATTTTATGTTTATGTATAATAATTAAACATTAGTTAGCCTGATTTGGACAAAAATAAATTATTTAAGCAGAGTGGTAAGTGAAAGTTGGGTAATGTGGACGCCGCACCATATGTTTCACTTTACTCCAACTTAAACATTCTAATACATAATTCATATTTTCTCTTAGTAACCTCTTTTGGTTTTCTTCTTCGTCTCCTGGTCTGTAAGTTAAGTATAAATTTGCATAAATCAAAAGTTTTGACAGGTAATTAAAACAACTGATACCTGAAGATCTATTGAGGTCTTCAATCATTGTTTAATATTAGACTTGGTCCCAAATGTTCATCAACTCAGTAACAGATCTTTTTTTTTTCAGTAAATTAATCTTCCTATAATTATTAGAACATTCGATAGATATAAAATTCTATTTTTATCTTCAGTGATTTTGGCATTCATTAGTTATTAAATTACTGGTACCATTACCATATATCAGAAATATTATTTATACTTACGATTCCTTAGTTTCACGAGTATAAATTAATAAATACTCTAAAAGAAATGAGAAAAAATAAATACGGAATATATATTAGCTCATTACTCTTTATATATTTATTTATTTTTGGCCATAGCATGCACGTACGTAATATGAACCAATGTTTACTGTCTAATTATGTTTTATTTTTCAGATTGTTTTTTCAGGATTCTATTTTATCAGGTGGTATTTATAATTTTATCATAATATCACCTTATATACACCTGTTTATAGATTTATCATGATAAATGTAGCTCATCTTAAATATATTCATATTATTGACTTAAGAGATAATCCGGGGTGGAGTCATAAAACAATTACTTTATGTTTTCTATGACCGCCACCGCGGATCACTTCATTTCTCTATATTAACTACGGTCAACCATTGATTATCCAATATTTATAAAATTATTTGTTGGTTTTAAATTTCAACTCTAAAAGTTAAGCGTTAGTTATATGTTGTTTCAAAACTAAGCAGATTATTTGCGTTATGGCGTTAATGGTATGCCCTAGTTGTCATTACCTTATTGTGCATTTCAAGAGATAATAATGAAAATTAGCTATGAAAATCTCGAGTTTAGTATTGATATTGAACTTGGGAAGTTGTTAGGAAGTCTGTGAAGGGAACACTTATAAATAATGAAGGGATTTGCATTTTAATGATAAAAAGCACTAGCATGAGTTTGGTAGTGGCTCGCCCTTGACTAAAGAGGGAGTGAGGTGGGCAATCCTGGTAAAACTATATTGTAGTTATCGGTTGAGTAGTTTGTTTCCGAAAATTGGATAATCGAAGGGTGTCTGAATAAAGCGGACCTGTGGAATATTTTACAAGCAATTGAAGCTTGAATGATAACCGAATACATTACCGAAATATTTGGGAGTTTCAACGTCAGTCATTGAGCAGAACATTCATTCCTGTTTACTAGCATGAAGTATAGATTATTGGCCAAACTGTGAGGCAGATTTAAGAAACCAAATATAATGACAGCATGGAAATAAAACAAAGATCAAAATTTTGGCTGTAGCAAGCGGAAATAATGAACGGATCAGAGAAACAACTTCGTACCTGGACCATTTGGGGTCCGGCCAAACTCCTTGTTGAGGCAAAAAAAAATAATCAATTAAAAAAAAAATTGAAATTCAAAAGTATTGTTTCATTATGATTATTTAAATGATTATTATTGATAATAATGTGCAATTAAATAATTAGCCAACTGAATAATAATATAATATGAGGCATTTTTGAAATACCTTAATTTTAACTTCAAAATATCAATTTTTCTATTACAAAATATTTGCCTGAAGCAATAATTGATATTGCAAAATGCTATTTAACGAAAGCGATCTGTTGAAATTGCTCCCTGTCTAAAGATTTTAGCGTGACTATTTGAAGGAGAAGAGGATCTTCAAAATGGGTTTTATGGGTTTGGATTTTATGAAAAATTAACGAGGATATGGCGTAGTGAAAAAAAAAAAACCTTTTAGATATAATATATATAGATACAAATAACTGAAATTTCTTTTTGTTTCCAAAGCGTTTTATACACTAATGATTAGAAGTCACATATAAGTAAATAGAACTGGCCATTACATCAATTGGTGAGAGTAGTCATTAATAGACAGAATTACGACGATTTAGAAATAGCTCTGATTCACCTGCCCAGGTGTGACCACCCACCGATCATTGAGGTTCTCTTGTTGGTTCCCGTCCTCAGGCCAATAAATTCTTCCCGCGGTTCAGAAAACAAATCTGGTGCGCGTAGCACACAACTTTCACTTACTGCTCAACTTTGAATAGAAATTATTTTCTGGGGATGTTGAGCTATTATAAAATTTTTGAATTGAATTTTCAACTGAGCTAAAGCCAAAAACTTAAAGTTAACAGATCATAAATACCATAAAAATAACAAAAATCCTATTTATTATATCACCGGCTGGTTATGGATTGTATGATCCGTTGCTTATGGATTGTTCGACTATTAGTTATTAAACTGTTATTTTCCATTACAAAGTTTACTAAAATGGAATTAAGAGATTTGCATTTTCTGTCATAGACAAGTCAAAAGTTGTCACACTAATTGTAAGTGGATACTGTTCATCAAATTATTCAGTAATTTAATTTTCTAAAAGGTTACATGATGATTTTTCGGAATAAACGGACGATAGATACCTACTTATTTAAATATAATATCAGATCTGGAGTTATTAAACTACCGTGAATATATTTAAAATTAAAACATATCCATGAAATATTTTTATATTTCTTTTCTTCTTTCAGACAAGTACAATGAAATAGTATCTTGAACAATGTCATTGACTTGAAGGCGTGGATTTTAAATAGATTTTCAAACTTAAAAATTTAAATTTAGTTAGTAAATTTCATTTAATTTCCTTGAAAACATGTGGTTTACGTTAATTAATATTAGTTTTCAAACATTATTATTTATAATTTTTTTCGCCACTCTTCGATAACTTCTACAACTTTCTATATTATATATTGTTTTTTCTAAAATCTTCGCTTTCCAACTATATATCATACGTAGACCTTCTGACTAGTATTCCAGAGATTATTTTTCGACCTGGATAAGCATTTTTATTTTTCTGCTTTATTCAATAATCAAATTCCTTCAAAAGTTATATTTAGCATTTTTTTATAACTCTTAATAAAGTTAAGTTAGTTTTTTAAAATAAACCATATTAAAGGTACTTCATAGGAAGACATATATTAACATTGGGCATTTAAGCCCTGTAAAATGACATCAATGGGGATAGGACCTAATTGGTATTAAAGACCACTTTATTATATAATGATACACCGAGTTTAATCAAAATCGTTAGAGCCGTTTTTGAGAAAATTGTAAACATGTGTTTAAGCGTTCATATGGCACTTCCGGTTAGCCGATTTTAACAAAAAAGTTGCTGTCACATCCGGCCCATATACAAACCTTAAATACTTAATATCAGTTTCGTTCTACTTTTCGTTTATGACTCAGACGGTTAACAAACACAGACACACAGACCATTTTGCGACACTTGGTCATTTGGACTCAGGAGACCTCAAAACATGTATTTCCGTTGAAAACTGAGATTCGAAAATACTTACCCTTACTATATATTACATATAATGTAAGTGAAAGTAAAAAAGGATGAGGTATACATTAATCGTTAAAAGGACCATTCTTCTCTATGTATTTCGTAATGTATGTCGTAGTCTTGTACCTCGTACATAATTTTTGCTGACGTATGAAAAGTTATGTTTTTGTGAATGAAGTTTAGATTAGCATAATTTTTACTGTATTATTATTTAAATTGATATGAAATACTGAACTTTATAGACAAATAAATTGCAATTATATATTCTTTAATTAGATTATGGTTATTAATTCCTTAATAAAACCTTAATTGTATATATGTTTTTTTTTAAATTTTCTAGGAAACAAAATTTAAAAAAAAATTGATACCATATACCAAAATAATATTTTAAATATTTATCGAGTATAAAATAAAATATAAGAAAGTATATATATTATTTCCTTCATAAAACTACAGTTTTACATAATTCATTTAAATAGTTCTAAGTAACCAAAATTAAAATTTGATAATAAAAAATTAATATTTAATAATTTCAATTATATGCCATAATAGATGGTCATAATAATGTGTTTTACATTTATTTTTAATAATGATAGAAATATTGTATCCTTAAAAAAGTTTATTTTACCATTTTAATTTTTATAGAAAGTTTTCCAATAGTTACTAAAAAAGTATATCGTGCCTTAAATTAAACTCATTTAACTTCTTGACCCATTAACTGAAACAAAAATAATTTAAAAAGGCTTTAAAATATATGAATAGAGGTAGTAAGTAAAGCTCTGATCTAATTTAATTTAAAAAAAAAAACAAAAAAACAATAACATTGGGCCTACAATAGTACAAATTATAAATGAGCAAGCGTACGAGGATGTACGAGGTTTGAAGTACGAGGATTTGTCACAGAGCGCGCGGCAACACTGATCACATGTGGTTTAGTTTTTAAAAATTAAAACTGCTGTTTATTATAGTCTAACCTATTCAAAAAACTTATTTAAATGGTAAACAAAAAAGAACATCACTGAGATCCCTTAGACACTTCGGAAATATCGAACGAATTTGTTTTGATAATTTAATAAAAATAAACTCAATACGTTTTGTGGACATATTTTAATTTTCTTGGTTGCTGATATCGTCACAGCGGTGATGAAGCTGTTATGCAGACCTGCCTTCTGTTATTTTTCGCCAATCCAACATGTCTCAATGAGTACAATACTGGATTATAATAAGTTTACGAACAAGCGAGTCTTATTGCTGAATATTTATTATCCACTAAGGTAAGCGAATTACTTATTAAGTAAACTGTTACTTCAACATAATTGCCATTATCATGTATGGAGCTCCACTAATTGTGTTTAATATACTATCTTGTTTAATCGACATTTATAATTTTCGTAAAAATGGATTCAAACTTGGATAACTTTTCCTCTTTAATTGGCTGCAAAATATGCACGACTGTTCAAGCTTGATACAGTTTTCTCAATAAAATTTGAAAATTTGTAATGCACAGTTTATGTTCCTCATTGTATTATATACATTTAAGTTTATATTTAAAAAATAATTATAATTTATCATTTTATTTGTAATTACGATTTATATATGTTATATAACTTTCTGCTGCTCACTGTAAATTATAATATGAATATGCTATTAAATTCTAACATGAATATCTTACTTTAAGATTAGTTATAATATCTCCTATAAACTTAAAAAAAAAGGTTACACGCGTAAAGGTTACATTTTTTTGTTTCTGTGGTGATAGTAAAAAACCAACTAAATTTTTCATTGAGCAGTGTAAAGTGAGGAATTTGATCCAAGTAGTATACTTACTTACCTTAATTTATTTATTTAACATATTTTATCCTGTTAGTACCAATAGCTGAAATTGGCAGGAAGGGATGTAATTAAAAAAAAATGTTATTAAAACTGTGAAATCTTTTGTCTAATAGGCACAAAAATTAAGAACGAAATAATTGTAAATCTATAAACTAATTGATATTCTATTAGGCTTTCAGTAGCACACCATTATCTCATTAAAGCCTGAAATTGAAATTACTGTATTTAATGCTCCTAGGGGTTCCTGGTTCAAGCCTTTTGTTGGCAGGTTATTTTTGATTCTGTTTCAGTTGTAGATCGACACTAGGGTCGGGAGACATAGAGTACTCACATTTCTCAGCCTCTAAAATTTCAGTACCCTATGAGTGTAGTATAAAATAATTAATTAATGGGAAAACCTTGCGGTTGAGTGTGATTTCGTTCAAAGCACCTCCTTCTATAACCGTTGAACAAGAAAAACTATTTCCTCGCAAAGTACTGAACTACAGACCCTATGAGCTTTGGTGTTATATTTTTTTTTTATTTTTTAAAGGCAAAAATCTGTTATACTAGCATTTTTATAGAAAAAAATAGTAATTATTTCTTAAAAATTAAAACAATGCTTTAGAATAATAATTTAGGAACAGTAATGATAATAATAAAATCTATCTATCTCGTTCTTGCTACAAGCCGAGGGCCTTCTCTAGGAGTTTCCGCCATCGGTCCATTAGCCACTGCCTTCCAATTTGGTGTTCCTAGTAGTATCCTGGAGTATAATATAAATACTCAATGGAAATTTAATCCTTAGCTAACGCTGCAACTGAATTAAAGGATGGACCATTGGGCTAGGATGGAACATTCTCTGCAGGTATACCACTCGCGAGCGGATTCATGGGAGCTTTCGGAATGAAGCCTCTCGCAAAATATAGAATTAATTTTTGTTTTCATTGGTCCATATTTATTTCTATGAGTTACCTGAGCCAAATATACTAACAAATACAGTATGTTCTCTTTTTAAATCACAACGCACATGCCTCCACTACTAAAGGTAACCACGTGTCAAGAAAACATATCCGTAAAAGCATTACGGTTCCTATGATTACCGTTTAAAAAAATTTAGCCCACCGAAATTAATCTTTTAATCCCTCGAAATGTTTCTTTTTTTTTCCTGTTGGCATTACAGATGATGTAGATCTTTGCCGCTTAACAAGGCTGCTCCCTCTCTGCCTGCTTTGGAGTATTTCATTCCAGTTATCTCTGTTGTACCCAGCACTAGCGGATCCAGGATTTAATTTTGGGGGGCTTCAGCCCGAAAGATTTTTTTTTCATATACATATAATGATTATTAATTTGAAAAAAAGGAAAAAAAATAACTACCTATATGAGATAGTGTTTAAGTGGTTCTTGAAGTCTTATTAAATATTATTACACGAACAAGAATACTTTAAGAGATAGTATTTAATATTTTAATATTTTTTTCTGTAAAACCTGGTTATATTTTACCATTTTGGGGGGAGGCTTCAGCCCGAAAGCCCCTCCCCCCCGGTGATCCGCCTGTGGTACCCAGCTCTGTTTTCTATTTATTGATTCGATTTATCCACTAGCGAATCCAGAATTTAATTTTTGGGGAGCTTCAGCCCAAAAGATTATTTTTTCATATACATATAACGATAATTAACTAGAAAAAAAATAACTACCTGTGTGTCATGGTGTTTAAGTGGTTCTTGAAATCCTATTAAATGTAATTAAACGAACAAGAATACTTTAAGAGATAGTTTTTAATATTTTTTTCTGTAAAACATGGTTATATTTTAACATTTGGGGGGAGGGGCTTCAGCCCGAAAGCCCACCCTCCCCTAGATCCGCCTGTGTATTTATCCGTCTGCTTTTTGTCTTTCCACGTTGTCTTTTGCTTTCTATTGAGGCATCCATTGTTACGTAGAGGATTCCAAAGGATTTCAATCCTTTGAAACGAAGAAGAAAGCTCTGTTTGCGCTAGTTATACGCTGGTCTATTCCCAGTGTTGGGCGTTATTCGAATAAATTATTTGAAATTTTATCTAGATAACGAATAATAGATAAACATTTATTCGTTGTTCTTATTCGATAACCTTTGGACTGATAATTATTTGTTATTTACAGATAAGATCCGTTATCTATTATCTAATATTCGATATTTAAGTTCAAAATATACGAATAAATAATTCGTTATCTATATCTATTATTTAAGATAATAGATAATAATAATAATTTGGCCAACACTCTATTTTTGACCGTTGGTCATTCAATTAGTTTATTGTGGAGCCGAGGTATTTGATTTTTTTTACTTTTTGGAATGATTTTTCTTCTAGATATTATTATTAGCAGATACTGTTATTAGAATGGAATTTTTGGTTAAGTATCATATATTTTGTTTTATCTTCATTGACTTGTCCAATTTGAGCTGCTTCTCTTAACAGAACCCGAGCGATTCTCTCAATATCCTCTTGATTGCTTCCGTTGTGCTTGTTACTTTCTCAAGGGCTAAGTTGAAGAGCTTCGGCGAGTGTCCATCTCCCTGCCTCAAACCTGTTCGAACTTCAAAAGCTTCAGTTACTTCGCCTTGGATTAGTATCTTGCATTTATGATCGTTTGTACACACCTTCGTCAATCCCACTAGCTTTCCGGAAACACCCAGCTCAGTCATGATCTCCCAACGACAGTTCTGTTCAAGGAATCATTGGTTGGTTTGATGTCGAAAAGTAGGGCGTGGATTTCCTGAGCTACTTCCCTTCGTTTTTCGAGCACTTTTTTTAGGGTGAAGATCTGATCTAGCGTGCTCCTTCCTTTTCTGAATCCAGCTTGATGATGTTTCGTAATACGGCTATATCTGGTTTAGTAGGATATTGTTCATTATCTTGAATGCAATCGGAAGAAGTGATATGCTTCTGTAATTACTACTCTCATACATGGAGCCTTTCTTTAGGATAAGGCCAGTATTCCAAACCTCAGAAATCCTTTCCTCTTCCCATTCTTTCTAGATTAGTTGTACTACCTTGGCTCTTAAGTCGTCTCACCCATCTTTAGACAGTTCTGATGGTAGGTTGTCGATCCCTTGAGCCTTTCTTGTTTTGGGCCTTTCCATAGCTATTTCTACATCCAGTATATCTGGCTTTTCAATCTCTTCTGGATCAAGTTCCTCAGTGTTGTCCATGTTTAGTGTGCACAACACTGCGCATTGCCTGGCAACCTGATAACCGAAGTTATAAATGAAAAATTAACTACGAGTTCGCTTCCCGGTGCCGGGAGGTCTTTTAACTCTGGTATTAATCCCTCGTCCTCATCCCCTGGCCCGGGAAAATCCTGTATAGCCTAAACGGCGTTGAAGTGGAAGGGGGAGTGTGGACTTATGTCTTCTTCGTTCGTGGGATTCCCTTGATTGTTGAGAAGTTCCTGGAAATGTTTTTTCTAGATGTCCAATATCTTTTCTTTAGATGCCGTCAGAATGCCATCTTTCCTCGCTTATGCGCATTTCTCCCTTTGTATATTATCCTTTCTTTTCTAATGCCTGCGTTGAATTCACGTAGAAATCTCCAGCCTGCCAGTTGTCCTCAATGGTCAAAAATAAGTTCCTTTACACTTTATTTTTCTAGTTTTTCATAATAATTTTAAAGTTTAATTCTCATTTTTAGTTATGCGATGTAGCGATGAGAATTAAATTTTCAAGAAAAAAATTGATTAATTTAAGTTTATAAGCAATATAACCTTGCAGGAATATGGTCCATATCTATGAAAATTGACTACTTCAAGAATCAAAATATAAGACAACAGTTACAGCTCTTAGGAAGAACTAGTTCCTTGAAATGTAAGCATTTCTATGTTTTTAATGGTTCTTTGATTAAATATTATATTTAAGTATTATAAAATATCAAATATTAGATAGTGTAAATAGCGATTTTTTTTCAATGAACTGACGATATTTGTTTTTTGCTGCCCTGATAAGCTGGACATGATCCAGTCTTACATATTCGTCCATCTATGCAGCATAGGCAGACTTATACTCCGGATCTCTCCTAAATCTATTTTCCAGATTTCTAAACCTGCATAGAGCTATCTCTCTAGTGGAATCAAGGCTAATCGGCTGGTGAGAAAGGAACTGATGGAAAATAAAAAATCTACCCTAAAGATCACGAGTGCATGTATTTATAAAGTGATCTTCTCAAGATGCATCTTCAGGATTCGGCGAAACCGAAACTGTGACTTTCGCGGTATCTTTATAAATCGCATTAATTCCTCCTGTAACTGTCCTCATACGTATTGAATGTATAAGGCTTTGGCATTCTGAGAGGGTGTCCCCAAATAATACTCATTCCTAATGAGGTATAAATATCTTTCGGTTGACCATTCAGAAATAAAACAGGGTCACTTAAAACCTCATCGTTCATCTCAGCACCCAGAAGCAGATCAACTTTTCTTGGTGTACAAAATTGGGAGTCCGCAAGTTCAATTGAAGCAAATCTATTCCGTACTTCTTGGGATACGGCAAAACGAAAACAAACTTCCACTGATGCAGGGCAATACTCTAGCTGAAAACCCATATATATTGTTGTTTCTCGTCGAACCCAGTGTCACTTTAACCTCATCTAAAGATGAAGATATGGAGATATTACCTATTCCAGACACCACAAGAGGACTAACCCGGGAACGAAGTAACACTTGAGACTGGGAGAGCTCATTGTTTGCAGCCTTGTGTAACATCCTATGGTGACTCTTTTTCCACAAACTTGGCAACAGCCTTTACTTTGGAATTTAGGCAAGCTCAGAACACATT
Organism: Nezara viridula; assembly: GCA_928085145.1. Lineage (NCBI taxonomy): Eukaryota > Metazoa > Arthropoda > Insecta > Hemiptera > Pentatomidae > Nezara > Nezara viridula. Next base: position 184,278,301 of record OV725077.1, on the reverse strand, counting down.
TCTGCGACTCTAAGTTGTGACCTATCAAAGTTGCAAAATTCTTCAAACTAGGAACCGTCTCTTCGTTGAGATTAATCTCAAACATTCTTTTGTATTAGGGTCAACAACGTTCAGTCCGAGATGCTAGGTTATTGAGTTATTATCTTCAAATGTATCCAGAAAGCTTCTAAAATTGAAAGGATCATCAACCGAAAATGATTTAAGCCCTATAATTTTGTTAAGACGGCCGCAATGATCCTTTCATTATTATAACGCTTTACTAATTTATCATTGGCCAAACTGTAATTTTCCGCGTTCAACTCAATTGAACAAATGGCCTGTGAAGCAGGATGAACTAAAAGTGACTTGTGATACAAAATTTTTACAATATACGTGTAATTTCGATGATGAATTAAGGCACCAAATAATGATTTAAATGAAGGAAATTGTCCAAAAAAATTGAGAAATTTGTAAATCTGGCAATTTAGAATGCGCTAATGCACCTACCAGGCAATTTTTCACCTTAACGTACGGTAAAACATCACTAATATGTCAAACAAACTATATAATCGTGTCCGGTGGATCAAAATGTTTAGGCTTCTTTCCAATTTTAATTTACCTAAGACAAAAAACTCTAATGAGTTCAAAATGGGCAACATTCAACTTATTGACAACATTCGACTTATTTATGCAGTGAACTGTATTCAGATGAATTGGTAGATTATATGAATTGTACAAATTGGCTTACCATTTTTTTGCTGGCATAGACATCATACTACCTGAGGGCTCTCATGTCTGTGACGTAATTGTTGTTTCTGGTTAGATCTGTGATGGAATGTGCCAGTCGTAACGGTGGCTGGTGCGAATTAAATTTTATCTTTCAAATCTGTCCCCACCAAGCCACAACGAGACAATCGGACACAATAGCTTTGCACAAATGCTCGATATTTTTTAATTTAAAAAAAGTAAAAATTCTTTAATTGAGATCAATATTTCACAGTTAAAGACAATGTGATTTATAAGGAATAATGGCAAGGACTGAAAAAACCAAAATCGTAAATATTTGTGATTAAGGTGAAGGTAAACAGTTTACTAGTGATAATTGAGACCAAACAAAACGAACTTCACGACCCCAATATTCTTTTTTTTCTATATGTTTTGAATGTGAGGACGTCATTGGTTCTAGAATGGGCCCATATTTCTAAAATCGTACTCCTACTGCTCTGATTAATCTGGAAATGTAGGTTTTGCTCTTGAACAATTAAGTATTGTGGCGTAAAATTGAATTCCTTAAGAAAAAACAAATTGGTGTAAAATTCATTGTAGAAATCCTAAATAACCGAATAGATTGAACACAAATTGTAAAAATAAAACTGAGAATGATAGAAGAGTAGGTATTGGTATAAATCGAAAAGACTGAGGAACAATCGATAAATGATTTCACCATATTCTCAAAGAAGCTGCTGGCATTCTTCGTGGATTAGACCTCTTCTTTGTAAATCGTATCGTAAGTAATTTTACAGAGTATTTCGATTAGATTTATTTTATTTTTTTTAATTTAAAATATTCCGATTTATTATTCTAAAATTAAATACATAATTGCCCACATTAAGAATATTTAATTCATTTGAAAACCATCGCACATATTTCAGTCAGTCGCGTTCCTATTAGTTTATTTAATATAAATGGCTAATAAGTAATTGTTTTTAAATATATCAGATTTCCATTATACAATATTAATTTGAATAAACTTATAAACTAAAGATTAAAATTACAATTAAGCTTTTATAAACGAAAATGGTAATATTTGATTTATTGAAAGAATCATTTTCCTGTAGTCAGGCATTAAAGGACATAACTAAATATATTGTTTTTAAATACTTATATAAGTAATAGAAAATATTTTCTGAAATAAATAAAGTTCATAGAATTAAATGCATCATTGAGCAAGAAATCAAAATGTTTACCTTTGGATGTGGCCCATGTTATTTTAAGTATGAGTCTATAAATAAATAATGGGTATAAGATCTTAAGTATTTTACATATACTTTTTAACTTATTGACTATTCTATTATCTTATTACACATAATATAATAACATTTTGTATAATTATATTAACAATTAAAATAATTGTAGGGTTTTTAAAAATAAAAGTCTCTTATTTTACCATACAGGAATACTTTTGTTTTTGAAAATTAGTAAATTTACATCAAGTAGTAGACTGCATTTACTTTTACCAATTGTTTTTTAAATAGTTTAAAACTACATTCAAACATAAAGTTTAAACATACATTTAAATTTTTCTAATGATAATTATTCTATTTTCAATCAAAATAGTAACTTAAATATTGATTACTGAGCAGTCAACATTTCAGCAAATTCAGGAATCCTTAATAGTGAAAACTTACTTAGTCTTGATTTATGACTTATTGAACTTGGAATATTCCTAAATTAACGTTTTAAAAATAGCAAACATTTTAATTTTTCATATTGTTTAAGGAGAAATATATTAAAATTTAGTAAAACCATCATCATAAAATCATAATATCAAAAACAGACCTCTGTAATTTTTAAATAGTTGAGAAAAGGCCAATTTTCTGTAATATAACCTCAATATAAATCTATTCTAATGATTTTCTTTCATGATTTAACTTGAACATTCTTGAATAAAATCATCAGAAATAGTTTGAGTTGAATCTATAAAATGATAATTGACTTTTCCTCCATTTTCTGAAAATGACAGATATCCGTCTTTGATATGAAGTCACTCATATTTATATTGTAAGTAGTTGATATATGAACTTTCGATGGTCTATCGTACAAAGGTAGAACCAGAGCCATGGAGAGAAATCGAGGGCTCCTGAGATAATTTTCTCCTGGCTCCTTTGAAATATTAAATTTACCACTGAAACCAAACGAAGCCTCATATAAAGTAGGCAACCAAAATACTATGTAAAGACATCAACTGATTATTATATAATTTATGTAATTTTATCTATGCTTTATTTTACTGTAAATTCAGAAGTTAAATAAAAAATCTTGTAGACCAGGCTAGGGCCTCTTCAAAGCCTAGGTCCTACGATCCCAGCTGGTCCCCTCATTGCGGGTCTGGGTAGGAAAATTAAGTTCAATGAAAGAGATGATTTAAATAATTAATTTATGAATGAGTTTTCCAATTTTGGTTCCAAAATAGTTTTTCTAAATCTGCTTAAAGTTAAAAAAAATTAACAGTAGTAGGTTTAAGATAAAAACATATTGCATCAGTTTTAAGTTGTTCAGTAATTTGTCACTTTGATTAATTAAAAATTGCATAAGTTGTAAATTTTAATTTTTGTCCAGTCACATTATTCATTATAGTTCATAAGAGTTTCTGAGAAGAGCTTCTTGTGTTGCATTTAACATCAATCCATATTCAGATTTTTTTTAATAATGTCTCATTTTTAGTCTTGTTTTGAAAAGAGTTAAAATTTCAAAAATTATTAAACAGTATAATTAATCAATAATTATATTCAATATTAAATATTACAAAGACTGTGAAATTTCATAATATTGCAGGCAGCATCATGCCAGGACTCCCAGCCTCTCAAAGAAGTCACTTTACAAGGAAAAAAATGTTGGACTGGGAGTTGTTGACTGTCATTGCTTATCAGGTTTTTGTCCTTCGCCTACATTTGTCTGTTCGAGTTGTGGAACGTAAGAACATTGGTTAAGTTTAGTAAATCAAACGAATGTAACAATTTTTTGTAATTCTTTTTCTTTCGATCCTTAATTATATATTTTGTCTCATAAAAAAAAGGTTTAGGGGGTATTTTATTATATTTTTTTAATATAGTTATTAGTACAAACTAAATATGGTACTGTGTATACAGGTTACATACCTGTAAATTAGAGTTACTTATTTATTACTGGAATGGTGGAAAAATCATTTATTGACTTTTTTTTTCAATTTATTTGTAATATATAACATTAAGGTTCTTTTTTACTTATGCATTGAAGTTATATAAATAAAATTATATTATAAAGTTTGTATTAACTAGTACATTATTATGTTATATTAATTAACTTTTATTATAGAACGCTACTTTCAAGAGAAGAAGAGTAGGATACCTTATAGTGATCTTGGGTATCCAGATCTGATTAGTTACTTGTCCTCCATTGAGGGTCTTTCTGTCACTATGAATTCAACAAATGGTCAATATCAAGTAGAGGCTGAGTGAGTACTATCATATCTTTCACATCATTTACAATATGGATATATATATATATATATATATATATATATATATATATATATATATATATATATACATATGCATTTTTCACTCATGTAAATCAAGTAACATAAACCATACTTAGGCAAGATATATACCTCATAAAAATACCTATAAACAGTTCACATACTTCAAAGGTATAAATTCCCAGTTTATTATTTTAACTATCCAAAAGAAAATATTTATATCTAATATGGATTTTGAATTGTGTTTGTAAATATTTATACCTAAAAGTAAAGTGTTATCATCTGATTCCTTATTCTAATGTTGCAGTGATCACCAAGACATCTCTAACTTGCTCATGTTGTATTTTCACCCAAATGAAGCAGACCTTTTATGAATATGGATCATTTCAGAAGATACATGATTGCTTTGTGATTGAAAAGAACTTTTTTAAGACTATATAATTAAGAATAAAATCAACTATTAACTTTTTGTAATTTTTTTTTTTTTTTATGTTATCCCAATTCTTAATCTTATTTTGAAAAAATTAAATTAGTTTTTGGTTGTGCAGAAATGTCTACCCTGTTTTGAAACATTGGATTAGAGTGGAAGATTGTTTTGTTTGAACTATTTAAATCTCAAAAAAAGTACTCCATGGACGTGGAATTTGATGCTCTACAACTTGTAATCTATATGTTTTATCTCTTAAGAAACTCATTTCCAAGCAGCAGGGCCATTTATAGTGATTTGTATCAATTTATCCTTTCGATCCTCAAGTTACTTTTCTAATATGTTTTCAATCAATCCCTATTTTTTTATTGTAGAATAAATTTAAATTGTTTTATCTCACATTTTAATATTGAAATGTGATATATTTCAGTATTAAAATAATTTCACTGTGTGTATTAACATTATTCAAAACCTTGATAAATTTTTATCAATAAAACTTTTTTTAACCTGATACTCTGAATTTAATAAAACCCCAATATGATTCGACCAGCAGATTCTCGTTTTTTGAATATAAATATTAGAATATTAAAAAAAAGCTTAAAAATTTTTTATCATGTCGATATTTTTGCATGGGCTCTCCAAATTATATTTCTTTCTTTAAAGTAACTTTAATTTTGTTTGTTTGTAATATTTAACTATTTCTCATTGTCAGCTGAGGTGCTCTATCCCACCAAAAGCAGTAACGCATACCACCCTCCATAGAAATTTTATTCCTATTAAATCCGATGTAAATGAAAGTAGAAAAATATAAAGCAGTAGTTAGTTATTAGTTAATTTTTCTTCTTTTCTGGTTACAAGTTTCCCCCAGTTGAAATATTGTCTCTTTTCTACTTTAAGCACACCAGTCAATTTTTGAATTACTTTTGAATTTGAATTAAAATATTTGAGAAACTAAAAATAGAGCCTGCATAGTGTAAGTGAGGGAAGTTTTTAGAATTTTAACTTCTTTGTAAAGAGCTATTACTTAAAATTGAAAATTAACGTGAGGCTCTTGTTAACTTATTTTTTGAAGGTATAAATATATAAAAAATATATAAAAAAATGTTTCTTCAGATTCTATGTATTTCGGATAAAAATGAAGAACTCCGTCGTTTTTAAGTTATATTTTCATTTCAGTTTAAAAATATTTCAGAAACCAGAAATCGGACCTGTATACTGTAAGGGAGAGAAATGTTCAGCATTTTATCCTCTTTGTAATGAGCTATTATTCAAAATTTTGTCTTAATATGACGCCGTGTTAGAGAGGTATAAAGGAAAAAAGATATCGTCACCGGTGTGCTTAAATTAGAAAGGAGACGAAATCTCCCTTAGATGTGGCCCTCCAAAGAAATAATTAATCCGGATTAATGAGTCCTCTAATGAACTCCTAATCTCATAAAATAATCGACATGCCACCATATTTAGGAATCCCTAATCGTCAGTATTATATTAACTGGTGGGTATTAACGAAAACTGGATAAAAAAAAACTGTGAAGTAATTTAATAATTAACTAATAGAGAATAATTAACACTTACCAGCCAATACAATTTTATTTGGTTAGTAATGTTACATAAATTATATATAATAATTATATAATATATTAAAATATTAATTTTATTGCATACATTATAAAAGGAATGAGGTTATGGTTCACCGATGAATTTAGTATTCAATAGCCTTTGGTGCACAAGATGTGGATATGACTTTAAAAATATACTTTATTGATTTAATTTTATTAAGAAATATTTAGAAATAGAAATAGAGTAGAATAATCAACTTTATTTTGGAACAATGTCTCTTAAGAGTAACAATATTGTTCAAACAAATTAACATTAAATCTGGCCTTGAGACCTTTTACAATTAATGAATATCAAAAACACATCTAATAAACACAAGTATAAAAAAATATATAAAGATATATTAAAGAAAGGTGATGAGAAATAGGGTTACAACACAGCAAAAAAAAAAAGTATTGTAACTATAATAATAAATACAATAATAGGTTATAATAAGCAAAATAATAATGCCCATGCCCATGACCATATGCGGATAACACTATTATATTAAACGAAAATTTATATGCCATATTTCCCTTCAGAATCGCATCAAATTTTGATTTATTCTTTGTGGTTATTTGTCATATTTAACTCGATTAAAATAGTGCGTGGATTATATCCAAAAAATTGCAGTTACTCTACGTTACAGAAGCTAAACAACCTCAATAGCCTAAGTGAATTGCAAAACAGAATTATCAAATAATTCCAAAGAGGAATGAATGAAGAGGGATAATGAATAATGGACGAAGATATTTACAAGTGAAAGAACGCATTCAACTAGTCATGCCGCTGACTAATCCATAATAACTATGGCGTCTGTAGCTATCGGTGTTGTTTGCTTAGCAAACCTCTGTTTTGCAAAGGCATTTTGAATTACCTAAAATTTGCACATCGAATCTTATCGACGGTGGTTTATCCTGTTAGTGAAGGTTAATTTGGTGGAGCTGGCAGCCGTGAGCCGATTGCCGCTCGGTAACGAAGGCCTCATTGTCCACCTTCCTTTCAGATCGTAAATTGTGACACGCATTCTAGGCATCCTTATAATCGTGGGCGAATATAAATTGAACTGAATTCTCACTTTGGTGTGCTAATAAAACGTAAACAAATTGTTCTAATTTCATTGCATTATATATGATTGTGTCAGAAGCAAAAAAGTAGAACCCCATTATTTTCGATTTTGGTGTCACCTTAAGGTCCATAAAGTTGAATCGGACTGTATTAACCACAAGGGGGGAGCTACGGCTTCCGTTATTTGGTTCACAGCCTTAAGTTAATCTAGCGCTAGCATTAATTTGTATTTAATTATTCAGTTCAGTTATTTCAATAATAGACTAAAATGAATTTTCTTATACGGTTTATATTTTGTTTTTTAATTCCCCAACAAATTGTGGAAGCCTTCTCCTAGGCTGGCACTAAGAACTTCCACCATTTTTCATTTTTGAAGTCAGGAAATTGTGCGCTATTTGAAAGGCGCTGTGTTTGATATATATAAAAACATTGTTTCATTTTAGAGCACTTACTTTATTTTCTATTGATAAATAAGGTCAAAAATCACAAAGACGTTCTTACAACTTGTTTTATTGAAAATGCACGCTGGGTTTTTGTGCAATAAACAAACGATATATGTGACGTCAAGTGGTTAAAAAAATAAACATCATTGAGCACTCAACTCTGTTTTTAAACACTGAATAAGCACTTTATAAAATCAATTATCGCAATAGAATAAACAATTCTTGTGGGAAATTATTATTTTGGTGTGGTTTATTTTAATTGAAAATTTCTCTTTTGATATGTTATTTATAATTTTGTTGTTGTTTATTTCAAAGGAACATGAAAAAAAATATATAGATCTTTCTCATCGAATTCTTATAAGAAAAAAACTTTCTTTTTAGTGATTCTTTTCATTGGTAAATGACAGCCTTACATATTGCACCCTCTATTGATTTCCAGTTTTTTAAAATAAGTTTTAGAATATGTTGTGAATTCTGTGAACCTAGCATCTACATTGTAGGAATTTTACATAAAAGATAAACCATTCAAATATCAGAACAGTATATTTGCAGCTTTTTTGGTAATTTATAAACTAAGGAAGCTGGAGTAAATATTTTAGAGTTTTCATACTTCTGTAAATGGGACTAAACTGTTAAATATTAAAAAAACTCCAAAAAAATGTAGCTAAGTAACCCACTTTGACGGTAACAGGAAAGAAACCTGTTTTAACTGTTAGTGAGGATTGTCTTCTTTCTAATTCTTATGATTTTGTGATGAAATATGTCTATACTATAGATTATCAGAAACTGAGCCAATAACAAATACAAAAATTATTTCGAGTCAGACATGTTTCATCTCAAACATATTTAGACCATCCTTAGCGCTAAAATAGTTTCAGAAGTATAGATAACCAGATAAATATAACAGAAGCAAGTATTTAACACAAAGAATGGAACAGCTTGTTGAGCGTAACTTGTATAGCTAATTCTATGAGACGGTACATTCACCTAATTAACCCAAGCGGAATGCTGTCATGGACGTTATTTGCTTAAAGAACAAGTTACTTATTCTATTTGCTTATCATGATTCCTCAGCCATCTAACTATGAAAACTATTTGTTGTGAGGTAATATAAAAATCAATGAAAACAAATGAGCTTAAGTGTTCCAAGGTCGTAAGAAAAATAGAAACATAAAAAAAAAAAAAAAAATTGTCCCGAAAGGGAAGGAAACTGTTTTTAATTTTTATTTTTTGCTTGTCGATGGTATAATTTCGTAATTGCGATATTTCAGAATGTTTTATTTGAAAACACGCGTTTCCCGACAACCTGATGACAATTTTGAGTTCAAATCTCGGTACCTGGATGATTTTAACTCTGACATAAATCTCCCGCCCTCCTCTCTGGCCCAAAAAACCGTATATCCGGGCACATGAGGAAGAGAAAAAATATGTATTCAACTTATCAATAATTTCTTTATATATTACTTTCAATTTGTCTATTTTAGAAGAGCGAGCAGCTGCCCTCCCCTCATTACGGTAATGACGTCTCTATTTGTATAGAAAGCGAGAAATAATTAGCAAACTGACAGTAAGCGAAAATATACTAAGCATCTAGACATCAGCTTTTATTTAGGTTGGATCGTAATGAAAACCATTTTGAACTATACAATATGATACTAATCAAATTAGCGTTATATAGCAATCTTCCCTGGAGATTGGACAAAAGAGATTAGATGAAACCGGTCCGAGAAAGTGGGGAGTGGTCAGCAACTTGTTATCCGAATATGCAAATAAGAAGGAATCCCTGGGGAGATGAAACAGAGATCGGTGTGCAAAGGCCATCGCGGAGTCAGGGGTTCTCTGCAACATGAAGAGAGTGTTGCAATATTGATCTCTTATAACTACCAGCAGATAACAAATAGATTAATACACCATTTAGAAAAAGGGTTTTCATAGCTACATGAAAGTGGTCCGTTGGTTGTGAATCTCAGGTCCTCCAGAGGTGAAATATTAGACTCTCTTTTTGATCATAAAACTATCTTATTTTCTTGAAATTTATTCTATCGATGAACTTAATTAAATTAATATTATCGCCCAAAAAAGTTTTCAAGGTGCCCACCGAAAGGTGAAGGAATCTCCCCTTCTTACAAACGGCGAAAAAATGATTATTCAAATTATAGTTCCTCTTGTATTTGCTTGTCTGAAAACAAAAAAATGGTTTCTTCTAAAACCCATGATATCATAAAAATGCGGCTCCTAAAAAAAAAAAAAAAAAAAAAAAAAAAACCAAATGTCGTCAACAAATAAAATTAACGACAACATTCCATTCTTTTGGAAGCCTCGTGTATGCATTACCTATTGTGAATATAAAAGTAATTTTTCATAACTTGTTACAATGCAATTTATGAAAAAAAAAAAACTACGCAACCTAAATGTTGGTAATTAGAAATATCAATGAGTTTTGAATAACATGGCATTTTATTGAATATCTTTTCTTCAAAGATATCTTTTCTTCTTTGCATTCTTCGAGATGGAGGATCACGGAAGTAGTCAATAGTTACGTTAAGAACATGTAAGCCTCCCAAACATGTGGGAGTATCAGAGATGCTTATCCCTTCTTCCCTCCAAGATATAGTCGATGGCGCAAGTACCTTCCTCCCCCTCCCAAGATATTTTATTGCTCACTTTTCTTAAAAACAGAGTAAGGGAAAGTAGAATTGGAAAAATCGTAGATCATTCACATTTAAATTTGTTGCGGTCTGCTCCATGTTTTCTCCTTTCCCTTATTATGAAACTTTTCATTCGGTAAATTTAAACTCCTTTCAAATGTGCTCCCTGAAAAATTCCAAAACCCGTCAAAATATGCCACCCTTAAAAAGCTTAATGGCGCAACTAGCGCGATAAAAACCCTTTCTGGCCACCGCTGAGGAGTATCAATCTGGTTTGGCCGATGAGCTACTGGGACGGAATGATTGATTAAGTTGAATTGTGTATGGAACCAGTATAAATATCTTGCGACTGAAGAAGTTTAGGATAGCCAACCCCACAAGAGGACAATTGTTATTCAAGAATCAAGAACTCTTAGAAGTGAGTTGGTCAAAAGCTTTCAAATTAGGTTTGGATGCAATCTTGAAGTGACGACTCACTTGGACTATTTTAGAAGGGAGACACTAGTCCTCAACTGACTGGGTCGTATTGGGGCCATACTCTTTCAGTCTCTTAAGACCTAATGACCTAATTGCTGAGAGAGATGCTTCTACGGTTTGATGGAGTTCTCTCAACTAATCGGCAAGAATAGTCCAAACTTCAAGAAAAGTATTCGGTGTCTCTACTGGTTGAAGAAAATATCTGTTTCAACACACTTTTTTGGAAGGATAGAAGGAGTTATTCTGCTAAAGCTAACGAATAGATGAGAAGCAGAACAAGATGATGGCTGAACTGTATATTACAAACTTCAAGATGCGTGCTTACAATTCAGAATAAAATTGTAAATTTCTTTGTAGTGGATGGTTATGCAAGCATTGTCATAAAGGCAGGGTGGAGTGAGAAATAAAATATAAGTCCGAGTCGAAGTTAGCTACTCTTGAATAGGTTTGATTAAAGCTTTTTTTTTCTACTTTCTAATATGATAAAAATTGGAAACGACTGAATATTTTACATTGTAATATTTTCATATTCTCCTAATCAACCCAGAAGTAGTGAATTCCCAAGTAGATACAGACCTTTTTGATAAACAGCGTTTTGCTCAATAATGATATTAATATCTACCAGAATGTTACTGAAAAGATTACAGTTTTCTTATGTAGCTCGTTTCGGCTGTTTTTATATATGAAGCTTAGGTTCAAATTGGCTAAAGTAGATAAGTCCAAGTGCTCAGTTTCTGTTTTTGGTTTAATTTTGAGCTTCTTGAAATAAGTTAGTATAATAATCGTAATCTAAGGTTTAACGTTTTTCTTCTTTTTTTTTGTTGGTAATTGAGCCCAAGTCATTATTCTACCAAATGTCAGTTTAAGATATTGCCATAACTTTATCCGTTTGAGGAATTTTGGCAAGATTAAGATAAATTGGAGTTACATATCGAAGATTGAAAGTATTGTGTTGGGATTTGTCTTTGTCTTTGTTGAGTTGAATTTTCCAAAGTTTGCACCTGTGAGGCGTGTGTATGATGTCTTGTTAGGATATTTGTATTCTCAGCGTAACAATAGTTTCGGTATTGTGAGGAATGTCCTGTGTGTTTATGACATATTAAAGCGGCGATGATGTATAAAACTGACCCCTGAGGAACTCCTGCTAAGGTTGGTCTTTTGAAAAAAGTTCTGAGTCTTAGCTGACAGAGAAAAAATTGTCAATAAAGGACCGGAGAATATGATAGGTAGGTGGGAGTTTGGATCTTCTTAAGTTTGAAGAAAATTCCATGATGACAGACTCTATCAAATGCTTGAGCGAAATGCAGAAATACTCCTGTTGCATACATTTTCTGCGCTAGTGCCGTCGCAATGTAATCAGTCAACCTGTGTAATTGAAACACTTCAGTAAAAACTTATATATATAAACCACAACAATAGTGAACATTAAAATTTTCAATTTATTTTTTATTATTGAAAAATATTACATTCTGTCTCAAAGGAAATTTATAATAGTGTTCAGAGATCACATTCACACTCTATGTACAATAAATAAAATATATTATACAGAAAAATAATATATATACAATAAATAAGAATAAAATAACATAAAAATAAAAAAATAAAAAGAACACATACATACCTATATACAATACATACCTATATACAATATTCAAATTTAAGGACATAAATTAAAAATTATAAAATTTAAATATTATGTTTAACTATTCATTGATTTAAAAGAAAAGTACATATATATATATATATATATATATATATATATATATATATATATATATATATATAACTCCCACCTACCTATTATCTTATTTATTATCTTATATATATATATATATATATATATATATATATATATATATATATATATATATATATATATATATAAAGTTAAACGTTGCGGGCTTTAAACACTTAAAAAAAAGAGTAAAGGTTCAACAGATAACACGCATGAAGTCAGAAACAAGACTGCTTTATTCCTCCTTATAATCCTTTATATCTTTCTTCCCCGTTTCCTTCGCCAATTGCACCTTCAGTATGGTGGACAAGAAGGTCATCTTCGCTTCGACCTCCGGAGCTCCAGCTGTCTCCCGCATCTTCTCGGTGATCCGGTTGTAGTGAGCTACTAATGTTGCCGCATACTGTTGGACTGCCGTGAAGACTTCACCTCGCGAAACATCTGATTCCGTCTTCTTCCGTAGTCCATCTGCCACCACCGTAGGCCTTCTTCAATCTCTCTTTGACCATTTCCCACGGCGTCTCTTCATATGCCTGAATGTGGTTATTAATGTGGTAAATATTATGTTTAACTATTCATTGATTTAAAAGAAAAGTACATATATATATATATATATATATATAAAACTCCCACCTACCTATTATCTTATTTATTATCTTATATATATATATATATATATATATATATATATATATATATATATATATATATATATATAAAACTCCCACCTACCTATTATCTTATTTATTATCTTATATATATATATATATATATATATATATATATATATATATATATATATATATATATATATATATAAGTTAAACGTTGCGGGCTTTAAACACTTAAAAAAAAGAGTAAAGGTTCAACAAATAACACGCATGAAGTCAGAAACAAGACTGCTTTATTCCTCCTTATAATCCTCTATATATACATTCTAAGTTGTTTACATAAATGCTTTTGGTATTAAAGCTAATACTGTCCCGCTCCGTACCTTAACTCCCCCCCACCAGTTTACGGATACTCTTCGTAAACTTAAAAAAAAAAAAAATAAAAAGACATACAACAAAAAGAAACACTCTTATATATACAACGACAAGATTCTCTTGCCCATATTATAACACAGGTACGGAGTGTTCAGTACTTACAACCTAATTTAATGAAACACAAACAAAAATATTCCTTATATATCAAAATATTAAAAAAAAAAAAAATACACTTTCCTCTATATAATCTTCGCACAAATAAAAGGCGTATTTCACTGCTTTCAAAATCTACACAAAGTTATGTAAGAGCACTATATACAAAACAAACAAAACAACAAACAAAAAAAAAATCTTCCTTCGGGAGACGAGGGCACTCCAGTTCTAAGGTTGCTGTGACTCCGTAATCGGAAATTTTAATTGTTCTATGTGAACCGTCCTTCGTTTTTTTGGTTCGTTAACACTCTCAATCGTCACCACATTATGCTCTCTAATGACTATCACCCTGAATGGACCCTCGTATCTCCGTACTTCCTTTCCCCTATTCGAGCCTAATTTGCGATACACTATGGACCCTATTTTCAACCCCCCTGTTACTTCCTTCACTTTGAGATTTTCCCGCGCCACCCTTTTCCGCTTTCCCCCCTCTATTTTATTCTTAACCTTCCCCCAGAGATTACCCAGTTCCATTTTGTTACTAACCATTCTTTCTGTCATTTGCTCGTCAGCAGCTGTACCTCCCCAGTCCCGTTGCCGTCCGCGTAATCCGAAGAGAATTTCAAATGGAGAGAACCCTGTTGTCGTATGTATCGAATGGTTGTACGCCGCCACCGCCTTCCGCATTGCCACATCCGGTTCCAACCCTTTTTCCACCTGATACACCCTTAGATGGTCACTAAGAGTGCTGTGCAGCCTCTCTATACTTCCTCTGCTCTTGGGGTGCCCTGGAGTATTAAGATGCCAGCTGACACCTACGTTCTTCATCTCCGCTCTGATTTTGGCATTGTCGAACTCTCTGCCCCCGTCGGATGTTATGCGATCGGGAACTCCGTAACATTGGAACCACGTCTGGAGGGCTCCTAAGACTGCCTCTGCTGACCGCTCCTGTACCAGGTACGCCATTGCCGCTTTGCTAAAGAGGTCTATGAGCGTGACCCACTTATACCCTCTCCATGTGAACGTATCCACTTGCAAGTCGCTTAGTGGTGCATCGACCGTGGGTGTCTCCTCCTGCATCGTTCTTGGGGGGTGCCGATCGTACTTTGTGCTCGCGCACACCCTGCAGGACCCTATGAGCTCTGCGATCGTTTTCTTCATCCCCCACCAAAAATATTTCCGACGCAACGCTTGGAACGTCTCCTGCGCCCCACGGTGGTTGGTCTTGCCCTGGTGGTAAGCAAGTGTTATGTCCTTCTGCTGCTCTTCATCCCGCACTGTATCCACCATCAGTTTGCAACGAATGAACGTCCTATCCATCCCTAATCGCTCATCCCGCCATAGCCGCTTTATCTTCTCCCAAATCGTTTCATTTCCCACATATAAGTGGTGAATTTTCCTTGCTTTCGACGCGTCTTTGAGAGCTCTGCAGATCTGGTCCACGCTGGCCCCTGGTTGTAACCAAATGGTTGTTAT
Source organism: Nezara viridula (assembly GCA_928085145.1). NCBI lineage: Eukaryota > Metazoa > Arthropoda > Insecta > Hemiptera > Pentatomidae > Nezara > Nezara viridula. The sequence goes on along the minus strand of OV725077.1, from coordinate 184,263,076 downwards.
TCGGCTGTTGCCGTACTTGCTATACAGTATCTTCATCAGACCCGACGTCCTGGTCTTCCAGATGATCTGGCGGTTCTTATCGTTGACGATTTCCTCCCGTTCTTCCATGTCCACTGGCCTCTCTTCCTCTGGACTTTCTTCTTGTTGGGTATCAACTCCATCCACATTTTCTTCCACCACTTGTACGCCCTCTCCCTCTGGCGTCCAGTCCCTCAGGAATTGTCTCACGCCTCCCGATGATTCTGCTGTATCCTCCTCTATGGCATTTATAGTTAGCGCTCTCGATAGCCAATCCGCCACCACATTCTCTCTTCCGGGCTTGTACACAATGTCCATGTTGTACTGGTTAAGAATCTCCTTCCAGCGTGTGACTCTAGCCGAAGATTCCTTTAGCTTGCCTACCCATTGTAGTGGTCTATGGTCCGTCTGCACGCGGAATTTCTTCCCAGAAACATATGGTCGAAAATGGTCGATAGCCCATACAATCGCTAACAGTTCTCTCTCCAGCGCACTGTATCGCGACTCTGCCTCCGTAAGTCGCCTGCTGCCATATGCTACGGGACAGTCCCCCCCATTTCCATCCAGGGATAACACAGCCCCCAACGCGTATTCGCTAGCGTCCGTTGTGATCGTAAACACTTTCGTAAAATTCGGAAATGCTAATACTGGCTCCTCTTGCAGCCTCGCCATGCATTTCCGAATTTTGTCTTCCATTATGGAGGTTACTATCACCTTGCTGCCTTTCTTTAATAAATTGTTGAGAGGTACGAGGTATTCCGCCATTTCGGGCACAAATCGTCGATAATAATTAAGGGTTCCTAACAATCTGCGGATCCCTTTTACATCCGGAGGTATTGCCATCTTCTGAATCGCCTCCACTTTCCGCGCGTCAGGTTTTACTCCTTCACTCGATATCGTGTGTCCTAAAAAATTTATGTGGTTCTGCCCTAACAAACATTTCTCGCTGGACAGTTTCAGCCCAAATTGTCTGACTCTCTCAAATACCCTACGTAGATGCTCTACGTGTTCCGCCTCGTTTTTACTAAATACCAACAGGTCGTCCATGTAAATTTGGCACATCCCTTCGTCAATTCCCCTTAGGAACTCGTCCATTAGCCGCTGGAATGTTATAGGGGCATTCTTGAGACCAAATGGCATTCTCGTAAATTCGTAATGCCCCCTCTCGAACGTGAATGCTGTCTTCAATTGATCTTCCGGAAGCATCCTAATCTGATGATATCCCGCTTTCAGGTCAAGAGTACTGAATACCGTTGCCCCGCTTAACCGATCTAAAATGTCCTCAAACTTCGGGATTGGGTATTTTTCATCCACAGTATTCTCATTGAGTTTGCGGTAATCGATTACCACGCGGTACTTATCCTCTCCGGGCGCGCTTTTCTTCTTAACTGCCCATAGCGGGCTATTATATGGCGACGTGCTATCGACAATTATCCCCTGCTTCTTTAGACTCTCCAACTCTTCCCTAATGTATTGGCGAAGTGCCTGCGGATACCTCCTCTCTTTCACGTAGCTCACCTTTTCGCGCTTCAGCGGGATCTCGTGCACCGTTTTGCCCGTCACCCCCAACGTATCTCTCTCCTTGAAAAAGATGTCTTCGAATTCCCTTCTCACGACTACTCTCCAATCCTCCGCCCGACTTATAGCTCCCACACGTGGTCTCCGGTCCTCATGCCCCTCTATTGCCATCGTACTCGTATACCTGATTCTCCCCATCTTTATTTTCCACTCCTCCCTTCTATATGCGATTCGCACGCCCACCTTCCCCAACATGTCACATCCTATGATTACCTGGTATTCCCGCGGCATTTCTCCCACTACATGCACCGTAAGTTTACCTCCCTTGGCTGCCCACCTCCTCAAACCTATCTCCACTTCCCCTTCTACAACACACGGGCCACCCAGGGTGATTAACTTACAATTACATACCTTGACTTGGAGTGTCCTCTCTCCATCGTACAGCTTCTTCAACACTCCCCGTGTCATGATGGTATTGGAACTCCCGGTGTCTACCAGGCATCGCACTCCTCCCACCTCTATTATAGATAACCAGCAGCTTTTTCCTCTGATGTTACAACTCACTAGCGTGCGGTCACCCCTCGCCTGACACTCTCCTCAGATCCTCTCCACGGTTTGTCGGCGTCCACTCCTTCCGCTGCTTCTTCCTCGACTCCTCTCGTTCTCCCGGCCTACTGGGTCCTCTATCTCTTCTTCTGTCTCCGTGGCCACGGATTCCTCCGACGAGTCTCTTGATGACTCGCTCTTCCTTGTGTGTACCCTTCTTCTTCTCACTTCCTGGGCATTTACCTCCATCGGCTCAACCCTCTGTGAGCCTCTTCTAGAATGGATGTACGGGCATTGCCTCGCAATGTGTCCCTCAGTCCCACACTCAAAACATTTCGTGCGGGGACACTGTGCCACCAGGCGTCCGCTCTTTCCACAACCGTGGCATTTCCTGTCCTCTCTCCGTTGGCTACCTCTTGCTCTACCTTGCCCTGGTCTTCGTTCGGCTCCGGTGGTCTTTTCTCTCCCGTTGTGTGCGGGCTCTCTCCTTCTCCAGGTCGTTGGTGAACTCCTAGGTCTCCTATAGACCACCCTATTCCATCCTGGTTCCTCCCCCTCTAACCGGGCTTCTTAATCTCGAGCGCTGGAATCTACCATTTCTTGGGCGCATTCAATAAACGAACGTTCCCGGGGTAGGCCATCTTTCTTCCCCGTTTCCTTCGCCAATTGCACCTTCAGTATGGTGGACAAGAAGGTCATCTTCGCTTCGACCTCCGGAGCTCCAGCTGTCTCCCGCATCTTCTCGGTGATCCGGTTGTAGTGAGCTACTAATGTTGCCGCATACTGTTGGACTGCCGTGAAGACTTCACCTCGCGAAACATCTGATTCCGTCTTCTTCCGTAGTCCATCTGCCACCACCGTAGGCCTTCTTCAATCTCTCTTTGACCATTTCCCACGGCGTCTCTTCATATGCCTGAATGTGGTTATTAATGTGGTAAATATTATGTTTAACTATTCATTGATTTAAAAGAAAAGTACATATATATATATATATATATATAAAACTCCCACCTACCTATTATCTTATTTATTATCTTATATATATATATATATATATATATATATATATATATATATATATATATATATATAAAACTCCCACCTACCTATTATCTTATTTATTATCTTATATATATATATATATATATATATATATATATATATATATATATATATATATATATATATATATATATAAGTTAAACGTTGCGGGCTTTAAACACTTAAAAAAAAGAGTAAAGGTTCAACAGACAACACGCATGAAGTCAGAAACAAGACTGCTCTATTCCTCCTTATAATCCTCTATATATACATTCTAAGTTGTTTACATAAATGCTTTTGGTATTAAAGCTAATACTGTCCCGCTCCGTACCTTAACTTATATATATATTTCAATTATGATATTTGCCGATTTACAGTAAGGCTCAATAAAAGGCGGTGGAATCAATAAATAATTAACGCAACTCAGATGGAGCATTATTATGTACCAATACTTCAATAGAATAATACAATATTAATTTATAAATAAAAAAAGATAAAATTTAATAATAAATATTTAATGCCGTCAAAACTGTCCTGAATTATAAAATAATTACTGTTAAGATCCTTGCTAAAAGTAAGCACGATAGTTCTACAATTTATTATTATCTTTAAGTATTAGTAAAAGTTGTGGTACAGCATGATCATTCTGCACTTGTTGACGACATACTTATATGGTACTAACCGAGAGATACGACTCGGACCAAAGTTGAAATTAACAAAAGTTCAAAACAAACAGCTTTAGACTGATATATTGAATTATAAAATAAAGCTCATCGTAAATATATAAAATAAACCTATGCGTTCTTAAATTGTTTTTGTTTCGTATTTATTCTACTCATTCTCACATTTCCGCGTTTTTCATAAATCGGATCATCTCCGCTCACAATAATAGGGGTACGGAAAGTCTATTACGCAATGTTTCATATCGCTTATTACGAACAATTTCGGTAGTTTTCAACTAAATAGTTACGTTTTTTTTTGCTTTACAAATGTAACACCGCATAAGGTATTACGACGGGAGACGTTCAGATAAATCAATTATTCGAGTCCCAAAGATAAGAAAGGTGCGATAAAACGGGAAAAAGTGTACTTAATTGGGATTTATGTATTTTTTAACTTTCACTTACCTATAGATGAAATCCGTAGTAGGAGATAGCATTGTGATCGTGCTAATTTTCGAATCCTGGTTTTCAACAAACACATATGTTCCATGTTCCTCTAGCCCGCATGTATTTCGTAACAACTAGGCCAAGACCCCTAGAAGCATCTTCAAGAGCCAGGAATGATTCTCGTAGGGCCCGTTCCGATCTAGCATCAATATCAAATCATCCGCGTATCCCAGAAACTGGAATGTGCTGTTAAACAGTGTTAATCGGAGTTGGATTCCAGAGTTCATAACCGCTTTCTTTCCTGCAAAATTAAAAATGAGGCAGACCAAAGCATCTCCTAGCCTAGCACCACAATTTGTGAGAAAGGGGTCAGACAGATCTACGCACCATACACTTTGAATTCATAGAAGTGACATAGCACGGTAATTCGTAGCCATAAAGACAGGGGGATATCGTATAGCCAACACATATCGGATTCTATAAGAAGTCTTTAAAATCTTCTCAATATAGTCTGACTGCGCTTAAATGCCAAATTTTCAAAATCGCTTCCTTTAAATACCTTTGATATGTTTTTTAAAATAATTGATAATTTCTCCTAGTTAGTATAAGTATGAAATAGCTAAATATACACTATGAAAGAACTGTAAGTGAAATGGGGTAGTAATTTTTCCTAGTTAAAAAAAAAAACGGAAATAAAAGAAGTAATAAAACAATACCATTCATTAAATAATCAAAATAATTTAAATAAAAATGTATCTTACATATAAAGTCGTGATATTTTTATGTAGAAGATATTTTAGAATGAAGAAGAAGTTATAGATAATAGTTTCCGAAAAATAATATAATATATAATATAACCGGCATGTTTCTAGAGTCGATAAAGACTTCTCTTTAAACTCAAAACTCTACTACCTCATACACATTACCTCCTTCTCCAAACTTTCCTTTTCCACAGGTTTTTCTCTGTCCGTCAGAGTCTAGAAATGTCTTCAATTCGAACAGTGTTAGCAGGAGTGCGTCAAGGATCAATAGTGGCTCCTTTACTTTACATTATATATACGCATGACATACCTATCAACCCCGAAACATCGACCTCCACCTACGCTGATGATACAACAATTTTAACAAAACACCATAACCCCAGACCAACCTCAATTAATTTACAAAATCACTTACTGGCTTTACAAAATTGGTACTCACTTTGGAAAATAAGATTAAATCATCAAATTCCTCAGACAAATACAGTACGTTATCTTGGACTAATATTCGACAGAAGGACTGTGACCCACTTGTCAAAATGAAACGACCGACTTTAAACAAGCGTGTGAAAATAATGTACTTCCTTTTTTTAAAATCGAAATTGAAAGTTCGACAACACTAAATACGTACATTTACCTACTCAAACCCATGTGGACAAACGCCTCTCAGATTTACGGTTCGGCAAAAATACGCATTTACAAAAACTACAGTCATTTCAATCCAAAATTTTATGACTGTATAACAGGAGCTCCCTGGTACGTCAACAACTTTACATAACGACTTAAAACAAAAACTGTAGACCAACACATACGTACTCTCTACGCTCGTTTTCATCTCAAACTATACGGACACAGGAGCTGGGTGAGAGATCTCCACACCAAAATCAAGAAAGTAAATAATGACTAGGAAGAGGTGCTGCTGGGTACTATCCTTCCTCATACCTATAATGTCAATCCTTATTTTATCACAACACATCTGCTGATTGTCAATACCGTGACAGGTGCGGATTCATACTTAAAGAGAAACAAATTAAAATGATTGACAAACCTATTATTGACAATCTAATCATATAGACAAAGTTGTTATTTATTACATGTTTTTGTAATAAATTAGGTATCCTATTATCTATAGTGTTGTTTTATTGTGAGAAAGTCAACATTTCGATTTTGAAACTGTGAAGAAAAGATTCGAGTAAAATATGGACAAGAAATAAAATAAACACCAAAATTGATATAGAAGAAATTAACTTTTTTTTTTTTTAAAGTGTTTATTTCTTTATAGAGTTAAAAATTATGAAAATAGTTCAATTTTAAGACTTAGTATGTTTTTTTCTCGGCTGCTAAGGTCCATTGGACAAACGGCGGGTCATATGTCTAATAGTTTTGGATCTGAAATGGATAAAAAATATGAAAATAAATTAATAACAAAAAAACGCTGCAAATTATTTCACAATGGTTTATTATTTCCAAACAATTATACATCTAAAGTAAAATTACCTTCCAAGTTACAAAGAAAAATAAACAAAAGCTGATACCAGTTATTGGACTAAACTTTTTTTTTTTGTCATTAGTAAAATACTAGTAAAACATAGCATTACTTCAGTAACACATTCAAAATTTAAATCCAAACCAAGGATATGACATTTGGAGTAGAACATATAAAAAAAACCGGAGACCATATCATTGCTCCTAATTGTCCGATTTTAACAATTTTTTTCGTTTTTTTAGGAAATTTCTCAAACTTATAAAAAACTATATCAATATCAACAAAGAAGTACAAACTTTTTGAGTTCTTCGGAATTTAATTTTACTATCCCTCGTAACTTTTTTTCCAGCTTCTTTTCGTTAAAGTATGTTATATAGATAAATTTAAAGAGCGTCGAGAAAAGGACTTTAGCAAAGTTTCATGGAAATCCGTACATTCGTTTAGGAGCTACAGTCTATAGCAATGCAGGTTTTTCGACCGCCATTTTGAGAGTAAAATGCGGATAGTAATGTCGATAAAGGAGGATCATCCTCGGGCGACCTCTGATTTTATTTCAAAATTTGGAAAAAATCGGTCCGGTAGTTTCGGAGAGAATGCGCGGTCGGCGGACGGACAAAAACATTTTTATTCGTTTTTCGAATTCTACGCATCCTGAAACGTGAAACCTCAAACTTTGAGAGGGAGTTAAATTTTTGAATCTTTTGGTCGATCACAATGTTTGATTATTGAAAATAATAAACCAAAATTAAAAATAACGATTTTTCATATAATTTGGTTATGAAATTGTGTTTTTCTCCGCTTTTTCTGTCGTAAGAATTGATGAGTTTTTATAAGTGATAAACTTAATGTTCCTAACCCTAATATTTAAGAAACCAAAAAAAAAGTTAAATCGGTTACTACCAACTCACGCTTTATTAAATTCTAGTAGTTTTTTTTCTTAAAAAAATACTTTTCTTAAAAATATTTGTTGGTTGTACCTTTCATACTACAGCATTAATCTTTAATTATAACATGAAACATTTTTCTTTTGTACTTCTCAAATATTACCTTATCTCATTATTTCAGGCTTATTTGTCATATTATATCCGCCACGGGCTTCCAGTTGGACGAGAATGTCCGGCCACCCCAAGAAGGGCGCCCCTCCACATCCTTGGACCAGAGCTCTTCGGTGGTCAGTCATGGATCTACCGTCGTCGTCTCAAGTTCGTCCCTCCACCCTCCGTGGTGTTCTGTTTCTGCTTCTCATTGTGAGTAGTAACCTTAATGTATTTAGCCATCAAGCCATTTCTGGACTGCTCAATGATATTTTTTTTTTTAATAGTTTTTTTATGGAAGTATTATCAACAAACAAAACGCTTTAGTTATATGAGTAATTGAGATGAAGCTAACTATATATTCAAACCATATATAAAAAAAGTATATACTTATTTAATTAGAATATTATTTACCCTTAATATAATTATTTATTACCAACAAGTCAAGAGCCATTGAGAGTGCATCTGAAATTTTACTTTCAATTTGATTTAAATTTTTAAAATATATTTGAATAATCAATCAGTAAATTATAGGTTAAATTAAAAAAAAAAAAAGATCATTAGAAAACAATATTGTAGTGGAATATATAAATTTCTTTAACTGTTGAACAGCTGATAAAAAAAAAAATCATCACAAGCTCTTGTTTTTGTTATTATTTACTTGTATTTCATATTTTAAAAAATAAATAATTTATTGATCATATTTTTAATGAAAATACATTAAATAAAATTTACTTAGAAATCAAATTAAAATTATAGTTTTGCTTTTTTTATTTTATTTATTTTGAATAAAAATTATATTGTTAAAAATAAAAAATAAAATTGTTTATTATTGTAGCTAACTTAAATTACAGGTGATGATGAGAAAAACTTAGAAAATTGAGAATAAATGAAATAGAAATTTGATACATAAAATAATTAATTTAGAAATATTTGTAACTCTTATGAATAGTTAAAATTCATTATCGCAAAAAAAGCAACTAAAAAAAATTACTTAATAAATGATTATAGGAAAGAAAAATAGTCCTTTATCAGAAAAATTCTAAACAAAGGAAAAGTACTGAGTTATACATTTTATAATAATTAAAACAATAAAATATGTGTTGGATTACGATTTCCAACGGGCAGCTGCCCACCGAAGCTTAATAGGATCTGGGAAATGAAAAGGGCTGTCCAAAAGCGTAATATTCCTTTCTTTTTTTTCCCGAAACCAATCATTACTCTGTCATAACAGGGAGTCTTGTCTTCATGAAAAATTATGCTTCATTCATCAAAAATGTTTTTCAATAAACGGCTCAAGATTTCTGCTAAGCGTTGAAGTTAGTTATAGCTGTTCATTATATAAAAAGTATTATTTAATTCTATTGCTGCTATAGAGTCCCAAATAATAATATCTGCAGTTCCAAAAAATGCGAAAAATTATATTATGGAGGTTTTCTTAAGTTTATTCTAACTTTATCTTGACGAATGGATTTTGAAGAAAGTGTTGGTATGTTCGTCTAATAGTAATTAAGGTAAATACATATTTCATATTGCTTTGATGAAAAAGGGTTTCTCATACCTCAATCTAATAATAATCTTGATTATAAAACAATCTATTTAGTTCAATCTTTAACACTCAGGGAGTGGTTAAGTTTGATTTTGGACGCCAGTGGCAACCAAGTTTTGAAGCACTTTGAACTTCTTACTCAAAATTTTTAAGATTTTTGTCGAGATATTTTCTGGGTACACAGCGGATTGCATTGGTATTGGAGAGGAAGAGTAGAAAAACACCGTCAGCAATCTTCTTTGTTTTGTATAGTAAAAAATTATAAACCTAAAGGTAAAACTCATCAGAAGTAATTAAATTGTATAAAAAGCCATTTTATAGTAATCAGCAGCTTTCTTTCTCATGAACTTGACGCTTGGTGAAATGCTGTAAGTAGGAGACTGATAATCGAAGTTCTAGTGTATCATCCAAAGCGAGAATTTATTTGTACCTCAAATACATTATCCAAAAATGGAACGCTTAGTTATACAAAATAATACAATGTTAGTTATTAATAGTATTTGGCACTACATATGTAAATAATTTGATATTATATTTTATTTTACAATATTTTGCTTAAAGTATTCTTCAAAATAGTTTTAAACCCTTAGCGGCTTAAGTTCCATGGAAATTAATTGTACCAAGATATTATTAAAAATAACAAGTAAAAATATACAGAAGTTTAAATATAAAAAAACATATGATAAAATTTAAAGATAAAAGCATTTCATGTAGTATGAATGAACTCTTTGCTCATTATTACAGATTTTCTTTATTGTGACGGAATATAATATTACTGGCGATATTAAATACGTGATTTTATTTTTTGAATACCAAAGTTGTTTAAAAAACAAGCATTTTATAAATCCAATGGGCTCATTGCATAACTCTTATAGCTATCTATGAATAATGATAAAAATAATAAAATAAAAAAGTGCGAATTTTCACCATGCCGTCTGTTATCGTTTTGGTAAATCGTAGCCCGGTATGTTTCACTGAACCAAATCTTCTTACTTTTACTGTCTTTGGGACTTTTCTTATGCAATCTTTGTTTAAATGTGCTGCCTGAAATGTCGCCTATATGTAGATATTTTTCTTTGTTTGAGGCCTTATTGATTTTTTTTCTCGACAATTTATAAGGAGTAGTATCAATCTTATTCTCATTATTTTTTAATTTTATTTCGCGATAAGGAAGAAAATATTTATTTATTCTGTATTATTAATTGTATTTTATATTGCGTAAGTGGATCACTTAATATGGTTATGTTTCATGTTTTGCTAAACGCCCTCGAAATTAACATTTTTTTTCTCATTTTATGTCAGCCAATTTTCTTAAGTATAGCAGTTGTATTTAAAATAAAAAGTATAATTATAATATACACAACCAAATCCATTTTATTACTCGTAAACATTATTGAGTGTTAACGAAAGCGAATTTAGTACTGAATTGGTTCATTCAAGCAATGGTATATTTTTTAGAAGTATTAATAACAGAAATATTGTTTTACAGTGTTCCAAACACCCTCGACAGACAATAAATATTTTGATTACAAAACAAAAGAGCCAATATATTAAAGAAACTAACATTTATATTAAGATGCTGAAGACTTAAGCTTGCTTACGTATACATTTTTATTGTTGTAGAATTTTGCTGACATTGCCAGAATGAAATAATTTCCTAATTAATATAAACTGTCATTGATAAACAGATTTTATATTTAAATAGGTATTTACTTGACTAAATGAAGTGCTCATGCATATTCTTATAGGTCATAAATAAACAATGTTGAGATATGAGTAACAATATCCAAACAATTAATTATGGCATATAGTGGTTTGTTTAATAAATAAACAAATCAGTGTTATTGATATATTTAGCATCACAATCTGCTTTAGCATCTCAAGTTAAGGACATGTAGTACCAAATATGCGAATCGGTAAAACAAGTTTTGATGAACATCAAATTTGTATCAGGAGAACTGGAGAGGTTTATTAATTTCGAACAGATATTCACATATTATAATCCTTAAGATGTTGGACTTTTCTGTTTTCAGAAGATATCAAGGGACTTTTGTTCGAATATGAGAGTGTTCCTCAAATTTACCCCTCGACCCTCTTCTATTCTAAAGTTCCACCCAAACCAAGTTACCAGGACAGTTTTACTTAATATTTTTCACCGTCAGACATACTAGTTGACATAGATAGAAGGAAGACAGTTTTCTCTCTCTCCATATAACTGTGTAAGTCATGCATGTTTTTATCACACATCATATTCACTAATTTAGAATCAAATTTCTTTCCTTTAAACGAATATAGAAGATTTAACATTTTAATGAAAATTAAATAAATGCCCCCTCCCTTGTAACTAGAAATCTAGAATAGAAATATTTTCAATTAATTTTATTGGGTATGATTTCTGCTATTGCTATCTAACAATTTATATGAGATAACTGATTGTTGAATTTTAAAGCGATTATGGTCAGTGGCAATCGTGGTGATGGAAACATGATACAGCATTATTAAGAGTATCGTGTTACATTGAAATTGAGGAGTATCTTTTTTCTGTCTTTCTCTTATACGGGCCTTGTTTCACCTGATGGAGACCGGACATGAGAGTGGAACCATTGGCAATTAAAAAATTACAATCGAATATGGTCAAATATCTGAATAAATTTGATCATAGTGTCTAAAACATAAAACGCAAGTCAACATTTTTAAGTAAGCGTACAAAAAAAAAAGAAAAAAAGAAACCTTCACACAAGTAATAAACTCGTAATAAGTTTGTACCTTTGGTGAAAAAAACGTTCCAAGAAAAACGTTCTCGCAACTCTTTGGATCTTGGGTTTAATACTTCTAAAGGATTGAGCACAAATAACGCGTTCTGTATCGTCGATATGATATCGCTGTCCGCAGGCAGCGCTGCAGTGTTCTAGGTGTTTTACTAACTATTAAATTATCCCACTCACACAAAGTGATATGTGCAGCAGCGATAGAAAAATACATTGCAGATCACCGAGATATATCGCATTTTGTGTGCCTGATTCTTTGAGGAAGTACGGTTTCTTGGTCGACGGTTGTGAGGTGGTGTGGTCAGCATTCACGCTTGACCGCCAGGTTTCTCCCCAACCCATTGAAAGATCAGGCACTAAGCTGGGACTGTTCCATGAATATCTCAATTAGTCAATTACTGTTATAGATGGAAAAATGAATTATGAAACTACGGTGTGTTAGGAATCATATTGAGTATATCTATTTCACGTCCTCCATTAAAACAAAAGGTCACTGAAACTTAAAATTCGGTGAAGTTCATTTTATTTGGACTCAAAAGATAAATATATAGTAATGAGAAATGAGAGCAAATAATTTCAAAACCATTCCGTTAATATAAATTTATGGTATTTATTGGTGAAATATTCCATCCTTCCTTAGTTTTTGACTACATAACTATTGAAAATCCGATCAAACTTTTGCCGTTGAATTACTCAGTAATGTCTACATAATCGCCTAAATTTATTTGTTAAAATCAAGTAGATTATATTAGAACAAACTGTTAAAAAATACGTTCTTCTTACATGAAGGAATAAACTGAAGTAATGTTCAAAGTCTCTGTAGTTGTTTTTGTCTTTTGTGTTTTGGATTATCAGTTTTTCGTGAGGTCTTGACCAATCGGTGTCTGAAATAGTGATTGCAAATATAGTCCGTGGTACAGACCTCTTTTTATCAAATTATTAACATCCGCCTGAAACTGCGTAAATAGCTTCATCTCATTGTAACCTACAAGTATTTTATTTACGAATATTCTCGGAATTGGGCCGTTTTTAATCTCTAGTCTTACAGTCTCTATTGTTTGTAATTTTGTATTTGTACGTGTACTATTTGTCAAAGTCGTATAAAAAGTTCAAGAAATCAAGGAGAGTTTTTCTAAACAATAAAATTTCTACCTTAACGTTTTAGTATGATCTTAAAAGAGGTATAAAAAAACTTTTAAAACGTAAGCACTTACCTACAAGGAAGATGAAAGATCAATTATCAGTCAATTATTAGTGTACTAATATAATTATTGAGAAATCTTAATAATAAATGAAAGTAGGAATAGTTAAAACACATAACATTTTAACCTTACACAGATTACATTTTTTTAAACTTATTTTGATAATGTAAAGGTTGACAGTGACTTGTCAGTGTTAGGCCACTAAATAAAAGAACTATATTTATACATTTACTTGTAACGCTTTACCAATATTTTGTATGATATATTGGAATATTTTTCAATCTTATTTATAACAGCTCTCAACAATATTGATTATTGAATTTGTATTTATATCACTCGGTATTTCATCCTATCGTTTTCCTATTCATAATTAAAAATTAATTTTATATACAGAAATCTAATATTAAATTAAACGTATTTTCTTATTTAACAAGTTATTAGGAAAAAAGTGAAAACCGGAATTATAATGGTAATTTTAGTATTTTTAGGAAATAGGAAATAGCATGGCTCTCTTTAATCTGCATTGCCTCTCAATCTACCGCTGAGAAAAATCTGATTGAGTTCTTTGTGGATTTCAAAGCTTTCACATTCCACTACACCGCCCGGAAAAAATTGGAATTAGGAATAGATTTGTGGCCTCACGTCTGTAGTAATAAGGCCAGAGGTGCTGACCACCGCCGTTGCAGCGATTTGAGCTCATTCATTATATTCTCAAGTATGATTAAATCTTCATTACTCTTCAAACAATAATATGATATTTCTATGAAATCATTATTTTTTATTTATTTATTTTTCATTCATGATATATACAACTGTATTAAAACAAAAATACATCTAGTAAAAGTGAAGAAAGGAGTATGATGACAAGAAAAGACTTGATGAGAAACTATTCATTGGTAGCACTTTATTCACATATCAATTTCATTATGGATAATTTGGTCTCTGGCAAAGCAAGGAGCATTGAGGATTGTTGATTGAAAGGATTGGATTCGGGAGAAATTTGATGATTAAGTAGAGTTCCGAAATTCAATTCCATAAGTTCTAAACTCTCATTAGAGTCACTTAAATGAGTATTTTTATATTTATTAAGTAGTTTAGAGCGTTTGTCTAGTAAGGAATGAAGAAGCAGGAAACATCTAGCAGTTTTTTTTCGTTTCATTGTTGTAATAGGATTCCAAGTAAGACATTGGTCCAGATGGGGTCCTAGGTAGAAATTCATCTCAGAAATTATATTTATTTAAAATATAAGAATAAATATAATATATTTTTATTTTGTACTTTCATTGACTGAACATTTCAACCAACTTCTCTTAAATCCATCTGCTACAATCAACAATTATCCACTATAATAATTCTTTTTTTTTCTTTACTCTCCATCACCTTCCATTACTTTATATTTTAGATATTAATTATTGTAATTTTTTTAAGTTTACAGCAATATATCATACATATATATATTACGATTCTTATTTCCGGATATTTGTTTTCAGTATGGGAAATTATTTGTACTTCTTTGTTAATTACTAAATTCTTTCATAGTTTAAATTTAGTCATTTATTATTACTATTATGAGACGGTTAATTATATAAAATAAACAAAATCAAAGTTATTTAAAAGAAGACTTTTTTTAATTTTCGGTATTCAAGTTCTGTCAGATTATTTTAATGAGGACTGATAATAACGGCTATTTAGTTAAGAGCCATTTTCGATAAAATTGTAAAAGTATTTAAATTCGAAGAACTATAGTGCTACTTTCGGTCAATTCATTTAGACGAAACATATTTCTCTAACATCCTCGGGTATATGTTTATCTTAATTAAGTTACTTCAATTAGCAACAACTTTTTGTTTTTGAGCAAAGTTGTTCAAATACGTACACTCTTACACGCACCATTTTGCGAGTTATTTGAACTCAGGAGTACTTCAAACGTAGTACTCCTGTAGTACTCGTATTATCTTACTCCTGTAGTATTTGAAAATAAATTTATATTATGGTATATGGTATATGGTATTTATATTATAGTAGTATTTATATTATGAATATAAATTTTCCACGGTCGCATTACTTTTACTTAATGTATATTTCAAATATAGGTAAGTATAAGGAAAAATATAAACGGGGTTCTGTGGAAACGTAAAAAAAATACTTTAAAAACATTTAAACTAGTATAAATTATATATATGAGGAAGGAAGCTCGGTTTTGGCGAGAAAACGCGGCCTAAAAAAATACATTTAAAAAATAAATAAATAATCGATACATTAATTATTATCAATTAATAAATATTAAATTCGTTCTATCATTAAATACATTAAGTCCAGTTCTTGAGTTTTCACTTTTTATTAATTTTCGTTGGATATCTTTTGATTAATTGATGTAACCTAAATGGTGATAATCAACCTCCTCAATGTGAATAAATTAAATAGTGCCCCTGTAAGCAATTGTGCAACCCTAGTGAATTCCTTTGAGTATAAATGATTTAATTATTGTATTAACATCAATACATTGATGAATTGGTTATAAAATTGTTCTTTTGTCAATTTTAACCCTATTTATTGAAATAAATACAATATGTGTACCAAAATTACACAAACCCTTTGATATATAAAATGCAAATGCACTACCAATTAGTACCGAATGTTTTAATTCCACTGAGGGAAATTTCATCCTTAATGAAATGTTATATTATGAATTTTTGGACGATATATATATATATATATATATATATATATATATATATATATATATATATTATATATATATATATATATATATATATATATATATATATAAGACGGTAGCACAGCATGTGACAGAGGAAGGATAGCAGTTACTCATCAGTATCTCCTGTTTAAAAACGGAAAGAGGTCACTCTTTTCAGCTTTCTGTCGGTGTTTTTGGTCATGCTTGTCGTGACCATGTCCTGTATAAATTTGTTTTGATGGACGTGAAGGTTTAAAGAACTGAATGGAAATGATTTTGTTTAAACTTAAAATGTTCTTAGCCGGTCGTCTTGGTGTCATAGTTTTGTGAGATAAAACTCATAATGTGCCTGCTGAGATTGTATGTTGAATTGGCAATTTTTTTTTGGGTTCATATTTATGTTTGAATGTTAATACGATTTATTTTAACAGTTTTATTATTAAATAAATAATAACTCCCCAAAAAAATGATCTTTAAAGATGGTATGGAAAAAGTTTCAGTTACCAATAAAAAAATAGAGATGTCGAAATATTAATTTAAGCAGTTTTAATATTCTTGTTGTTACGATTCAATTGAGTTGAGCTTCGCAGTATTTTTATGAGAAAATAAATAAATAAAAGGTCAATTTATTTTAATACTTAATCATTTGAAGGTTACCAAAATAGAAAGTTGTCCAAATGCTTGTCATTAAAATAATTGAAAAAAATAAGAACCTAAATAAAATCTCGTATTGGGCCGTTATCGTATTTTACGACATTATCTTAAAAAAACAAAAAAAAAAAAAACACGAATACTTTATTGGAGGAAAAGTATAATCCTGAAAATAATTTGGTATTTCTATTCTTTTTATTACATTGTGGAACATGGAAATGAGAAGGTGTGGTCTCAAAATCTTATGGATTAATCCTTGGATAGCATTGGCTCTTTTCGAGGTTGTGCTGCCTGGAAAATGTCATAATTACTTAAAGTTGTATCCTTCTTTTTATATTTCCTAAGGCTCTTAAAAATTCCCGGTAGTGCTCTTCTAAAACTCATAGTAAAGATTAGAAATAGTTTCCATTAACCAGTTGATACCTTAGATAATTTCATTCCACTACTGGGTTGTTAAAGCTTTGTGTTAGATTGATAATTAAAACTAATTGTAATGGAAAAATATCGACGCCTCGAACTGTCACATTTTGGGAAGTAGGTATATGCCATAGAGTATATGAGCTAGGTATATATCATTTTAGGAAAAGCTCGAATGTTTCTTGTCTTAGTGGCATTTAATATGTGTATAAAGTTGAATGGTATCATTCTTTCTTGACGGATTTTTCTGTATTTCTGTTTTCTTCCTCTGATTTTGTACCACAAGGTAGTTTTTTACGAATTATTTTCATTTCTCTCTGCGCACTTGATTACACCACCATCTATAACTTCGCTGATGATACTGCAGTTCTTTCTTCATCCAAAAATCTAAGTTTTACATCAACCGCCTTTCATAATTATCTCTTTGATGCTGAAAATTACTTCTACTAATGGAAAATTAAGATAATTGAAAGAAGATCTAACCACTTCAGTTTTTCCTTGCGGAAACTTTAATTCAGGCTGCAAAAATAAACAACACAGATTATGTGCCGTATCCTGGACTATACCTGGATAAAAAAAACACCTGAAACATACATACCGAATTAAAAAACCAATAACTGTACAGACGATACAAACAAATATCATACACCATTATACTTTGAGCTATTTGGATTATGGAGCAGAAATTGGGAATGCAGCGATACACGTACAGTTAAACAAAATAGCACCTACACAATCCAAAATTCTTTGAAAAAATTGTCATTTCAAATTCACATACGTAACACAGTTCGCTCTTAAATTCTTAATCATTCTAATCTACTTGTTCCATTTTTTCCTCGCTTTTACCTTTTCAGGTTGAACGAAGACAGTGACCTATGGATGACTTATACAATAATTAACCAATATAAAAAACCATTGACAATTATCAAGAACGTGAAAGACTAAAATGAAAAAAATAAATAAAAAACACATTTGCTTGATGCGATGCAACTAAGTTGCAAATATATTGTAAAAATAAAAAAAAAAGGGAATATAAAGAGTAAATGCTGCTATCTTCTCTCGCATACTTCTTAGAATATTGGGTATCTCTTGATTAGTTTCTTGTTATTTTGGTTGTATCGGAAAATATCCTTGTTAAATCCTTACATTTGTTCTTTCTTTTTTTTAATTTGATGGATCGGACTAGCTTGGTGTGTATGAGTCGTCTGATTTGAAGTTCGAGTTCGGCTACTGGAGGTAATTATTTATTCTGTTACATCAGCTGTGGATCGATCCTAGGATCCGAGGATACACCGAGCCGCTATAAAGTGATCACTGTTAATTTTGAAAACAAAAAAAATCTTTGCGGTTAAGCGAATGGATTTTTATAGTTCTCCAACTATTGATCTCTGTCATTATTCCAATTACATCAAATTATCTTTAGTGATAATAGTGTAATTAATAGAATATTGGTGGTTTTGTAGCTGCGTGGACTGATGGCTTCATGCCGAACTAAGTGTTTTCCGATAGATAGCAAACAGAACATACCAGCAGTTGGCCCGGATCGAGGAACAAGGAGCAGTACTAATCTCTAAGTGATCCAATCATCGCCGGCGGAACAAGGTTCGCTCGACGGTGACCGAACCAGCGGATTTGCTCCCTCAGCATTTCCATTTTGTCTATTTAACTCTAATCTGAAACCTTAACTGTTTGAAAGGAATCAAATATTATTTGGTTATTAAAACATCTGAAAATTTATAAGTAAATAAATCTGAGACGTCTAATGAAAAATCAGGATTGTAAACAAATGTTTTTTAAGAAGGTAGGGATTGAGAACACGATAAAGGATTTGAAAATGAAGAGGCATATGTATGGATGGGTATTATATTGACCTTGTTCATCATATTATAAATAAATATCTTTTTATTTTTAATTTTTTCGGAGGATGACTAATCTGTTTAGATACAGATATGCCCTGACAATGAAGCGCTTATGGGCTAGCTGTACCATGACCCCAAGGGTGGTAATCTCTCTGCATATGTTTTTATAATCGTAGTATTAGACTCGAGGATATTCATTTTCAGAGATATACGAAGATAATTATGAAATAAATTATAATTTGTAAAAAGTTGACAATGTGTTGATTCAAGAAGATGGTTTAGGAATCGGTCAAATTAAAAAAAAACATCAAATAAACCCTCATTATTTATTCGATGCCGACTTATCAACCCACACTGTAATGGACCAACGAGGTGTAGTCAGGCTCACGTGCTATTCCGCCCTGATGAAGGGTGTGTGGGAATAAACGTCCTAATCAAATAAATCATCGCAGTGTATTTGATGCTTTATATTTTTCGACCGTCTACCGGACCCTCTCTGTTTTGAAAGAAATTTTAGTTATAGATAATATTACACTAAAGTGCCCTTAACATGGTTATCTTCTGATTTTTATTTTCAATATATAATATATATAAAGGGTGTCCCGTAAGCAGAGGGAAATATTTAAATGCTTGATTGTATACTTTCATCATAATATCTACAAAAAAGTTCATATAATCAATTGCTCTATTTCCAGCAAAAAAGTAGGAAATTTAAGATTTGTGTTTATTTAAGCAAGTCACGTTTTTCATTGGATAGGAACCGATGGTCCATCGTATCGATTTTATTGGTCCATGGTAAACTGGACAAAATTTACTTTAAACGGAAGTAGAGTTTATCATTGTTAAAATTATTTAAAAAGGACTATTGAGCTGACGACCACAGCTAAATTTTGTGTTAAAAATATCATAATCACCAGACGCAGTTGTATTTAACACAACCGAAAGAAAACAATTAGCATTAAAAGATATATTTTTTTAGCTTTCCTTTATGTGGTAAGTCTTTCCTTTTACTTGTATCTTCACACATTTTGTCCACGGAATAATGTGACTTTGAATGGTTTGCTGATTGAAAGGAAAATAAATTAAAAATCCGTTTTTTATTTCTTTAACAGGATGAATTTCAACTTAACAGAACAAATGCCTGCTTATCGCTAATAATTAGCGAATAAATTATAACGTAGTATTCTAAGAAAAAACAGGTGGTGTATTTTTCTTGTATTAAAAACCTAATATGATTTTTTCTACGTTTTGTCATTTCTAAGTTTATTTTAGGTTTTGGGGAATCGTAGGTAGTCCATAGATACTTCTGTTTCCTCTTTTCTTTCCCCACCGTCTTCACTTTCGCTGACGATTCAAAACTCTTCTCATAGAAATCCAACTTTAGAATCTATTTTCCTTCAGAACCTTCAAAGTTGAAAAGCAGTTCTATTAATGGAAAATTAAAATAAACGCTAATAAATCAATCTATGTAAGTTTCTCTCTAAAAAAAGTTTCATATCCACATACAATCATCGGCAGTGCCTACAGAAAACTATTTACAGTATCTTGTACTCTACTTTAAGAAAAGACTTAGGTGGAACATAAATACGAAATCAAAAAATATAAGAATTGATAAGACGATATAACCAACACTCACGTCTTCTGGACTACGCATCCTCTCATTGCTTACGGAGCAAGGCATTAATCAACAACACTATATTCAGACCGATTTTGACATACGGAGCATAACTTTGCATGAGTTCAGCAAACCAAACACTCATAAACAAAATACTAACAGCACAATCCAAAATTCTTCAAAAAAATTACGCGTCATATTTGAAATCACATTATTCATAATATTTAAACATTCCCAAACCCTTAAATCCACGACAAAGTCACTCATTACATTTGGTTTGTCAATTTCCACCTTCCTGTTAGCTGCTCAACACAGATTAAAAAGAAAATGGGCCAGAGATCTGCTGCTTGAATGATTAAATCAAGGCATATAATGCAAAATCAAAAACATTAATCAATCATATAAAATGCCCTAGGTACTCTATCACGCAGATGCAAACTGTTTAAATGAATAAAATTAAAAAAAGTTTATAAACTATTATTTAATTGTTAAGGCCATCAAACCCTAAAATTAACAGCTCGTCTCTGTTGTATAACTTTGTTGTATCAACAAATCTCTTGACGAAATCAATCTCAGACTACTAATGGTAGCCTGCAGGTTAGCTCTGTATTATAGTGCGGCACCCATCACCTAATTTCATCTTGTTGTTACCATTTTCCACCCCAACAGTTGAGATATCTGCTGTTTATCACATGTATTTATGAATAAATATATAACCCAGCTGAATTATAGACTATGTCTATGTAATTATCAAGCCGCCAGCACAGAGGTGTTTCGGGTTCTTCACATTGTTGTAGGATTGAACTGCTTATCACTTTCGTAGTTTTTTTATTACGAAATCTAATTTATAACAATATAAATTTTATTTTATTATCATAATACATAACTGTTTAACATAAAAATTGACTGTCATTAGATTTTATGTTGAAGATAAATCAAAGAATAAATAAAAATGAATAATACAAAAAACTGCATTAGCGCATATAAAATTAGATTAGAGATTAGGTTCCTTTCACGTATTGTCAGATATGTTTCAACAAATAGTTCGTGTGACTATAATTTCTTAAAATAATCTATTGCCAATAATCCATATCTATTCGCTGATAGATGGCTACTCTATACAAGATGTCCCCTAAGTAGAAGAAAATATTTCAAAAGTTAATAGTAGACATACAGATATACCAAAAAGTTAACATAAACAATTGTCCAATTTCAAGCAGAAAAGTAGGAAATTTAAGGTTTGTGCTTTTTTGAGCGAGTCACATTTTTATTGAATAGGAAGCTATAAATTAAAAAATATTGGATCTAAGAAATTAAAAATTGCTCCATAGTAAACTAGACAAAATTTAATTTAAACTGAAGTAGAGTTTGCCATTGTTAACACTATTTAAAGAGGACTATTGAGCGAAGCAACACAGGTAAGTTCCGTTTATAAAAAAAAGTCATAAATTATTTGTATTTTTTTTTTATCATCCTTACAACTGTACTACATTTGTCCCTCCCCCCTTTTAGATAATGTTCCTAGTTTAATATGTCCATATTAAGTAAGTTGAAGTTTATTAGGAAAAATGTTGAGATTCATGTAAATTTGTGTAAAGAAATGATGTGATTTTCTATCGACTGTTTTCAACAAAATTGACTATTATTAACTGTTGCTAAGCTTTTATTTATTGTTTTTCCGCGTTATTGGATGTATTTTAATAGACATAAATGTCTATAAACACATTTTATTTATAACAATAAAAGAATCTAAAATAACGATTTTTCATATAATTTGGTTATGAAAATGTGTTTTTCTCCGATATTTCTGTCGTAAGAATTGATGAGTTTTTATAAGTAACAAACTTAATGCTTCTAGCCCTAATATTTACGTTTTCACGAAAATAATTGAAGCAATCAGTAGGTTTCTTTATTCTAAACGTAAATTTTAGTATGAAACATTACGTTTGTCACTGATAATTACTTATCAATGCATATTACAGAGATATGGGAGAAAAATACAATTTCATAACAGCTTTATGTTAAAAATCGTCATTTTGCACTGTATACAAATAAAGTTGTACTATAAACTTACCAAGGTGCTTGTGTAGTAAACATGAATAGGTTAGATTGTAATGTTTTAAGTATTAACATAAGCTTCTTTTTGGCAGTCTTAAATGTCTGTGTGGTGTAATCATTTTTCAATCATTTTCAAAATTTTATGCGCGCCCTAGTGCAAAAACAGAGAGAGGCAAAGGGGGTACTTGACCTGGTCGTCATAATTTAGAAGGTGACAAATTTCTTGCGGAATTATTTATTATCTCAAGAAAAATGATTTTTTTAATCTTAATTCAGTCGCTAAAATGAATTAATGTAATGAAATAATGATACTTATTTTGGAATATATAACCTAAAATATTGTTTTAAAAATTTAACTTTTACAGGAAGTGAAGGCAATGGCGTCAAAATTAAGTTTTTGCAACATTAACAAAATCGAATTTAGGCAAAAATACTAGTTTCGATTCTGTGTTCTGGACTTAATATTATGTTTTGCTAAATGGTATGAAAATACCATGAAGTATTATTAGTATTTTTTTTTTAAATACGGATAAATATTTTATTTAAGGAAGTATCTTATATTCATTTTGAGATATTAGTAATTAAATTTAATGTTAGTTTATTATTGATTGAGATGGACAAAATGAAGTATAAATTTTCTATGTTAAACGAAAACTGGGCTTTATTGTTAACGGCTAAAAAGTGTCAAAATGGGGGACCGTTGTTTTGCAGGATTTTACGAAAAATACAAATCAAATTAAATGGGTACCTTTGATTATTCGCTGGATAAATCAGGGGTGTAGAGTTCAGTGCTGACCAAACTATTTTTCTAGAATATGACACCGTCGAAAATCGGACTTCTTTACTTGTTTCTTTCCCAAAACCTTCATGGACAGTCGGGGAACTAATTTATTATTTATAGTTAATGTGTGAAACTTTATTCTGAGTATTTTTTTTTTCACAGAAGTTCTGAACAAACTAAAGATATTCGACTCAAGATTCGACTGTAAGATTCTTAGTAATTTTTATGAAATATCTATTGTGTTATTAAAAAGTATAAAGTATTTAATAATAAATATATTTACAATGAAAAGATCTTCACCAGCGAGCCTTCTATCACGGTCAGCACGCAAAAAATACGTTCCAGCGTAATCAACAATGGCCTTCTACAAAAACCGAAACCTCTTTTTATTAACCTCTAGTTCTTTTTTGTGTTATACCCGATCGGCGTTACAAATCATTATATTTCAAAGAGATGTAGATAAGAGAAGAGGTATTCGTTGATGATATCATCGCTAACATTGGCCTTCGTGAACTGGGTTGGGTTAAATCTTTGGGGTAGGTCACGTCTGGCCTTGCTGAGAAATTTCTTTTTGGCGAAAACTGATTCCCACCACATGTATGCTACTCGTTTCCTTTAGAGCAACCTATAGGTGAAGTTTAATACTGTGGCTTTTAAACTATATCTATATCATAGCCTTAAAATATATCATAGACCCAGAGTTTTCATTTTGATTGGGGAGAGAAAGGAAGAGGGGAGGTAATGGTCCCTCCCTCCAAAAATAATCTCGGTTTTGTATTATATATAAAACTTATGAGTTGTAATTAATCTGATTTTCTTTGTAATTTAGGGATAGTGTGGCCGAATGAGCTAAGGCTTGTACATAGCACCACTCCACAACTAGATAAACGAAGTTATGAGATTAAAAACAAAAAGTACGATTCCCTGTGCCGGAGGTTTTACATTCTCTGCCTCCACCCACTGTTCCGGGAAAATCCCGTATAGTCTACCAGGCTTGGTAGGAACCACAGAAAAAAAAAAATGTAATTTGTTCATTTATGGAGCCATGAATATAAGAAAATACTTTATTATTATTATAATTGAAAATATGTTAACTAAGGAACTGAATATATTGCTCAGTTTTATTTTAAGTTAAAGGTCTGAGACAGTGAGATGAACTTTCAATTCTCTGATACTTTAGCCGCGGAAAAAGTGACAAAATATTCACGTAAAAATGGAAGGTTCCCCATCAATGAATCATGAAATAATAGGATACATTGCTATATAATATTATCTTTGAATATAAACTAAAATTATTCAATAATAGGAATACAGGCCGTGGTAAATTGGTTGCGTACCTACTTCTGTATGTGATCAAATCTTCATGTAAAAATGGAAGTTTACACATGAATGAATCATCAAATCCTAGGATATATTGCTTCATATAATTTATGTTTGAATATAAACTAAAATTTCAATAATAGGAATATAGGCCGTGGTAAATTGCTTACGTACATACTTCTAGACCTTAGCTTATCCATCCAGTTGACTTTTCATATATTAATTGATTTTAGTTTGTATATTTTATTCATTACATTATAATGTAGATTAATTGTTATTGATTTAATTTTTGTTCTTCGAAATATTGGAGAAGGGAAGGAGGCGAAACGATATTCTCGGCCCCTTCTTATTTTTATTAAGGGAGGGGGCTTACGTCCCCTTGGCCTTCTCTCCCTCTCTGCACCAGATGATATCTAGTACTTGCATGGAGTTCAATTCTGATAGATTTATCAACAAAATTTTGGGACAAAGTAGGTGAAGTTATTAATAACTTTATCGGAACTTTTAAAACAGTTTATTATCACGCATGTAAACAGTTTTTATTATAAATATATTTTTTTTGAGAAGTTTAATTGTCTGAGATACAGTTCCTTATGGATCCATTACTGGCTAACTCTGTATTGTTCTGGAATACACGCGTCTAAATAATATACTGTTTTGGGATGGAAAGTGAGCCAGGACATGAAGTTTCAATTAAATTTCAAGAGGACATGAAGCTTCAATACGGGAATGTTGACATCATAGAATTGATAACTGAAAAATAACAGGACCAAAGTTTTCATGCGCAAATTTATTTTACTAAATAACTAGCTGATGTACCCGTCATTGACGGGTGTATAGTTAAAATTTGAGAATCTTTTTTTGAGATGGATTTTGGATTATGGAGGAGAGGGTCCAAATTCAATTTCAGTTGAATAGTGCAACTTTTAAATGTGGCTCGCGATAGAGTAGGTTGGGATGAGGATTGAAGTAAATAATTACCCAACCGGAATCTCTGAACAAATTAGTCACGATAATTTTGGTTCTACTCAATATTTTGTTTTCATTTAAAGCATATATTTAAAGCAAACCTAAATATAATGCCAAAATTTCACAAGTCTACCATTAGCCATTGCCGAGCTTACCCCTGACAAAATTTCGTTAGACAACGCGGACATCCAGACAGATAATTTTTTTTTAAATGTGGCTTTAGTGTCTATAATTTATAAAACGGAAAATATCAAGAAACGTGTTGATTCTATTCAATGTACAGACAAAACTTTTATTTTATTTATATAGATGATCATGTGTTTATTATTAACATTTATAATCAACATTAACCGAAATATCTAGACAAATTACTCAAGAATTCATAACATTAATTCTACATAATATTTTGTTTTCATTTAAAGTCCATGTTTTAAGTCAAGCAAACCTTAATATAATGTCAGATTATCAAAATTCTACAATAAGCCATTGTTGAGTTTACACCTGACAAAATTTGAAATGCGGACATACAGTGAGACAAAAAAAAAAATTAAAAGTGGATTTGGTGTCTACATTGTATGAAACGGAAAGATATCATATAATTGGTTGATTCTATTCAATGTACAGACAAAATCTTTATTTTATTTATATAGATAATTTAGCACTTTAATTTAAATACTTCTAGAATATTTCTATACAAACACAATAAACAAAAAATAGATATTTACTTGTACATAGTGGTTATTGGGTAAAGCTAAGATAATATCAGTTTAATTTGTAAAAATACATGTATATTTAAAAAAAAAGTTTTCTTTTGTCCTATGCATTAATTTATCATTAATGTAATAATGAGAAATAACTACAAAGAAAAAAAACAAAGAAAATTACAATAAGTATCTTATAAAAAGCAAAAAATAATAAAATAAATTAATTTAATTTAATTTAAATTTAAAATAATTTAAAAATTGTTATCAATTGGTGAAAAACATTTTGTTATAGTTTTAAATATATTCCTTATGTATTGAGCACTCTCCCAAACTTCATTTTCTTCAAAATTTTAAATGTATCTAAATGATAAATTATTTATCTAAAAATGTCATAATTGGAAGGTAAATAAATTTCTTATTTCATACATCCTTAATTTTTTTTAACCATGTTTGAATTATTTTTTCAAAGTATTTGATATTATTTATACACAACCTATTTTTTTTTTTTTTTTTTTTTTTTTGTACGTGAATTTTCCTTTCTGATATTTACTAGCTCTTCTTCGAAAATGTGATTATTAATGTGCGTGATCATCTTAGACGGGCTCATATTTTATTCCTCTTACAGCCAGCCACTCCCATCCTCAGAACTCTGGTCATATTATTCAGGAATCCAAATAAAAACAAGCAGATGGGGATAATATCTGTTTTTATCGTTAACATTGGCTAACCGTTTATTTGTGTCAAATGTTTATTTTTATTAGATAATTATTCTTAACTATGACTGAGATTGTGCCATTTCTAATTTTCTAATAATGGGAGTGATTATAGTTAAATTAATAGATTAAGTATTTCGGTAATTATAACAGATATTCACGGTCTAGTTAACTTCTAGTGTTTTAATGGAAGAGTGCTTTGGAGACCGACAGGAATTTGTGGATTGGGACATTGTTGTTACGATAATTATATTGATACATTTATTGTATTTATTTCAGGTATATTTTATGGCATATTTGTTAGCAGATAAGGAATCATATTTTAATAACGCGCTCAAAAGGCTTGTAACAAAGCTTATTTTACTGATTTAAAAAAATTGGTTAAATAGCCGCTGATGAGTGTATTTAACAAAACTGTTTTTTCATAATACATTTTTTTTACTAAAATATATTACAATTGCCCTTCTAAAAAACAAGTATAGACATAGGTATTGAAAATCAGTGGAGGCTGAGCAACTGCATATAACCCTTAAAACAGCTGTTGAGGATTGAAGGCTTTCTTAGCGTTAAGTCAATCACAATATTGCATGAAAAATTAAATAATATTATTATTGATTACCTCTAGTAAGCGCTGAGCTACACCACCCCTCATAATAGAGATACACCCTCATAATGGCGCTACAGCCCTAGTTGGACTTAGGCCTCACTTAAAATTGATAACCATTCCTGCCTATCTTCCGTCTTCCTTCGGCATCCTCTTGCTCCTATTTGTCTCAAATCGTCCTCTACGCCTTCCAACCAACTCAGCCTTGGTCTTCATGCTAGCCGCTTTCCACCTGGCCTGCTATTCATTGTCTTTTGGTAGCCTCTCATCCGACATCCTTTGAACATGGCCCAGCCATCGCAACCTTCCTTCTTTGATGAATGCCACAATATTAGGTTCACGAAAAGCTGTTCGAGCTCTCTGTTTTTCCTTATTTCCAATGGCCATCCTTTTTTACTGGGCTAAATATATTTCGGAGGATCTTTCTCTCCCAAACCTTCAGGATCGATTTGTGCCCATTAAGTTGCACTTCTTTTTCCTGACCTAATTGAGTTCTATACATCGTTCCTTGAAAATTACGAAAAATTCTAAATTTTGATTTTAAAATATGAATATTGTGGAAGTCCAAATTGTATTTTTCTAAATTTACAAAATAAGATTCAAGAACATTTTTTTCAAGAAAGTAAATATTGTTTCAATTTATATCTTTGACATAGTTGGAGAATCGTTTCATTTTTTTTTTTTTTTGTTTCATTTTAATTTTTAATCCTAGATTATTTTGAGTAATTAAATTGTCATGAACAAGAAAAATCCAGGAAAGTAAGAAATGAAGTTAAAACGTACCAGTTCTTTTTAATTAATTGCAGGGTTTTAAGATCACGTAACAAAAGAAAATATGTAATATTATGCAGGAAATATACGTTGATTTAGATAATACTTTGAGAATGGATTCTTTTATCTTCATAAATAATTTCATTAGAAAAATCCTAGTATGTTCTGGATGTTTCTACTAATTAAAGTAAGTTTTATGCTTAATTTAACGATTTAATACAAATCGGTATCGTAAATTAAATAAATCTTTGACTCAACGTCCTTTTTAGACACAATACAATAAATCATTCGCCCCTGTCTTAATTAGTTGTGCAAAGGATAAATATAAATTTGTTTCATATCATTTATTCTGGGATCAACTTTAATAAATTAGGTTATTTCATAAAAACAAACTACCCCAGTCCTTGTTTGTAATCTTTATTCTACGAGAATTTGTCCAAAACCTGGTTAATTTACTCACTTAATTGCAATTTGTCAATATTTGGCTCAGATGCGTTTTCCTCATCGATATGACCCAGCTAGCGTTTTAATGTCTCCATTAGCCATATTGCCCATGTTTGAGTCTCGCCCGGATGAATGACATAACTCTCATGAATGCCTGTGGGACAATTACTGATCATTACTGCTAACATAAATAAATAACCGTATCATAAGTGGCAATTTGGGAGATTTAGTGCCATTTTCCGCAAGGCTTCAACTGGGAAACTTGTTCCGGTCTTACGATGATCAAGCATTGTTGTTTTGAATTATCATAGGATATTGCGCCAGCCGTTTATGTGTTAAAGTGGATAGTTACTAATGAAGACATCGGGTACTTACTGCCTTTTGTCAATATTGCTTTATCTGCCTTCGATCAATGTCTCATGAGATTTTCACGCTGTATGATTTTATCATGTCCTTTAATGTTATTTTTTTTCTGATTAATGAGAATGCTTGGAAAGAAATCAAAAGTACTTAGAGAACATGATGCTTGAGCGCTTATCTTAATGAAATTCGCTATGTCGATGAAAACATACATCAAATTCCAATTTCCTACTTGGTTATTGAGTTTGCCTTCCTTTTTACTGACTTCCAATTGATCTTTATTTGCTAAAACTAATCACCTAATAGAGATGTATTAATCTAGTCTCTTAACTAAAATGTTAGAGAAATGGAAAGTATTTAGTTTTTGCAGTGTTTATTTGGTCAACCAACATTCGACATACGTTGTAGGTTTTCATCAGATCGCGGGCATTTTAGTAGTCTTCGTTTGGAGTACGTTAGGGATGGTATCTTTCTCAATATTATATTTTCCCTACTATTTTTGTTTTTATATTATATTTTATTGAGCTTTTTTTTTTTTTTTACGGCAATCGATCATAAAAGGAAGTTAGTCGATTGTTTTATATATCATGGGTGATAAATATTCAGGACGCAGTCATTATAAAGTTTTTATTAGTGCCGACGTTTCAACCTAAACATGTGGGTCATCATCAGGGCGTGTTTCGAGCACTCAGTACTCAGTACTTGAATACCTTCAGTGCCTGAAACAGGCCCTGATGATGACCCACCTGTTTGGGTTGAAACTTCGGTACTAAAAACTTTATAATGACTGCGTCCTGAATATTTATCACCCATGAAATAGGTTATTTATTCTATATTGGTGTTGTTATCTCCTAATATGTTTTCGAGATTTCGTTCCATTCTCACATTATGATAAAAACTATAATATACAATATTTAAAAATATGGCAAATCGTCAACTGCACTTTACATAGTTCACAAATCGGAGGTGTATACTTATTAATGAGGAATCCGTCTGTCATGCGCGGGTGTCCAGTTCTCAAACTAGTAATGTCAACTTCTTCTTTTCTGTTTTTTTGGCTAGAACTGTTTGATGTTTTAGTCTCTTTTTGATATTTTTCAACCTATTCTGCCCATCGATGCTCTCTAAGGTGGTCCTACATATTTTTAGCTTGACATTTTAAATAGCTGTATGTATCTGAAGTAATGTGTGTATTCGTGACCTCTAATGAGGTTGATGCTACCCACATGAGATGGTATCCAGACGATCACTAAGTTCTTATTTAAGTCCCTAATCATCAACGAGTAAGCCTATGCTTTCACAGCTGAGAGTATATATGATAAAATTATATTCATCGCACTGTATGATGGGGTAGATCGCTACTCTTATTGCGTTACATTCTACGGTAAAATTGTTAATTAATGGTGGAAGCCTGTATTTGATCTTTCCGGTTCTTCATTTGGATAGCAGCTCATTGCGGAATTATAGAGAATGAAAAAGCAGATCATGCAGCACATTTAGAACCGTAAAAGCAGCGTGGGTAACCAGATTGAAAGAGATTATTTTACAACACTGGGTACACGAAAGAGATAAGCATGTAAGCAACTGACAAAAGTAAAACCTAATTGTGGTAAATGGCTCACTAGCTCCAGACGTTTCAGTTTACTCATTACTTTTAGGAGGTCTCGAAGCGCCCACGTTTGAAAAATGTAATAATATACCACAAACAGTAAAACACTTACTGGAAGAATACTTCCAATTTGAAAAAACCAAAAAAAAAAAAAAAAAAAAATATCGGTCTGGCAAAAACAATAATGGATCATGAAAAACGGATTTATTCTGTGTTTAAATTTTTTTTAAAATTTTATTTATTTATATGATAATTACAACTGTATACAAAAAATACATCTGGTAAATTCTCACATTGGTATAAAGACATGGAACACATGTTGAGAAACTACCGATTGGTAGCACTCTAATAATATGTCTATATTAGAAGATTACGTGGCCATCTTCTTTTCATACGTCTGTCGGGCTCTTCTCTTGAAATTGCGATGTGCTCAGTGATGCAACTCTATTTTCAAATTATCTCGCGACCTTTCTATGAGACATAAGGTAATTTTTTGTTTGGATAGTATGTGAATTTTGTTTATGACCTCAGCAGCTAACCCTTGCGACCCATACCTGACAAGCTCTTGTCTCCTTTTATACCTGTATTTGTACCTTGAACAGATCTATACTGATCTTTTTTTTTTTTTATTTATTTATTTATTGATGATATTTACAACTGTATTACAAGTAAAAATACATTCAGTAAATGTGTACAATAGAATATAATAGCATGAAATCATTTGGTGAGAAACTACCCACTGGTAGCACTCTAAAAATGTATTTACAAAAGGAGATCTCGAGGCCATCTTCTTTTCAGACGCCTCGGAGGTTTGTCAGGTATCGAAAAGGAAGTAAGGTTAGAAACGAGAGGGTTAGGATGGTTCTGAAGTTTATTATGGAAGGAAAGGTATCTGGATTGGGCCAGGTCAGAAACATAAGGAACATTAAGGTCGTTATGGATGATTTTGTTTGTGACAAAGTAAGGAGCTGTGAGGATTTTACGAAGGATTTTGGATTGTAAGGATTGTATGCGAGAGGAATTTGAAGGTTTGGTGGAGCCCCATAGCTCAACTCCGTAAGTCCAAATAGGCCTTATTATAGTCATGTAAATGAGTCTTTTATAATTGATTGGAAGGTTAGAGCGTTTGTCTAGTAAGTGTTGAAGTAGTCGGAAACGTCGAGCTGTTTCTTGTCGTTTCAGTCTGGTATGAGGATTCCAAGTTAGACGTTTGTCCAGATGGAGTCCTAGGTAATTAAATTTTTAAATTACTACAACAGAGTACAAATTATAGTACCATCTTTTACTTCACCAAACAAATTAACTCCAGAAATATGTTATTGGATTTATATCAGATTTATATGATGGTCATCATTGCAACTCTGGGTTTCAATATTATCAATTTCAATTTGTATCAATATTATCAACTGATATTTTTTTACGACAGCTTTACAAATCATTTACTCTATTTGGTTCTTGGCTTTGAAATACGAAATTATAATAAGATTTGCTGCAATAATTTTAAAACAGCATATTCATTTTTTTCCTTTTTGCAAATATTATTTCCAATTACATGTTGGAAAAAAAAAACTTGACAATTTTCCTAGAACTTAAAAGTTTGATATACAGCCTTTCAGTAATTTATTTGACAGCCTTATATCAGACTGTCTTAATTCATGATACGCGATACATATAATTACTGATATTAAAAATTATAATGCTAGCCCTCTTCCATAAAATACGATTATTGCTATAAAACGAGTTTGACCCTAATTTTACCTTCGGCTCATGATTTAATTTATTTCCATATTCCTGTTGCAAGGAAACAGGGCCGATCTTCGCTTAGTCCAATCCAGTATATGATATGATATTTATGTAGGTGTTGCTTTAGAAATTTTACTATAAATGCATATTGTAAATAATAATACCTGTTAACACATATATTTCCATTCAATGAATCAATGAACGGTTCTCTCAGAATAGTTCTGAAGATTTCAATAAAAACGATAAATCAATATAGGAAATGTGTTAATAAATTTAAATTTTCCTTTAGTATGATGGAAAAAAGGTAAGGTAAAAAAATACCTAATTATAATTATTTTATTATCACATATAAATGTAATTGTAGATTAAATTATTTACGTCCATTTAAAAAAAAAGGTTACATGGAGTGAATGCTAGTCTAAATATAATCAAATCCGATAATTAATTCAAAATCAATAGTAATTAATTTCAGCATAGCTATTTATCCCTGTTTTATGCAATTTGTGGTAATTAATATAATTACTTGGCATTAAATACAATAGAATCATTGAAAATTTTAATATTTCTATGAATTATTTATGCCATTCATTCTAATAAAATTATACGTAAAACACTTCCTAAAATTTACACTCAAAAAATAACAATTGACACTGAACATATGATATGAACCTGTGATAAAAAATTAAGATAATGAATGATTTACATGTGTTAAACATAATAGTGTGGGTTTAGTCTATCATTAAATGCAGCAAACTTTTTACATAGTTGGTTTTATTTATTATTATTACTGTTATTTATTATTAATATTATATATTATTATCTATCACTAAAATTTATTGTCATTGGTGTAAAGATAGTTATAATTCAATAATCATGTATATACGAGAACAGTCTTATATAAAGACTACGGTAGTAATAATGATTTTTCTTTACAGTTTCTGTTTTGATTATGATTGAATATTTCTAAAACGAAAATTTAATTTAATAACTAATGGTGTATTCTAAAAGTGTGTAAATAAGAAATATGATAGCCATAGATTAAAGGATGTGATTAATAGGATCTAATTTATACTTTGATAAATAAAGAAAAAATGATGAATAATGTATTAGGCAATTTACTTTATTAAAGTAAATTAATCGCCTAAATAAATTGCATTCAACTCTTAACCTGAATCTAAAAATAAAATTCCAGATTGATTTTGGCCACCCATACGCAATATGTAAAGCATTTTTAAATTTAGATATCAGACTGATTGATTTTTTATTTTATTTTTTTTAATGTTGAATTGATTTCTTATTTGTTGCATAAAAATAAGACACATTAAATAGTTCCCTATGGAAAATGAGGTATTTATACACTTATTGCATCATTGCAAAAAGTCACTTAATAAAGTAACATTTCCTTCAATTAAATCACGGCGTACTTTGATCAACTTTCTTCTTGTAAAACAAATACGCGTACTTACATCGTATCAATATATTTAGTATATAAAAGGTTTGGTGTAATTTTGTTTAAACGAATAAGTTTTTGAATCCATAAATTAGAACGAAATTCACGTGTCCCATTTTGGCATTGACTTCAAATTTTCTTAACATTTCACTCTTATTCAAATAACTCGTTCAATGAACATATAAAATGGTCAATACTTTGTATTTGTTGACACTTTAACAAGTTTTTTACATTATATATATATATATATATATATATATATATATATATATTTGTAAATTTGAATTATTTTTTCTTACACATTGTGAAATATATCGTCTTATTTGTGATTGTGTTTGTTTCTTTTGAAGTTTTACAAACCCATTGTAGTCTTAATTTCCCTTATAATCTTCAAAGCAGCAAAGTAAGTAATAAGTTTTTTGAACTATTATTATAGAAGAATAAAACGCAGGTTTCAATAAATTTTAGGCATGTATATGTCTTCTTCTAATGTAATTTGTAAATGCCATTAAATTAGTTTTGTTCAGACGGACCGAAAATGTCGGTTTGATTTACCTTGAACAAACGAATAATTGGATTTTTTCAATGGATGTTTGTGCGATATATTTTATGAGTAAAAACATACCTCTTAAGTACAATATATACATTCATACTGTACTGAAAGGGCGGGATGGCCGAGCATGTTGGGGCGTGGGTCCCAAATTATCCGGTTTTGAACGTTTTAGATTCGATTCCCACCTGGGATCGATTAATTTTCATTTCTTGGCAGGCCACACCTCGTCACGGTCACTTGAAATTACTTGGTGTTTTTTTTTCCCTCCCCGTCCTCGCCTTTAATGTTATACGGGGGTTTCCCTGACAACGGGATGCGGGCGGGGAATCAATATCAAGCTAAAAGACCCCATGGCTCATGGACGCGAACTCGCAATTAGTTTATCATTTATAACTTTGGTTGTCAGGTTGCCGGGCAGCGCAAGATAGCTCGCTTGGCCACCCTGGCCCTAAAAACATTTCCATTCTTATAAGTATGGAGCAGCAGCCTCAAGGTAGCCGTCAGTTGTTGGAAAAAAGGTCTACGTGGTCCACTGATCTGACTATTTTTCCCCCACCAGTACCAGTACTATACTGTACTGAAAATTGTTTGTATTCCTGATTTTATTTATTTCATTATCGAAGAGTCATAATCATATACACAAATGGAAAATATGTAACTCTTTCAGATTTTTATAGTAACTGGTGATCAAGACCTGTGGTTATCAAATCAGCGAATGTTGAGGAATTTCTATTCCAAAATGGCTTCTTCCGAAGAATTTATTTTAAAAATAAAAAAAATTACAACTTAAAATATGAGTAATTGTATAACCAATGAAAATGATGAGGAAGCTATACTGACCTTACTTAGCAGACTTTTTTTCTTAAAATGTTTTTACGACTTTTTGAACTACCATAAAACGAACACTTTTTGTGTTATACACAAATAAGATTTTCAGTCCTAGATAACCTTTTCTCTATCATTTCTGGAGAATATGCTTATTTTCAAAATGTTTTATTTTAATTTCAGATATATGTTCCTTTTAATTACGTTTTATTATGTGGGTAGACATATTTTATATGGATTTCGTGCAAGATGGTCTTGTGATCATTCCTGGTTGCATTACAACGAAATTAAAAATAATACACATTATGGAAACACTGAAATTGACACTGTGAAAACCTCCATTTCTTCGTTAGTTCCTCTCTTTCTTGTGGCTAATTTTTCTGCTGGCACTCACTAAAGTAAAAGCCGAATAGTTAGGTAACCGCTTTTACTTAGTGTGGTTTTGCTGCGTGCTGCACTACCTAGTGAAGTCTGTCGATGAGGGCTGTTGGAATTCCGTTATGCTTCATCAGAATGCTTTTCTCGAAATTAATTTAATAAATAAAGCAGTAATATTACTATAAAAGATAATAAGTTAATAAAATGATAGGCATGGTATTTAGATTCATTGAACTTGGGCATTTTTTTTGTTGGTCGGTGGTCAGTTATTCCTTACTGATCACCGACCAACCGCGAGGTATAAGATGTAAACATAAAAAAAAAAACTTGCTTGGATTTTTTATTTATTAAAAAAATGGGATGTTTGGCCTTAATTTAATTAAGTGCTTGTAAAGAAAATTACAGACAGTAATAGATAAAACAAGAATTACTTTTGAAGTCTCTAATTTCAAAATGTGAACATAATTACCTCCTCTGTCGTTATTTTCACGTATTATGTAAGCTGTTTTAGCAAACATATTTGAACAATTATTCACGAATTAATTTTTCATAGATGCTCCGTATTTTATATGTTCTTGAAATTTTCTTTAATTTGATTTGGTTAATATTATTTCTATGTAACAAGGATTTGTTTATAAAAGTATATATATTATTTTTCAAAGTTTTGTTTTCAGGTAAAACATAACTTCCTTCATGATAATCTGTGATAAAATTATTTTTTTATTTTTTTTTTTATCTATCTGTTTATTGATTAATAATACATTTTGCCACACTTAAGGGCACTGAGTATTAAGGCTGAGACAGGCACATTCATACCATATATACAATACATAAAAAAAAAAAAAAAATAATAATAATAATAAATAAGTAAATAAATAAAAAAATAAAAAATATAAAAATCTATGTAACAAAGGCAAAAACTATAATAAACTAGGAAATGTAACTAAGAGTTAAAATTAAATGAAATACAGAAATTCGTAAAGAAATTAATAAATTAATAAATTATAAGTAATAGAAATAAATAGAAAAACATTCATACTTAAATACAATATTTACAATTAGGTAAGAGATCTCCGAGTCCAGCCCTTTCCCCCACGTGTGAAGGACAAAGCGAGACTCTAAGAGATCCCAGCGCTTCTCTCTCAACCGCGTCGCCGGCATTACCAGTCCGGTGGAGATTGAGAGAGGGCACTAAAACCACAAACACTCATGACTTGAGTGGAGAAGCTGGCCATTGCCAGAACTCCAGTGACGTCTTTACAAGAGATCTCGAGGCCACCGCCGTTTCAACCTTCGAGGAGGGTTGTAGGGATGACTGGAGCTAGATAAGGATTGTGCTAAAGGGTTAGGATGGTGGATTAGGTTCATGTGAAAATTTGAGAATCGGGATGGAATAACGTCAAGGATATAAGGGATGTAAAGGTCATGATGTAGGGTTTTGTTTGTAACGTAATAAAGAGCATTGACTATCATACGGAGGACTTCAGACTGAAAGGATTGGATGCGTTTGATGTTCGAAAATTTAGTTGTCCCCCACAGTTCAAGTCCGTAGGTCCAGATGGGTTTGAGTATGGTCTTGTATATTAATAGTTTGTTTTCTATTGATAGATTGGATTTTCTGTTAAGTAGTCTGTATAGCTGGCCAAATCGTCGGTTAAGTTCTTGTCTTTTAAGTCTAGTATGTGGGTTCCAAGTTAGTCTTTTGTCTAAAAGGAATCCAAGATACCGAACTGTGCCTGAGACTGGGAGAGGTACAGAGTTGAAAAGGATATGTGGACAGGATCTGCGTCGGAGGGTAAAGGTGACATGTTTGCATTTGGATTCATTGATCTTAATGCGCCAATTGTTGCACCATTGCTCAATTAAGGAGATGTGTCTTTGTGGATTTAAGGATGCAGTTTCAGGATCTAGGTGGGATGACAGGATGATAAAATTATTAGTAGGAATAAACCGATAATGCTTGGAAAAATTAACCTATGAACTGCTTTAAAAAAAAAAAATTGTTTGTGCCTTACTCAACAAAACGTTACAATTGTATATTGAAAGTGGAAAGAATAATTTTGAATGTTTTTAAATACCCTAAAACGCATTATAGTACTAAAAATGCCCTAACGATTATTTACATTCCTAAAAAGAAAAGAAAAAAACAGAAGCTTATAAATCTGTCGATATATTTTGGTTTATTGGTTTCTAAAATGAACTGTTATAATCGACCGAGAAAAATAAAATAGTCCTTCTCAATATCTACTACCTTTACTTATTTCCATATTATATTATAGTTAATTTAAATATTCTGCCATTCAAGATTTTGTTAATGGATAAGAAATCGAGTAGAGCCTAAATGGATAGTGTATGTACAAGTTATTTGCGTATATTCCTCTCTTTTTAAGTTTTCAATAATAACTGTTATATCCGAGAGACTGCCACATCAATAAATCAATTCATTGATAAATTGAAGAGGTTGTATAAGAACAACCGAATTGTCACACGTCCGGAGTGCCTAACTAATCCCCGATTTCACAATGGCAATAGTAATCTGTTATAACAGGTTGCTTTAGAAAATGGGGTCTACGTGATCTCCACCGAATTGTATTTTTGGTCTAATAGTGGTGTACCAATAGTAGTTTTATCGTTGAGCAGGGTTCGCGGGAGTGTCTCTTTCTGTTCAATATGGTTTGTAAGTCAAGCCTTTTATATTTTTATTATTATTTTATTTTGTTCTTTAATTGAGTCTTTGGTTTTATTTTATTTTATTTGGTTACATTTTATTTTGGTTAAAACTCCTAACTCTGTCAACCTAACCACCTAACTCTTCTCTTATTTGTTTTATTTTAATATCATCTATTGATTGATGAGTATGCTGTGCTATTTAGCAACCCAACACAGGTGAGCAACCGCGAAATATCATTGTACTTTTCTCTTATATTTCTTCCTAAAATCATGAAAATAATTATAAAGTAGCAATTATTAAAACGCGTTTGAACTTCCACTAAGTGGCAGTCCGTAGTGAAGACCCCTTTTTATCGAATTATTAACATCCGCCTGAAACTTCGTAAATAGTTTCATTTCATCAGTTACGGAATGGACTTAATGCGTAACAAATAAAAATAATAATAATAATGATATTAATTTAACTTTTATTTTGTTAAATAACCCAATTGGTAAATCATGTATTATCTTTTAGTTTCTCACGACTCAAAACATAAAAGCACAAAGCACTAGATAGCCAGGTCAAGCTATCTCTGATAGCTTAGAAATAGTTATCTAGAATGTACTGATGGGACAGAACACCCATTATCAAGACTTAGGGAATAATAACCGATTTCAGCCAAAGGGCACTTTCTCACAGACCTCATCTTAAGAATATTAACTATCGATAACTTCCTTTGCCGTCCTCTTCCGACTTCCCTTAACCCCCTACACTATTCTTGGGTACATAAATCCCATACTCCTAAGAACAAATCACTCATGCAGTTACATTCTTGATGTCACGCTCTTCACTGTAGGAGGCCTGGATTGAACTCGTGTAGTCAAACCATATATCCATAGTATATTACTCTGTTGTTAGATGCCATTTGTAACTGACATTATGAATGAAAACATTACTTATAAAATCTTCACTGCCTCCGATTCGTTAACTATCGTAACCTACAATTCTTTTTTTTACGAAAACTCTTGGAATTGGGGCATTTTCAATCTGAAGGGGAGCAAACTTTGTCTATTTAATTATTTAATAAAAACTCGTAAATACCCATTTGCTTTCTACTTGGATCGTAAGATAATTTGATCACAAAATCGATAACAAATTGACCTTAAAAAATATTAAGCCGTTTGGCGTGACGTACACGCTAAAATTTTCAAAATAACGAAGTTATATAGGACAAATGGTCTAATATTTTTGTAGGCCACATTTTTATCGTTTTTGTGATCAAATTATGTTACGATTCAAGTAGAAAGGAAATGGGTACTTACGAGTTTTTAATACCTAATTAAATTGACAAAGTTTATCCTCCTTCAGATAGAAAACGGCTCAATACTAAGGGTTTTGTAAATAAAATAGTTATACGTTACGATGAGATGAAACTATAAAGTTTCAGCCGGATGATAATAGTTCGACAAAAAGGGGCCTGTACCACGGGCTATGGACTCAAATCACGAAAAATTGAATATAATAAAATTTTTCAAAGATTTTTTCTCCAAAATTAATATGTTTTCTTTTACAAATGGATATTTTATTTCTTCATCAAAAATATTTTAATAAAAATGAAAGTCATTTTCATATTTATTTATTTACTCTTATTTTTTAAACATACTCGCTACTCTAGATCTTATTTTTAATTTTATAAATGGCATTTGATCTATATGATATAGGCATATCCTGTGTTATCCTTTGGTATATCAAGAAGTTATATAGATTCCAGAGCTTTCATTGAATAATTGGTAACGTCAAGTAATAACTTATTTCGTTGAAATACTGGTCTTTTTGTGTAATCGTATTCTACTGAACCATTGAATGTAAGATTATATATATATTTATAACAATGGAAGGGGGCTCCTCAACCTCTTACGGGTCATTTTAGCCATTACAAAATATTTATGTTACATCAAATTAAATTAAATTTAACTGAATTTAAATTTAAATGAATTGAAAACACAAACTATTTAAAACAAAAGAAAAAAAAGAGTCAGCAAAATTTAAATTTTGTTGTATAGGTACGTTATTTGTAGAAATTTAAACAGTTTTTTTTTTCAAAATTTCGGTTATGTCATTCTCTAATTTAACTTCATTCCGTTTTGTTTGATATGCATAACACTCGGTCAAAATGTGCCTAACTGTTAAAGCGACCACGCAGTAGAGACTCTGAGGGGGCGTCCCCTTTGTCATTAGGTACTCATGGGTTAGCCGTATATGCATTATATATGTATTCAATGATTCAGTAGAATTCGATTACACAAAAAGATCAGTATTTCAACGAAATAAGTTATTACATGACGTTACCAATTATTCAATGAAAGCTCTGGAATCTATATAACTTCTTGATATACCAAAGGATAACACAGGATATGCCTATATCATATATATATATATATATATATATATATATATATATATATATATATATATATATATATATATATATATTTTTCCACTGTAGGCCTCCTTAAACAATTTAAATATATATTTTATCA
The DNA here is from genome assembly GCA_928085145.1 of Nezara viridula. NCBI lineage: Eukaryota > Metazoa > Arthropoda > Insecta > Hemiptera > Pentatomidae > Nezara > Nezara viridula. The sequence continues at coordinate 184,222,332 of OV725077.1, read as the reverse complement.
AAACAAAGGAGCCAAAGAATATAAAATGCCTTTGCATCAAAATATTTTCATTATCTTTTATAGCAATTTTACGTTTTAAAATATTTTTTCTTTCATCAGCCTGTCTCGTTTATTTTCCGATAAAATTAAGGCAAACTTAAAACTTTAGATACGGCATTTTTTAGGCCCATAAAATGTTTAGAATATTATTTTTATCAATCAGGCTTGATCTAATTTAGAATATTTTTACTCATTTTCTTAAATAAGTAACTGATTTTTATAAGCCATCGGAAGCGCGAACACTTTTACCGGCTAATTTTCTTGCAGTGTTTGTATAAAACGCAATTTCTCAACAGATTTCTTTCCAACTAGATACTAACATTTCTTTTAAACATAATGACATCTGAATTAAAATTAAAAACAATTCTAGGTAGGTATTCTTTTTTTTTTTAAAGAAATATATTAATATATCCTTATAAGTATATATTCTTAACATTTTCGTTTCACAGTTTAAAACAAAATTATTTTCATCTATCGATCTTTGTAGTCATGAAAATCAATACTGCTCAGAAACGTAATAATTCCTGTAAAATATTTTAAGCTGTAGTTAATTATTACTCATAAGCTATGGTATTATAGAGACCATTTTAATCAATAATTATTTTGTAAATTTGAAATGCAGTTATTGTAAATTATAAACTTATATCATTTAAAAATTAAAGCTTAGAACTAAGATGTAGAAAACCAGCCAACTCTTAATTGTTTTTGGTTCTATATTTTCTTGAGATAAAATAATTTATATTACCTTTCTTGTTTTACCTTATAGAATATTAATGAGTAAATAAATTCTCTCATCTTATAGAAATGATATACCAAAGATTTTAATTCAAAAACTTAAAATTAATATAGAATGGACAAGGTTTAGATTTATCTATGATAGGAGTCCCCAACTTCTTTTGCTAACGGACCACATTGAATTCTCTATTAAGACCCGAGGGCCGCATTGAGACCTCCACACAAGCCTCGAATTATTCGCAAATAAATTTTCTTTTCCTTCATAACACTTTTTCCAGAAATATCGAGGGGATAGAACTATTTGTCGTATGTGAAGAAGAAGTATATCTTCAAAATGAGCGGTCGTTTATTGGATTTGATGAAGAATTGACGAAGTTATGGCGTACCGACAAAAAACCACCTTAGAAATAATATATAGGATAAATAAACAGAATACTGTTTACATGCAAAAGTCAAAAAAGCCAAGTGAAACAGTCGAACGCGTATCCAGACCTTAAAAGTGGTCGAAAATTTTAAATATTTGGGAACACTAATCACAGAAAACAATGAAATGGTCGAAGAATTAAAAAGCAAGGATGACTGCCGGGAATAGGTGCTGTTTTGCAATGAGAAAAATATGAAATTACAGATCTCTTTCTCACAGAAAAAAGATCACTGTGTATGAGAAAGTCATCAGACCCGTCGTCACCTATGGCTCTGAGACTTGGGTGATATCTAAAGCTTCGGAAAAAAGGCTACTCGCATGGGAGAGAAGGGTTCTCCGCAGGATCTATGGCCCGCTGTGCGAACAGGTACAATGGAGAATTCGCACTAATAAAGAGCTGTATGAAAAGTATGCGAGGCCGGATTTGGTCTCAATTGTGAGGAGAATCAGATGGTTGAGCCATGTGGCGCGTATGCCCCGAGACGCGATTCCCAAACGCTTGCTAGAGGATCGGCCTGCTGGAAAACGTGGAAGAGGAAGACCACGCCTGAGGTGGCTGGACAAGGTAAGGACTGCATGAAAAGGATGGGAATTCGAAAATGGAAAATGCTCGCTCGGGATAGAGGAGAGTGGCAAAGGATCATAAGAGATCAATACAGAACCGTAGCGCCAAGAATAAATAAATAAATAAGTTTTTAATCTTTGCAATTCATATTTTGTTTTTGTTTCTTTCTGTTAGCTTTTTAGACGTTTTACGTTTTAAACATTTCTTATAGTGTTTGAAATATATAAATAGATTAAAGATATCAGAATAACTAATTAATTAGAAAATATAATTTTATATTAAAAAATTAGAGTGATAATTTCACATTCGTCAAATATATGTATACAGCCATCTTTCATGTTCAGTCACATTCGATAATAAGAAAAATATTTATTTTGTTAAAATCAATTAAAAAAAATATCCAGGACCAAACGCCAACGCTATGATGTTACATTCGTTGTCTCTGATTAAAATGTATTAATTGGCCGAGATTTGTTTGGAGCGGACCCGCGTTAGGTCCAATTTGTTCGTTGGACATAATTTCCTTAACTATGCACTGGCCGAATCCCGGCCCTCGAAACCTTTGGCTGACGTTTGTAAAATGAGATTTTGTTTATGTCAGCATGAACTAATTTGCAAACTTTTTAGGCGACATTCTTCCCATAGTGACGACCTATGCCCACAAGTCAACAGGAAGCAGTTATCCAACCCTTGAATGATTGAAAGGTAATTTTTTTTTTCACTTCTCAGCGGTTAGAAAACCGTGTGAGTGTCAGGTGAACAAGATTCAGAGCGAAAAATGAAAATAAAAATAGATTCCGAAGTCGAAAGGAAATCCGCCCCGCCGTACGCCGCCATAGCCCGCGAAGATAATGCCCTTATTTCCTCCGGGTCCTTTTATCGTTGCGACAGGTGGCTGCTACTTGTCCGCGATTTGGGAATTCGTTCTCGTTATTGCTGGGGACCGCGGGATTGAGTAGTGACTAGGAAAGGAGAAACGGGTTTCAGAGAAGACGGTCAGGTTTGTTGGCAAAGCCTTTTACAACACTATTGATTCTTTCATCAGATCCAAAGGATATTCTCTAAGTGGTCCAAAGATTCGGAAATATTGACTACATTTTTTACGGTGGATAGCTATGGAAAATGATTTCTTCAAATTTATATTTCATAAATTGTTCCTTATCTAAACCAGAAAACTACTATACTAATAAACAATTTATTAAGTATTCACAAACCACTATAAATTGTAAAACAATATGGATGAAAATCATGTTTGGAAGATAATTTCTACTACTTATTTATTTTGGATTCATAGAACCATCTCAAGGTTTGGCATTTATAATATTTTTTATTATATTTATTTTCCATTAAATTCCACTGCGTTGTAACGCATCAAGAAAATGTTTTGGCATTTTTCTATCTTCTTGTTTCCTTAACTTGTTAGCAGAAGATCTCTAGGCCATTGCCTTTTCAGTCGTCGTTGATGCCCACCAGGTAACAGGAAGGAAGATGGAGATAGAACGAGCGGATTTGGATGATTGAGAGTAGAAGAATGAAATGTTGTGTACTTGTTGTGAAGTAGGATCTTACTTTGGTGTAATTTGGAATAAATCAAGGAGCATTGACGATTTTACGAAGTATTTTGGATTGTGTCGTTTGAATTTTGTTTATGTGTGTGTTTTGTGGAACCCCAGAGTTCTGCTCCGTATGTCCAAATAGGTCTTAGTGTGTAGATTAGACGCTTGTTTAGTAAGTTGAGTAGAGATCTGTAGTTCAAAATATGTGACATTTGTTTGTATCATCTTGTTTTTTTAAATTTAGTGTGTGTGTTCCAGGTGAGTTTTTTGTCTAAGTATAATCCGAGATACCGTATATGTGTTTTTGCGGGAACTGGCTTATTGTCAATTGTCACAGCAGGACATAATATTTTAAAGTACTATTAATGATGCAAACAAAGATAAAATATAAAAGCTATTTATTACAAAAAAAAAAAATGAATTATACAAGAAAGAGTTTTCGTTCCGGAAATAGGGCACACTCTCAAGCAAATAGTGCATACAGTGTCAATAATGTATGTATCAATCAGCACACAGAATATATTTGTAGTAAAAGATTCAAATTACATTTTTTTCCGGAGCTGATTTCAATACTGAAGATCAACCCTTTTAGCGCTCTGTAGAGCTGTTATAAAATAGGTATCAGATAGTTTAAAAGGTTGAGGAGAACGGATTATTTTTTTTGTTCTTTGTGTACCAGTGCCGAAACTTCAAGAAGAGCGAGCTTCATATTTCACTCTTTCTCCCAACTCGTTACTCGCCCTCCTAATAAAAACGCATATTTGATCACAATAGTCCTAACTTTATTTGTTTTTTTACATCAACGCTCCAGCCCGTAGGCCATTTTCAAGAGAACTCTTTATTAAATAAGACAATCATCACAGACTGAATTGCCTTTGTCATCATCATTTAATTAGTCAAACACTAAAACCTTCCTATATAATTTCAGTCCATAATGATTTTTAATTATTAAAATAGGTATGTAAAATAAAGTATTAAAAATTATTAATTAGCAAATACAAATGAGCTGTGATGATTGTTTTACTTATTAAACGTTTCTACTCTTGAAAATGGCCTACTGGCTGAAACGAAGATGAAAAAAACAAAAATAAATTTTTGGAAATATATTTCGAAATAAATAACATTATCCCATAATATGAACATCGAAAATTTGGCTCGATTACAATATTTAACTTACATAGCAGCGATAGGAAAGTAAAAACTAGATAAAAATTAAACCAATATTTTCCAGGTTTCAAATACTTCCACAAATCAAGTGCATTTCATATTGATATTTTCAATTTGTTTTTCATTCGATTATTAATTTTTTATATTTGACTTTTTAGAAAAGTCTGGAAACTATTTTTCGATGTATTGGTATTTTTAATATTATTATCGAACTAAAACTCAATTCTATTATCATCTCATTACCAATAACTCTATCAATTTCTTCGCTGGGTTTATTTTTTTGCTTAGTCGATTTTTTTTTATTAACTGCAGTACCTGAAAACATATCAAAAAATGATTTCATCATAATAATAAGAAGATTTCATATTTAAAATAAAAAGCAAACACTGTTGAAAATGCATGGCTGATGTACCTTAAAACTTTGTGAATGTATGAATCGATCCGTAAAAAGAGCGGTTTTATTTCTTATGCCATTTTAAATATCCTGTTTTTTAAAGGGATATATTGTAAAATTCAATTCCGAGTACCTAAATTTACTGTAGTAAAATTTAGATTATAAATAAGAATTATAAGACAGCTTGTTTTTTTGCGTCACGATTTTTATACTTGTTATTTCAATGTTTCAACTCTTTCAGTATAACATTTCCTCGGGATAATATTTTTTTTCTACATTCTAAGAAATAATTGTCTTAATCACTTCCTGCGCTTGTGTTATGTCGCATGAGGCCGTAGCATAATCAGCTGTTTATCGTTTACGACTGTTTTAACGTCATAGAAAAACGCAAAAAGTAATCCTTTATAAGAAAATGTATTAAGTTAGCAATTCACAGAGCCGATGAAGCGTGAACAGCCGAGATAATCATTACAGAACCAGGTCACATTTCCAAATGTTATGCAGCTTCTTTCGACCAGTATTCTATAAGCTATCTCACGTAAATAAAGTTAACTTTGTTAAAAATGTATTTAAATTTATGAGAACAATTATTTCATCTTAAAGCAGTGTTATGTGGCGTATGAAATAAAGATTGTGTGGTTTCTGGAATTTAAATGTAATTGTGGATGTATGTCATCACGATGGTATTTAACAATCGCTAATCGTGTATGAATTAAAGTATTTTAAGAAAACGTATTAGTAAGCCATAATTAATTCATAGACTTACTGAATGGAAAATATTGAATTAATTTATATTCCTTGATATAGACTAATTTTTATCAAATTATTAACATTCGCCTAAACTTTCATGAATGGCTTCATGGTTTTGTAAGTACAAATGTTTTATCTACAATAATTCTTAGAAATGGGTTGTTTTCTCGTTAAATTAATTAATTTAATTAGGTACTAAACCCCCTAAATACCCATTTACTTTCCACTTGAATCGTATGATAATTTGATCACAAAATCGAAAATTAAGGTGGCCTACAAAAATATTGGGTTATTTGGTCTATATAACCTCGTTATTTTTGACATGCTGTTGGTGGAGGTCACGCGAAACGATCCAATATTTTTGTAGGCTACTTTTATTGTCGATTTTGGATTAAATTATCTTAAATTTGTATAAAGCAAAGGGTGTTCATGAGTTTTTTTGCCTAATTAAATAGGCGAAATTTGCCGATCTCCATATTGAAAACGGTCAGATTCCAAGAATTTTCGTAAATAAAAAAGGTTTGGGTTTACTATGAGATGAAGTCATTCACGAAGTTTTGGAGCGGTTTAATTTCATATAACGGAGTTTGTACTACATACTATTATTCAAATGTCACCTATTTGCTGATAAAAAAATAATGTTTTTGATTCAAAAATATATTATATATCAATATCTTTTGCTATCACAATAAAACTACAGATCAATGAAATTAAACGAAACCTAATTATTTTTTCAATGTAAAGTTTATTTAGATCACAGACACTATTGACGAAAAATAGTCCGATTTATTCAATGTTCTTTACTTAATTGTGTATATGTTATGTATATTAAGACACGACTATTAGCAGACGGTTTTATTGTATGCCAATAAGAGCTATTATTTTTATTAAGAAATAAAATGTATAGTTTATTTATAATAAAGCCATCTAACTATTGTGATACTTATTTTCATACGTATTTCATATAATAAATACGTTAAAAATGATGTATTATAGGTATTCAATATATTTATTGTATTTTATGTATGATATGTATTCTGTAGTATGTCTTATTACTTCAATTTTATTTACCGATTTACAATTATATTTGAAGATTTGAAACATAAGGTTTAAAGTTCGAAATCTATAATAACCCTTTTTTGGTTCGACTAGCACAGTGGGACGAAGGCAACAAACTTGGAATAAGCCTTCACTGAAATGAGAAATTGACTCTTGAATTTGAATTATGATTATAAAGGATTAGAAATACTTTGTTATATATTCCGTCGGCAATTAATGAGGTCAAAATTTTTTTTGTTTCATTTTTCAATTTTTTGAACAATGAGTTTGAAGTTCAGATAAATTTCATTAAAACCGTTTTTTTTTTCTACAGCCCCATTAAATAAAGCTAGGACATTGAAATTTTGTTGTTATAGTAAGGAAAAGTTAGAGTCGTTCTTTTTTGGAGTCTCAACGTTTTTCGCCCACTCCAGCCAGATAAATGATGTTTCCGAAAACAAATTATAAAATGATAAAAACCAAAACTTGAGAAAGGAATTCAGCTGTTCAGCAGAGCTTAAAATTCCATTAGATCTCATCAGGCAAGCATTAATGAAACGATTACTTCATTTTCCATCAGTTTTTAAAACAGCTGAGCATGCTCACATTTTTTTCCTCCCCCTCCTCCCACTAAAATGGCTTGAGTACAGAAAGTGTTAAAATCATCCATAGACAAATGATAGATATATCAAATTTCACTTTTCCACTCATGATTACTCCAGTTCCGAACCATAATATGTGAACCAAAAGGTTGGCTAAAAAAATATATGGCCCAGGAATCTTCTGATTCATTCTGACTTGGATTATGTAAATCGAGATAAAACCAAATCTCAAATTTTCAGGGCGTTTCAAGGCGCAGTTGTAATATGAATAAATGAATAAGAAGTTCATGAATTTAGGTTATATTTTTTCTTTAAATGTAAGATTTATTTGAATTTTCGTGTTTTTATTATTTGTTCCTTAATATCAAATATTATGGTGTATCCATAATATATACTTCCTATTTAGTAAGTAAATTTATCGTCATTGAGGTTGTTTTAATTTTATTTAAATAGATAAATTTAAAACAACCTCTACTTTGCTGAGTAGAGTTTGAGCAAGCTCATATGAAAGTCATTAAAGTTTATTTTTTTTAGCTGCTTACCAAATGTAGTTCCATTCCAAACACTATATGATATTTCGAAAGAATTACAAAAATACATTAACTTTACTAAATTAAAACGTTACCTTAGCTTGATATCCCGTATAAAATACTCGTTTTCTGCAAAAGCGAATCCAATACATCAAGAAATAAAAATTATTTTAGAGAATAATAATATATAAATCAGTTTGTTTTTGTTGAGGCCCGGTGGCCGGAATAGCGTCACACTTTGTGATATAACGCCAATTAACTTAATCAGATAACCAGAAAAATGTCCTTTTTATACCTATAATTTACAAATTAGAAACCTTCTAAACTTTCATGAAATATAATGAGAGTGAAGAAATTAACGATGTTGAGATTTATCAAGCGATCCAATAGAACAGATGTTATGTGTGATTTTGATATAAGTGATATAGAATGTTTAGGCCACTTAATAACAGTTCCAAAAGAAAAAATAAATAAAATAATGGTGGCTTTTGGGTCGGAACTAAGGAGTATCGACGACAAAGGAGTGCTCGCTGCAGGCGGCACCGTTTAGAGCGTGGACATTTTCGAACTATATTTTTTTTTTTTTTTTCTTGGAAGAGAATACGTGTCTCGTACTTTTTGATTGTTCTGCCCTTAATTAGATCAATAAAATGAGATAATATTAGGGGGTTGATTTTGTTTTGTTTGATATTGATGAAGAAATTTATTGGAGGAAGATTAAAAAAGGGGCCGAAATTAAGCATGACCCTCCTGGGAAATCCTAGTTCCGGCCTTAGTGGATGAACTATATAACTTAATTCAAAGTTTGAAATCATTTATTCGTGGAAATTCAAAAACTAAATGAATGAATCCTAATTTGAGTCTATCCCCTCCCCAATTAGAAAAAATATAATAATTCTTACTTTAAAAATAAATAGAGAAACGATGATTTGTTTTTTAATTATATTTTAAATAGGAAAACTATTCATTTATAATAAAATAAAACAAAAATATATATAGCAAAAAAATAATGAAATTATATCCAAAATCTTTAACTTTATTTATATTTCCAAAATATTTTGTCCTCAATTTTCACAGCTGTCCTTAATTCAACACAAAAATGCTGTCCTACAATTAGCACACAATTGAGGTGCTCGTAGGAATGAGGGCGAATTATGTTACTGTTATTCAGAGTATATTTTCATATAACGTATCATTTCTTTCTGCTATTCTTCATAATTCTACACTAAAAAAGTCATCTTTAAAACGTATCAACTTTAATCGTAAGATATCTTGAGCACAAAGTCGAGAAAAATGGTTCAAAAATATTGAGTCGTTTGGCCTATTCAATCTCGTTATTTTGAAAATTTGTGGGTGTAGGTCTCGTCAAGGCGCAATACTTTTGATGGCCACCTTTTTTCTCGACTTTGTGCTCAATTTATCATACGACTAAAGAGTAAAGCAAATGCGCATTTACGAGTTTTTAGTACCTATTTAAACAGACAAAGTTTCCCGGCGTCTAGATTGAAAACGCTCCAATTCCGAGAATTTTCGTAAATAAAATATTTGTAGTTTACGATGAGATGAAACTACGAAGTTTCAGCTGGATGTTAATAAATTGATAAAAAGGGGTCTGTACCACGAACTATTATGAACAATGTTTCCTACAAATATTTCAATTTGTATATATACAGATAGATAGATAGATAGATAGACATTTTGAATATGTTTATTAATACTTCTACCAAGTTATAATTTATTTTTAATAAGTTAAGGAGAGCACAAAATTCAAACAGCTGTTATTTTTTTAAATAGTATTTTAAGAATTATTATTACGTCGTTTGTAGAAAGTTAATTTTTGTATTGGTTTTCTTGGTGAACTAAATGTTTTTTTATCGGATAAAAATAGTTTATCTTTAATTAATTTGGTGGCTGATTTAGTTTAATATTTTAAAACCAACATAAACTAATAAGAATAAATGTTATCCAGCATTTATAATAAAACGGTAAGTATTTTTATATCAGTAAGTCGAGATCATTTTAATGTAGCTCGTTAAAAAAAAAAAAATAATAATAAAGAAAAAAATACTTGTGATCAAGAGATTTCCAAGTCCATTTCTGAAGACAAGAAGTTGTTACATTTTAGTTAAATCCCCGCACTTTTTTCGCTTATCTTGAAGGCAAACACGTAGATATGCGTCTTATTTATACAAGATCTGAGGGAGGGGTGTGGACATACAAGGGTTTCGAGGAACTGACTCTAACATAATTTAATGAATGGTTCTTTTAACTCTAAAATTTATCTCACGTTTTAGATGAGGCCGGTGAGAGAACTCACTGGCAGCACAATCAGTTTGTTGAATTGTTCTGCTTATAAGGCGGCTACCCTACGGCTAAGAGCCTGATATAAATAATACTTAAATATTTTCTTGTTTTTTTCCATTTAGGAACTATATATCTCATTGGAGCTAATCATTGGATTCTTTGTTATCTTCTATCTGCGTACTCCTCAAGGTCCTATGGAATCATAAAATAAAACCGGTTTTGGTACAATGATTTAGGTTTATGAGAAAATCTGGAATTTTGCCAGGGATTGAATATTAAGTTTTATTTTCAGCTTATACTGAGGCTTAAGATGACGCTTAATACTTTAATTCGAATGCGTATAAAAAATGCCATGTAATAAATGTTTTTTTTTAATTTTATTTTTCTCCAGTTTCCAATGTCGAAAGCTTCGAAGAAAAATTGCTTTTTTGTGCCAAAGATAAACTAAGTTACATCAAGACACGTGTGGATTCCTGAAGTGGGGCTTAGGACTGAAACCCTTCGTAAAACAAAAGAAGGAATTGTTTTCTTAACATAGGCCCATTTTATGTCTGATCCGCATCTATATTTTAAAAAAATCTAATATATATATATATATATATATATATATACTTTTTTTTTGTGTCTTCGCATTTAAGGCTATACGGGGTTTTCACGGGCCAGGGTGAGAGAGCGGGGATTTAATAGACTCTCCCGGTACCGGAACACGAACTCTATTTTTTTTTACTGTTTTTATCCCGTAATCTCATGTATCAGGTTGCCGAGCAACGGCTGCACACACGTTAGCCCATTCAGCCACCCCTCCAATAAAAAAAAAATCTACTAGGTTCACTTTTATTAAGAAAAATTACTATGTTAATGAAGGACTACTATAATGACTATGAAGTACGCAGTCTCCAATACTCCTGATGTTAGTCCCCCAAAATTAAATCTTGGATTTCTGTGGAGTGATGATTCGCTCAGCATACCCAGTAAAAGATCAACAAACAAATATATAAAAAATATATAAAAAGTAGAGATAGCTACACCGGACTGAGAACGCTAATAAATACCACATGTTAAGAATCGTTTCTTCCTTTTTACTTTCACTTACCTATATATGTAATAAAGAATATGTATTATTGCGATCGTGAATTTTTTTTATCCATTTATAATTAGAGTGACAACTTTTGACCTATTTATGACAGGAAATGAAAATCTCGTAATTTCATTTTAGTAAACTTTACAATGGAAAATAACAGTTTAATAACTAATAGTCCTACAATCCATAATCACGGATACGTTAAATAATCAGGTGCACCATATTGTGGTCCTTTTTGCCAACCCCTGACGGCTGGCTACCTTGCGTACTTACCAGAGTAGGCATGTCAAGATTCATGTCCTGGGCCGCACTGTAGGACGGTTAGGGGAAAACCACCGACATCGACACAATTTTTTTTTTATATAACTTCAAAACCTAGATAAACTGACTAAACGATAATTATTGATGCCTTCTGGAATTCTTGAGGATATTTTCAATTGACATAATACGCATTTTTCACTGTTTTTATTGAATAGTTCAATAGAAATCGTAGTCATTTTATGGGATTTCGGGTGATTTATAAAATTGCTTTGTTTGAGTTGGTGGCTCATATTTTTATTTTGAAACATTTTACTGTCATTCTGCTTAATTAGAAAAATATATAATAATGTATACAATTTTCAATATTTTTGTAATAATAATAAAATAAAATGTTTTTTATTTCTATTTATAAACTATTATTAATTCAATATTTATAATTAATAAACGATACATTTCTAAAGTTATTACATATACATATATTATAATTATACTTTGATATATTGTGCTTTTAATATTTTAAAAAAATCTTAAAATAATTATTATATGTAATAATATAGGCAGTAGTTATAAATAGGTTTCTAAAATTATGCGTTTTAAGAGAACTCTATCATTTTCAAAGTTAATTTACTGTCAAATTAAAATTTTCAGATTTAAAAAAAGAAACCGAATTTTTTTCAGTGGAAATTTTCTAGTTTAGACGTCATATTCGTGTTCTTTGGCATTTTTCTTCTACTTATTATTTTTTTTTTTTTTTGGTCTCCCCTTCCTTGTCTTTTAAGCTAAACGTTTTTTTTTTCGGGCCGGGGGAGAGGGCGTGGAAATTATGCCGATTAAAATTTTTTCGGTACTTGAACTCGCAATTATCTGTTAATCACAAATCTTGGTTATTAAGTTGCCGGGCAATGGATGGTGCTGTGCAGTACGCTTTAGATCGCTCGGTTGACTCGGGCACTCTGGGACCCACGTTCCGACGTACTCGGCCACCCGTCCTCTGTTGTGGGATCTAATATTAGTGCTACTTTCATAGGCGTACTAAATGATAAAATATTCACAAAGCTTGTCGAACTTTCCTATCTTGTTAGTAAACATCTAAGAAACATCAATAATTTTGATCACCTTGAGTTCGGCTGTTCTCTTCCCTATAGCTGGCGTTTCTGACTCTTGGCTATATTTGATGCAGAGAGTTCATCTGATTGCCTGGACTCCCTGGAGGTCCACAGAGAGAATAAATATTTTAGTGCTCGTCCATTTTGAGACAGTCCATTATTGGCGTCGATACCAAATAATAAATCAACAAACCGCCTCCCCAACATCACTACCGAAAAAAAAACCTCGTAAATTATTATTTTATAAATTAAAACGAATCGCTATCAATGATAACATTAGAACGATCAAGGCATTAATACTTATTTTTTGCAGTATTTAGTTTGATATGTAATACATTGCCTAGTTATTTTATTTCACGGTTTACATGTTATTTTACATTACACATTATGTCGTCGACGTCAGGTGTAAAGTAATGAATGCGAAAAATCAAATTTTTCTACTTCATTTGTTTACACACAGTTCTAAGACCTGCCTTGCAAAATTGTCACATCTGAACAGGGATCAAAAGGTCGGAATCAATAATGACATTTTTACGAATTTATAGCTCTTTAGATATGTATATGTCGTACTAACGAACTAATCATAACTGAAAGTTTACATTGGGCAAACTAATTAAAACATGTAATATTTTATACATTATCTTAACTCATTAGTCTCTAATAATTTATTTATTATATTCAAAAACAGTTACAAATAATTATTATATTACAAGTGGCAATCTAAGTTTATTTTCTCTTAAATACACAATCTTTTGGATTCAAGTTTTCGTCTCTAAATGTCACATTAACTATTTCATTGTCTGATTAATTAAAATTGTTTAAAAAAATACTGTATTTTTTTTTTTTTTGTAAATTTTATAAGTTATTCATGCCACTGATTAATAGATGTTGGTTGTCCAACTAATGATTGGATTGATGTCTAGCATTTGACTGGACAAAATTGTTATTCTTTTTTTTTTTAAATCCATTTTAAAATATTGAATATTCATGTTAATTATTTTTCTACAACATATTTTACGAAAACGAAAGTTGATTTATTTCCGTTTAATATATTCGGTCAAAACTACTAGTTTTTAGTGATGATGATGGGCCATAATTTTTCATTTTCTTCAAATATTTTAATCTCATTCATTTCTTAGGATATTTGACTGTACTAGGTGAAATAGCTGGAATAGTATTATATTTTATTATATGTTTTTATTGCAGAACAGCCCCTTTGTATTTTTTGTTATTCGTAGTTTTGAATTCGCAAATTGAATTTTCTGATTGTATGTTCCACCATTGAAATGTTAAATTTTGTACCATATTTTGACTATGATGAAAGTAGATATTTCCTATTCCAACAAGAACAAGGATGTGAGAAGACGATGTTATGCAGTTCTCTCAATTGCTGTTTCTTCCCCTCTGATTGCATTCTCCCATGCTCATTGAGTATGCGCGGTACCTTCGGTATGTAACCTAGAGCCCTTGGAAAGGAGGGCAGTGCCGTCTACAACAGGAATCGCACCGTGTCCTGCAGAATGGCTTACTTCTGAAAAGGAAGTACGAGAAATGCAGAACTTCTTCCTGACCCTATTACGTGCTTGCTTAGAAAAATTAAATTAAATGGTTTGATCTTTTTGCCATTACCGTTGTGTTTTAATGTTATTAAAAACTTTCTATATTTGCATTATTCACAAGGCAAAGAAAACAAAAAAAACTTTAATACAATATTACAGTTTTTTTAGGTGTAACTTTATATATTTTTTTGCTATTAAAATAGTTAGTAATAAAAATACTATGATTTATTTAAATAATAGCCTTAATCAATAAGAATCTTCTATAATAATAAGGTGTATAACAAAAATAAATGTTTTTAATCAAATATTTGTATTATTATTTCTTTGATATAAAATACAATTAATACTCAAATTTCATTATTATCTACCGTCATTAACCATTTACTAGCTAATTGCTCAATCCTACGCTGCTACTATTATTTAGGATGGCTGTCAAAGAGATCTTCCGCAAAATTATCATTTTTTTCCCTTGAAAAAATTTGGCCATGAATCTAAATATGTAGTAATCCGACGGTGCGAGGTCTGGACTATATGGTGGATGAGGCCGGCGAAGGGTTTTCAATAAATTTTCATAAATTTCTAACCTCTTAGCTGATTGCTGAGGAGTAAGTTCGTGAGGGACCAGTCTCCTGCTCTTTTCCACCTTCTCTATGGAGAGTAGATGGCGACTAACAGAATCTTTCGACCCAACACACTCCCTGGCAAGTTTGCTAGTACTCGTGGACGGATTTCACTCAACAGCTTCCTGCAGAACCTCATCAATATCCATTAATTGTCTCCCGGAACCCTTTTTCTTTACCAACGTCGTATCTCCACTGCAAAATTTTTCAAACCAACGTCGCTCAGTGCGCTGTTCAAGGAAACATTCCTCTTCATATTCAATAACTTTATGACTTGCTTCAGCGGCTGATTTTTTTTTCTTTTTCATTAACGCTTTAAAATTACGAAAATTTCATAGGTCATGTTTCTTCTTTGTAACAAATAACTAAACTGAGTTTTTTTTTTTTTTTTTTTTTAAGAACTCGAATGGGATTACACAAGCCAAGAGAATGCTCTAAAGTATATTGCTAAGTATCAAACAGGATTAAAATATTTACAACCCTTTGAAATCTTAAATTTGATAAAACGGTCATTTTTTTTTATATATCCGACTAAACTAATTCCAAATATCTGTCTACTACTGTTTTTTGGTTCAACAAAAACAAAGTTACTTAAATGATATTTGACATAAATATGATAGTTGAATCGTTTCTATAACAGGTAATTTTATTATTTTGTGAGAGTGGATAGGATATTTCGACAATTCACTTTTGTAATACTGAGAAACCAGTTTAAAAATAAAAAGACTAGGTCCTGGTTTTTGCTTCAGAAACATATTTCCATCTATCCTAGAAAATACACAACTTTTGTTTATGCCTTACCATTGTTGTGAAAACATGAAGGCACCAGCACTGTACACGTGAAACAGGGGGAACATGCAGAAATATTTTATTTATTGTTGAACTATTAGGATAATGTTTTTCAATTTTAATAGAAGCTTGGAATAAACTATTTCTTGGTATGGAAATTTCAAATCTCAGTTTGTTTTCAATTTTAATTTTTTCAAACAATAAAATCAATCGATGTTCCGTTATTATTACTAAGCTTTATATCGAAATATTTGAATGGCATATTTTTAAAGAATATTTACATTACAATTCGAAATATTTAGAACTATATTTTTTTTCTTTTTCTTAACTTCATCAAACCAAAGAAATAAAATAAAATAATGTTTATTTATAGTGTAAATATTTTATACTTTGATTTACCTAAAAACGTTTCATAAAAATCTATGAAATACACTTGGAATCACCTGCTGTTCTTATAGGGCAATCCATTTTGATAATAAGAATGACATAGTCCACCGTGGAGTTACCTAGATCCTAAAGCTCTGGATTAAATTCCCACTGATAGGAGCAGTTAGGAAAATGATAGCACCCATTGCAGACGAGGGGATAACGACTCGTTAAACTGGGTCTAATCGGTTCGTCTGCGGCGCAGTAACTTCTAGCTGAGAGCTCAGTCCGTTTAGGTTCAGCCAATGACTGTTCCAAATTGTTTGTTTTAATTTGTGTCTCTCATTGATTTCGATCGCCAAGCGATCGATTGATGATGGAAAACGTCAAAAAAGCATTCAGGTAAGCTTTGGGGTTTTGGTTCCCTATGAAGAAATAAAGCAATTGAAGAGAGAAATGAGTATATTTTGAGCAATTGGTATGAATATGACTCTCCTTTTGTTTTTATTTGTGATTTACGTATACAATTTTTATTATTTGGGAAATCATCGAATATTCTCCCCGATTATATTTTGCCCTTGTGCGGTGGTTTGTATTGTTTTTTGAACTCTAAGAAAATATATTAACCATGCTTTCGTCATCTCCCATCAAAGATACTACAATCGAACTTTAATACCTCGCTTCGGAAGGACCAAGGCAATATGTTTTAATTAGGAATGTTGTAAGTATGATTTTTGAAAAATGATTTCATACTCTACATACACAAATTTTGAAGTTAAATGGAAAATAAATAATACTAAAATCTTAATTGGATGGTTTTATCTTAAACGAAGATACAGTAAATAATTACTGTATCGAATTTACCATCTAGAGCGGCCAGGAAAGCCATGTTAATGGACACTCCAGATATTTTTTTCTATCTGAATAAGTCTCAGTTGCTCTAGACTGTACTTAAGGTACAAGATCGGTTCTAGAAATAAAATCGTATAAACTTCCGACAGAACTTATTCGTTCCTCCCTCATTCGGAACGGTAGAGGCTGCCAGGGACCTCCAGAACAAGATGGACCCAGGACTCCGGAAGATTGAGGGTCGAAAGTGTTGCACAAGCCTGAGCGTAGCATCGATCATTCACGCGCCACCCTGCGGTGATTCGGGATAATTGGGCGATCAATTCATTGGAACGTCCATTTCACAGGTCATAGTCCGGAACATTGCGGTCACTCTCGGCCCCAACGGTAGTGAGCCCTGTGAAGGGTTAGGGACATAAACAGACTGCCAAGGTCTCTGCTAGGATCCTGAAGCACCTGATCAGTCAATCATTAATCATCATTCGGTTATTTCTCAGAATGTTACTGCTATCCTTCTAGCTCTACACACCCACTCTAATCGCGGCGTATCATCAATTCAATCTGCCGGATACGAGTCCTGTATGTGTTGTATATGTTGATTGCCTTCATTCTTATTCGGTTCAGTTATTTTGGAAAAAAATAGGTGTGGCTGGAATGATTACCTCAAGAAGTGAGCATGTCATAGATTGATAAGAAGCTATTAAGTATCCTATAAAGTAATAATTTGTAAATTATAACAGATAAAAAATTATTATTGATTTAAATATTCCAATAAAAATTAAAACATATTAATTTTAATATGTATTTGGATCAAACACTTATGTTTAAAATAATAATTTTATATATTTAACCATTAAAAATATTGGAATAGTCTTTAATCAAATTCTCACATGAAGGCGATTAACTTTTTTCGCCATCAATATTAGTCTGTGGTTCAGACCCCTTTTTATATGTACAAATTGAGGAATCTAAAAAATGAAATACATTTAAAATATATAAAATCTCGTAGACAGAAAAAAAATAGATAAAAACAGAGATAACATACTATCCATCCAGTTTCTAAATAAAATTAAATTGTAGTTCCTGTAAATATTTCAATTAATTATTTGTACAGTTTTTAATTATTAGTTGATGCTCCGTTCTATGTAAATAACAAAATCCTACACCATGACCTTAATATCCCATTTGTCCTAGACCTTATTCCAAAAAAATTCTCCAAATTTCACCAGAACCTTACCTATCATCCAAATCCCCTTGCACAATCTCTATCCAGCACCACCCATCCTTACAATCCTCCTCGAAGGTTGAAGCGGCTGTGGCCCAGAGACCTTTTGTAAATAAGCATCTATTGGAGTTTTGGCAATGGCCAGATCCTCCACTCAAGCCCGAGTGTGTATGATTAGGTTAGTTCTTTTGTTTATATACATTTATTTTATTTTATTGTATTTATTTTTATTTTATTTTATTGTATTTATTATTATTAAGTTTCTGTATTATTTTTTTTATTTTTTTATTGTAAATAGAGTGTGAGTGTGCTTTCTCTGAACACTATTATAAATGTCCTTGATGTGACAGAATGTAATATTTCTAAATAAACAAATATAAGTAATTATTAATTTTTCAAACATTGATTACTTGATTTTTTTTAGATTTTTAAAAATTCAGTAATAACTATACATAATTTAGTTTTGTTTCTATTTGTTTTTTTAGGTCTAGAGGAACTTATTCCGGAATAAATAAAGAATGTACTATTATTATTATCATAAATTTTGGTTATTTATATAAATATAATAATATATTTGTAATATATAAATATAATAATATATTTGTAATATATAAATATAATAATATATTTGTAATATATAAATATAATAATATATTTGTAATATATATATATATATATATATATATACATATAAATATAATAATTATATAATCAAACCAACTGTGACAAAAACCTCTATCCTGACAACAGAGAACACAAAAAACCTTCCATTACAAAAAGGAGAAGAAATAAAACTCAACGAAAAATACTAATACTTCTTATCCAGAATATTTTAAATTATCTTTTGAATCAAAAGTGTAATTGGGCCAATCCATTAAAAATCATCCAATTCGAATTAATTTCGTTGCTTGACATTATGTAGAAAATACTCATCACTATTCCAGTTTTTTTGTTTTGTTTTTTCATATGTACAAAATTAAAGTTTCTGTCATTTTCTCTAAGTATGTTTTCAGTCGAAAAGTATATTTAAAATGGCCGCCGAAAAAAATTGTGAGCCTTAAATTGTTCTTTACTATGATTATTGAGAACTCTCAATGAAATGTGGAATAACTGGTAAAAAATTATAAAAATATCGACCAACGAATTTAATTCAAATTGAGTGATTTAAAATGAATTGGCGCAATTACACAATGTTTCACTATCTAATGTTTCAAAGCACCTACTCTTTTCACTCTCTTCATTATGAAAATGTTTTTTTAAATCCCAAAACCAAAGTATTTGTTAGAGTGATTTGGAAAGAAAATTAAATAAATATATAGAAGGATCACATTAAATAATCAACTTTAGACAGCATTTTATCTATATCCCATGTGTTTTAAAATTGTATTGATGAACAATTACTAAAAATTGATCCCTCTTCGTTGAAAATGTATCATTAGATTAATATTTGGTCACTGAACAATGTACTATGCGAATTATTTATTAACTCAATAATAATAATAATTACCTCAAGGTTGTTGTTATTTTGTAATAAATAAATCGATAAAGTAAATAAACAACTAAACTGTTTGGAACGCGAAAAAGGACCTGAACTAGAAAGCCAGCTGAAGTTCAATGTCAAGGATAGTGACAGTGGTTGTGATGTAAGAAGCTTGCGGGATTATTCCACATAATACCCCATTACTTCCTTTGGTGGTCCGTTATGTTTTTACATTATTATATACATTTATTTATATGATATATATATATCATATGTTAATAGGACAAATGAGACGCTTTATTTTAAGTCTATTGCCTAAAATTATTTATTTGTTTCATATAACGTAAATAATTTATAACAACGAAAATCTTTGGTGTGTATATCTCCTAAAAAAATCGTTTATGGGCACATCTTCAGAGGAAATTTTTTTCTTGTTTTGAGGACCTTAGTTCATTTTTGGAGTTTGGATTTTTAATCCTGAAACACCCTATGAAAATATATATGTAGTTTACACTTGAATATATAATAAATTTACACAACAATTATTTTGGGGGTTAACAATACCACGGTATTGATAAATACGAAATCTTCGGGTCCCTCAGAGGGGAATAAAGAAGTGCAAAACATTTATATTAAGGACCCAAAATTTTGCGGAAATTAACGAACACAAAACAATTATTTTTGAGGTACTAGACAAATATAAACCAATGATTTTTTGGGGAATAGAAAAATCAAAATCAATTATTTTTGGGCCAAACATACAACGATGCTAGATAAATACAAAATAACGATATTCGTGGCCCATCGGAGGAGTCCTAACAAATTTCAAAAATAAATGAATACAATGTAAACTATTTTTGGGCCTAACATATCACCCTACTAGAAAAATACAAAATAACAATTTTAGAACCCTCAGATCTCTCCCCTCCCCCCCAATCATTCTATGGTGATATAAAAGTACATAACATTTATGTTAGAGCCCTGTTGGAGGGATCCCCAAAACATGTGCAAATAACAGATTACAATACAATTTATTTGGGACCAAACATATCACAGTACTAGAAATCTACAATATAACGATATTAGGGCCTTCACATGGCCCCCCAATCATTCTACGGCGATAAAAACGAACAAAACATTTATGTTGAGCCCGATCGTAGGGATCCCAAAAGTATCCAGAAATAAACGAATACTAAACATTTATTTTTTGGGTACTAGAGAAATTTTTAAAAATGATTTTGGACCCTTGCAGGAGTCCACTAGTTTGGCGATCGTCGACTAGCCGACCAGACTAGACCAGGCCTGATATGTTCAAAAATGTTTTAAAGTTCCTCTATTTAGCTTCTTGCAGTACCTGAAAGAAAGTATTAATTGTGAAAAATAGGTTTAAAAAAATCAGTTCTACTACAATTCAATGTTGTGAATTAGTAAATACACAATGTTTATTTTAACTGAGAAAATTTCAGTGTTGTTTAATCATAAATATTACTAAAGTTATTAATTATAACCTAATCCATTTTTATATGCTCAAATATTAAAACAATTGTTTTACGCTATAATTTGTCGTCATTGTTATTGCTAAGATTTTTATTTTTAGGAAATATGTATTAAAGTGTGTGTATATATTATGTATGTACGATTGTACTATTATTGTATTTCGTTTGTACTATTATGTACTTCGAACATACTACTATTACTATAACATCTTTATTATTATTTGTCGCTCATTTATAATTTCATAGCGTATTGTGTATAGCAACTATTTTGCAGTATTAAGACCTTATTTCTCATATTAAGGCTTCCTATATCTGTACAGTTATGTAAATACTTCTTTTATCCCTTCTTTTTCAGTTGTTTTTTTTTGTTTGTTTGTTTGTTTTTGTTTATTGTAATATACATTTTGGCCAGATGTAATGTTAAGTTTATGTACAATATTGTTATTCTCAAGGGACGTAGTCCCAGAATAAAGTTGATTCTTCTATTCTATTCTATTCTAAAGTATACAAAACAATATTTTTATTAATACAGTATAAATGACATAATATCAAGAATTACAGTTGAGAATATACTAACGAAAATTTTGTTTGTTACTATCATAGCTCCTTTAGATATCGTTTAATACAATTAGCATTTAAATAACAAAACAAAAACATATAAAAGTTATAATTTAATTATTTAGAATGAGGTGTTTATAAATTATTTTAGGATGCATTTCCATAACGAATAATGGATCTCAATGAATTTTTAACAAAATTTATTTGAAAATTAGTATGGATTTATGGGTATGTGATTGGAAAGAAAGATTTATCAATCTATCGGGGAAGATTTTTATATTGTAAATCTGGGAGATTGGATGGTTTGGATTGAGGCTGTAGCGCATTTAAACCAAACAAGGCATGGAAACAGTCATGCAAATCAGTTTTTTCTGGTCGTTTGAGAGATTAAATGGTTTATAGAGTACAAAGGGAACTAGAAGTATTGTTCAGTTTTCCTTTGATTCATTCTTGAGTGATGGTATGTAAAAAAGAGTATTTATTTATGTTTTACCAATCCTAATTTGTCATTATTATTATTCTAATAATAATTTGTCATATTATTTATATAAAGCATGATACTGCATGATAAATAGATGCAAGATGGTATATAGTTATTTATAGATGACCTTGCAACTATTTATTAACTAAAATAATTAGGTTTTAATGACATAGTTCAACTTAAGAGGAGCTTGAAAAAATGTATTTTTTAAAATTATATTTAGAGCATTTGATATTTTTTTCTTGTCTTACAATACCCTAATAGTGTAAGCTTTCTTACAACACTCTAATA
This sequence comes from Nezara viridula, assembly GCA_928085145.1. Taxonomy (NCBI): domain Eukaryota; kingdom Metazoa; phylum Arthropoda; class Insecta; order Hemiptera; family Pentatomidae; genus Nezara; species Nezara viridula. The sequence continues at coordinate 184,200,066 of OV725077.1, read as the reverse complement.
TTGTAAGCCTTCTTACAATACCCTAATATTGTAAACCTTCTTACAATACTCTAATATTGTAAGCCTTCTTATAATACTCTAATATTGTAAGCCTTCTTACAATACTCTAATATTGTAAGCCTTCTTACTATACTCTAATATTGTTAACCTTCTTCCAATACTCTTATATTATAAGCCTTCTTACAACACTCTAATATTGTAGTATTTTGTGCTAGTACATTAGTGTATTAACCATTTATAAGAACTGCCATTGAAAACTTATTTATTGAAGCTAAGCTTATAATTTATTTTCTTTCGAATAAAAGAAGAAAGCATTGGGTCTAATTAGTCATTGTTGATTAGACAATTACAATAACGCTAGTCAGGACAAATAAACGGAATGAATATTTATTTTTACTAAGGTTTTATAAAAACATAAATCAAACATGAAATAATAGTGATGCGCAAGTTATTATTTATTTATAATTAACATTTTACAATACAAATTAAAGTATTACAGAAAGAGCAGATAAAAACTCGACATTAAAGTTGCTATCTTATGTACCTAGTATATAAGATAGCATTTACATTATAACAAAACGTTTCCGATCTTTACCCAACTTGTAAATACTGATAACATTTACTGATAAAAATGTTTAGTAGGTAAGTTTGGTACCAATTACTTCAGTCGTTTTTTCCATTATTTTAACTTTTTTTTAATTATTATTATTTTTTTTTATTTCTTAATGATATTTACAACTGTATTAAAGAAATACATTTAGTAAATTTGAACATATGGATATAATTATGTGAAAACACTTGTTGAGAAACTACTCAATCGTAGCACTCTAATGATATGTCTACATTAGGAGATCACGGAGACATCTTATTTTTAGACGCCTCGGAGGATTATTAGGAATTGAAGAGGAAGCGAGGTTAGAAACGAGAGGGTTGGGATGATTCTGAAGTTTATTATGGAAGGATAGGTATCTGGATTGGGCTAGATCTGAAATATAAGAAACATTAAGGTCATTATGGATGGTGTTATTAGTAACAGAGTAGGGAGCATTGAGGATTTTAGATTGGAAGGATTGGATACGAGAGAAATTAGATGGTTTAGCGGAGCCCCATAGCTCAACTCCGTAAGTCCAAATAGGCCTTATTATAGTCATGTATATGAGTCTTTTCTAATTAATTGGAAGTTCAGATCATTTGTCTACTAAGTGCTGAAGTAATCGGAAACATCGAGCGGTTTCTTGTCGTTTCAATCTCGTATGAGGATTCCAAGTTAGACGTTTGTCAAGGTGGAGTCCTATTTAGCGGATTTGTTCAACAGGGATAAGTGGAATACTGTTAAAATAAAAGGAAATCATAGGTTTACGACAAAGGGTAAAGGTAATTTGGTGAGATTTATTGGAATTTATTTTAATTCTCCAGTTTCAACACCATTCTTCAAGGTTTATGATGTGTGATTGAAGCATTGTGTGGTCATGTCCAGGAGCTTTGCGGGAGGGTAATTTTTTAATGATGTTGGATATTTCTGTGGGATGAAATGCTTTGGGTGGGAGGGGCATTTGGAGAGGAATATTCCAGTTCTGATTCGAATGTGAGTTGAATTAAGGATATCGGGATGTGGGTCTTAAATTCTTCTTTATTGATAACTACTTTTGTATTTTGCTAATAATTAATTATACATCCAATGTTTCTCAATTTTAACCCCTGTTTAAGATTTACCACAATTAACCAAATCAATTATTTGTAGAAATAAGTAGACCCGTATATATTTCCTAGTTTAAGACCACTGCTTTTATTCTTTATTTCCCCAGCGCCAACTTTATTTTTTTTTCTCTCTCTTGTTTTTTTTTTTTTTTTACAGACATACATAGCCGTTTCTGCCATACAGTTTTTTCAGCATTAATGGGTTTGATGCATGTCACTGCCATCGCTAGAAGCTCGTCGTTTTATTTTTCTTTATTAGTATACATTTAAAATAATTTTTATGCATATTTTTATGGTAGCTTTAATTAAAATACCTTTAAGTTTCTTTTTTTTTTAAATATTAAAACTAGTACAGTTAAAATACATTTATCGATATCTAGTTTATTTAATTACATAGTTTGAATCGTCCTCGAATTGAAAAGAATCGTCCAGGAAATATTTAATACCACTCTGTCAATGTGTAATGTACTGCTGTAAATATTTTTTAAAACAAGATGGCCGATTTTTAAAGAAGAACTTCGGTTGATAAAATGTTTTAATAAATTTCAACAACTACACAAAAGAAATGTTAATTGGAACTTTTATGTAGATAAATTTAAAAAATGAAAATTTAAACATCTCTATAAAGGATTTTAAAATTACATGTAATTATACTGGAAAATAGTTTTATTTTTAACCGAAACATCGTTATGTTAAAAATGTGATACAATAACATTTTTATCAGCCCTTTAATCTAATTAATTTGCATAGAAACATTTTTTACAATGTACATTTTTCAAAATTGCTTTGAATATGTATTGAATAATGTTGCAATTGGTATCTTTTTTTTTTTTTTTTAATTTATTTTCACCTTTCAACTTGTGTCAACAATCAGAAAATGTGCTGGCAATAAGAACATGGGGAAGGAAAGTACTCTGCAGCACCTCTTCCATGACTTGTTTCAATTACTTCGGTTGTTTAAGGAAGGAGATCTCTCATCCAACGCCTTTTATTTAAATCATTGGTAAAGGGTCGTAATATGTTGGTCAACTGTTGAAAGGTAGAGGTCAGTATGTAGAGTTTTGTTTGACCAATACCAAGACGCATTGTTATGATTCGTAATTTGATGGAAATGTTTGAAGTTTTTGTAGGTGAGTCTTTTTAGCAATCGTAGGTATATCTGTGATGAGTATGGGTTTAAGTATATATGTATATGTATTCAGTTTCTGACTCAGTTTCAGTTTTGAAGATTTAGAAAAAAATGAGTAATGTAGTTTGAATCGTCCCATCTTATACTAATATGTATATATAAATTTTAAATTAAAGATTGATGAAAGCCTCACCATTAATATATATTCAAGATTCATGAAATTACAGGTGCAGAGGTTCATTATTGTCAAGTTATGAGCTTTAGCGCTGTATAACGATGACGGACCACATGCCGTGTAATGGGCAATATAATACCGCAGTTGGCGAGATCATTAAATATCCATTCTCCCCTAAACTGAGGGTTAATACTCTACTATTTATTGGTCATTAACGGCTAAGATCTTCCTTTTCTAAACAACGAAGGCTATGTACGGCTCTCAGTTATGTGGTGTAAAAGATAACTGAGGTTCATTAAAAATCAAAGAAATTAAAAGACTGAAAACTAAAACCCAAATGTTAAAAACTTTCAATTTCGCTTTTGAAAAACCTCAGGTACATAAAATAAAGGGTTAGTAGACGATTTTTTTTTAAATTAAAAATATTACTCACGGATATTTATTGATAAAAAAAAAATTGCAAGCTCTTTTAAACGGAAATTTTTTCTAAATTATCTATTCATTAAAAATAAATAAATAAAATATTTTGCAAGAAGTAACGAAAATTCTTTGTGGTTTACATATTTAAATAATAATAAATATATATATATATATATATATATATATATATATATATATATATATATATATATATATAGAATAGAATAGAATAGAAAAATAATTTTATTCTGGGACGAAGTCCCTTCAGAATAACAAAAAAGTACAGAAATTAAAATTTTACATCTGGCCAGATAAAAACAAACATAACAAATTAAGATAATGATAGGTCATTAAAGAAAAGAAAAGAAAAAAAATATTGGTTATACATACTATATACAAAATAAAATATAAAAATCTATATAAAAAACTCTTGAAACCATACTAAGATACTTAAAACTATTTACGATGTTAAAACATAAATAAACCCTTTTAGAAAAAATAAAAAATACAGAAAAAATAAATGTATATTCTTCTTAACAGTAAAATCTGTTTCTGTTGAAACAGAAAAAAAAAAAAAAAAAAAGAGAAAAAGAAAGTCGAATCTATAATAAGTATTGAGGTCATGAGCTATATGTGAATATGGTCTTATATATAATGTGTAATTTTACATAAAAGATTAGCTGGTGCCTGACTGTTTTTGGGACAGGAATTGGAATAGGAGGGTTTTGAATGTAGATAAGGATGAAGAATGTCGAATTTTGATTGGAAGGGAATTCCAGAAACTAACAGAACGTGCAATAAAGGAGTTTTGGAACGAGGCAGATCTGTGAGAAGGAATGTAAAGGTCGGAAGGTCGAGATCTTGTGGAGAGGGAGTGGACTGAGGACTTGAATTGGAGAAGGTTGTAAGCGTAGGAAGGACGATTATTGTTGATGATATGATAGAGGAATGTACCTAGGAAATATTGTCTTCGAATGGAGGGGAAGAGCCACTCTAACTCAGTGTAATGGTGAGAGACATGGTAGTATCTCGGGGCACCAATTACAAATCTCACGCAACTGTTCATTATTCTTTTCAGTCTGTCGCGGAGCTCCACTGAGAGTCCATCATACACCACACAGCAGTAGTCAAAGTGGGGGAAGATGAGAGAGGAAACGAGGAGTCTGCGCGTATGTTGAGGTAGGAGATGGCGGAAGCTATGGAATAGTTTGAGGGTAGAGACTGTCCGTCGGGAGATGTGAGAAATATGGTGACTCCAGGAGAGGGTTTGATCAATAAATAGTCCTAAATTTTTTACAGAGGAGTAGAAGGAGATTGGCTGGTCACCAAGGTTTAGTATGGGAAAGTCCGTATAGGATCTAAGGAGGGGCTTGGAACCAATGACAATGGCCTGAGTTTTTGAAGCATTTAACCTTAATCCGTTTAATTTTGCCCAGGCACAGATTCGATCTAGGTCTGCTTGGATCTTAGTAAATGCTACCAATAGCTCAGGGGGAGAAAAGGATAGGTATATTTGAGAATCGTCTGCATAAAGGTGGTGGGAACAATGGAGGATTGAGTCATGGAGGTCATTGATATAGGAACTAAAAAGGAGAGGAGATATGCTAGATCCTTGGGCGACTCCAGAGGATAAAGGCAGGTAGGCAGATAGTGGTTGATTAGGAATGGAGACTGCTTGGGTGCGTTGTGATAGGAAAGATTGGAACCAAGAGATGGAGCTATTGGAGAAGGAGAGTGATTTTAGTTTGTTGAAAAGGATGGGATGGTTAATGGAATCAAAGGCTTTAGAGAAGTCAAGAAGTATAAGGACAGTTAGTTGTTTATTATCTATTGCAGTCTGAACATCATTAGTAATTTTGATTAAGGCGGATTGTGTGGAGTAGCCGGGACGGAAACCAGATTGGAGAGGATCGAGTTGGTTAGACTTTTCTAGGAAATTGGAAACTTGGGATTGCACCAATCTTTCTAGGGGTTTTGAGAGATTGGAAAGAATTGAGATTGGGCGAAAGTCTTCGGGAGAGGATGGATTAGGCTTTCTATTTAAAGGGAGGACAATGGCTTTTTTCCAAGAGGAAGGGAATATTGAGTTCTGTAGGGAGAAATTGTAAATGAAAAGGAGAACTGGGAGGATTTCGGGGAGACATAATTTTATCAATTTGACAGGAATGCCATCTGGTCCTATGGAATTGGTGTGGGATTTCATTACTGCGGTTAGTAAGTCAGTCGGGGAAATGTAGGAGAAATAAAAGTCATCATCATTAAATGATGACTCAGGAGCATAGTTGGAAGAGGAGGGAAGAGAAGAGGTAGAGGAGGCAGAAATAAAATGTGAATTTAAATCGTCAGGTGAAACGGAAAAGAACAGTGAGGAAGGGGATCTAGAAGGTTCACAGAGGGAAAGTTTGCGAAGGATTAGCCATTTAGATTTGGGATCTGGGGCAGATGACAGGGCTTCATGGAAGTAGGAAGCTTTAGCTCGCCGAATTCTTGTTTGTGTCAAATTGCGGAGCACCCTAAACGCTTGATAGTCATCTGTAAGTCTAGTACGTCTAAAGCGTCTGCGGGCAGCATCACGCCTCTTTTGCAGATCCTTGATTTCTTGACACATCCAAGGTGCAGGCCGACGGCGAAAGGTTGAGGTTTTTATGGGAGCATGGGTGTTAAGGATATTGAGGAGATTGGAAGTCAGGATCTCAACCATGGAGTCGATGGAGGAGCAGGAATATATTTCGTTCAAGTCTAAGGTTTCAAGGTCAGGTAATATTTTTTCACGGGTGAGAGTGTCTATCTGACGGAAAGTGAAGGTTCTCGGATGAATCAGAGGGGTTTGGATATTATATGTTATTTGGATCATGTCGTGAGACGATAAGAAGGATACTGGCAGTTGAGAAGAGGAGAGGAGATTTATTTCGGAGTCTATAATGAAGAAATCTAACCAAGTGTCGGCCTTGTGGGTGTGGTGAGTAGGATAAAAAGGAACAATAAAGAGATGGAGGGAAAAAAATAGGTTTTCTAGATAGGTTTTGTCTTTGGAATTAGAAAGGAAATTGGTATTGAGGTCACCGGCGATGATTATTCTAGGATAGAGGGGAACAAAGTTGAGTAGGGTTGATTCTAAGGACGGATCAAATGGAACAAGGGGAGGACGGTAGATCACTATGTAAAGGAGAGGTGAATTATTACAGGTAATTTCTACTAGAAGGTACTCCACTTGTGGATGTTCGGAGGGTGGGGAGTAATCAAGGATTCGGGACTTCAGGCTATCATGGACAAATATGGCCACCCCACCACCAGTCCGGCTGACCCGGTCGTGGCGGATGAGGGTGTAATTAGGTAAGGAGACAGATGAGGACGGAATATAGGGTTTGAGCCAGGTTTCTGAGATTGCGATGATGTGAAAAAAGTTTTGAGAAAAGTACTGCAGGAATTCATCATAATGGGCGGGAAGGGATTGCGAGTTAACGTGGCAGGTGGTTAGGATGCTAGACATGGGGAGGATTTGATGGGAAACAGTCAGAAATTAGCATAGAGGAAATGAGGCATATATCATATTCTGCAAAAAAAATTATGAAAAGTACTGATAAGCAAAATAAAAGTGAATAATGAAAAAATAAGAGAGAAATAAGAGTAAGAAAATAAACAAATTAGTAAACTGGAGCTGTGAGAAATTTTAACCAAAATCTTCAATGTTATTTGGGCACCAATGAAGAAAAAAAATACTTTGAAGAACGAGAAGAAGAGATGAAACCTGTGCAGTCAGGCGAAAACTTCCAGATCCGATGCCTGATTAATCAAGATTACTTGATGGCCGTCTTCTTTTCGGCAACGCACAATGCCGGCAGAGAACCATACGTATCTTATCTTCCCGGCACCTCTCTTCTGCCGGGCTAGCCAGTAGAGGTGCCTGTTTGTTGGGGTCATCTCCTCGCCGAGATAAATTCGGTGGCAGTCGTTTTCCTGCCACCCGATATCACGCGTCGAGAAATCCCTCTTCACTTTCCTTTTCGCTATCAGGTCGTCCCTCACTGACTGCCTGACGAAATGTGCTATTACCGGCGGCGGTCGCGGGTCATCCTTCTTGCTTCTGCGGCGCTGCACGACATCCAAATCCTCCACTCCGAGCTTGATGCCCAGCCCCGCGGCTATACTGTTACATTTATATATATATATATATATATATATATATATATATATATATATATATATATATATATATATATATATATAAATGTGTGTGTGTGTGTGTACCGCTATCCGTGAAAGATTTTCGGTCCAGTACTTATTGTTAGTAAAGAAGTATTGTTTGATCAAAAATTGTACAAGGGGTGATTTGACCAAAATCAAGCTCAAACGCTAATTTTTTTCCACTTGGTCATGACAGATTTTTTTTTTATTTCAAAAATTAAAATATCAAGCATGTATGTTTTTATTTTTTATCTTGCAACATTAGCCTGCATCAATCGACGACTGTTGACAATCGACAGACGGTGTGATTAAAGTAATGAAACTTATTATTCAGGCATGGGGAAGGATATCAACCAACAGTACTTAATAAAATGAATTTTCAGAAATAATAGTCAGAAGACATACGTATAATATATCGTTAGAAAGCGGAGAATTTTATAAAAAAATAATATCAAATAATTAAAATCGTAGAAGGTAACGGAAAGTGACGAAAAAAATATAAATAATAATTTCAGAAAATTAACATTATTTAACGTAAATTACATGTTTCTAATGAAATTTTCATCCTAAATGTAAACTTTTAAAGTTTTTTAAGTTTGAAAAAAATGTATTTAAAACCCATCGAATCATGCCATTGTTTAAAATACTATTTGTAGTTATGTGAAAGAAGAAGTGAAATATAAAAATATTTCATGGATATGTTTATAAACTTAAATACTTTTGCTGTAGTTAAATAACTCTAGATATGATATTTAAATAATTATGTATCTATTGCCCATTTATTCCAAAAAATCATCAAGTAACCTTTTAGGGAATTATATTAGTGAATAATTTGATGAATTTTCTCTTTGTTAAATCCTAACATTATCCACTTACAATTAGTGTGACAACTTTTCACCTATCCATGAAAATCTCGTAATTTCGTTTTAGTAAACATTACAATGGAAAATTATGGTTTAATAACTAATACTCCTACTAATCATTTATAGGTTAAATTTTCAATACTTTTAAATTTCTCTAGGCATATGTAACCTTTCGGTTGTCAGAATGAATAACTCCAATTTCAACATTGTTTATTATTAATTTTAGTGATGTTTCTAGTGGCAAAATTTATTCACCATTCTATATTTCAACACTGCAATCACCTACTTTGGAATCAACTTGCTCATTGTCTGTATAGATATAACTTTTCCAACTAAAAATATCACTAAAATTACATTACTCAAAAATGTTTAAATTGGAGTTAGTCATTCTGTCAACTAAAAGGCTCAGAGACTGAAGTTATGTGGTTTATGAAAGTAGGTTTTTATTGCCGATCTAATAAATAGACTTTGCGTAACTTTAATGGTATTAATGATTTGTTATCTTTAAGTTTTAAGCTTTAGCTCTGTTTAAACTGCACTTCAAAACTTTATCCAACATTGTTACAAAATAATTTCTATTCAAAGTGAAGGGGTAAGTGAAGCTTGTGTCTTGCCAGCACCAGATTTTTTTTCGTTTCGAATTTTTAAATATCTCTTTTATTCAAAATATTCTTTTGCATATCATATATCTCATTAACCCTCGCCCCTTACTCCACCGAGAATAACATATGCTATTTTATAATAATGTAATAGAAAAGTAATATTATTTCTCACAAAAAAAAAAAAAAAAAAATATATATATATATATATATATATAAACGAGTTTCTCATGACACGCCTCTTTTTAATGGGTGGCTTATATCGGAAGCGGTAAGAAAAAAAACCAGGAACAGGCCTCACTATAATCCAGCTTTCAGCAAAAAACGTTAACGCTTTTCATAACAGACCAGATAATTCATCGTAATTACTGTTTCGAAACATAGATTATTACGAATGTCCTGTAGTTAGTCGACAACAAATAAATTTTGTATGACCATATCGTTGTCTAATTCACCTTGCTAATTATAATAATATACAAAATAGGTAACAATTTGTTTTTATGCATAGTTTTAGAATGAACTACAAATCTATAACAGACATTTCATTCGATACTTATTTGTTATTGGATTATAACTAATTGTAACCTTAAGTAAGAAGATTGATACAGACTTCCAGGCCCAATTAGGGAATATATGTTAAAGGTAGCTAACGATGCAGAATCATGACGGAAATATTTCGGTAATGGGGAAAAAATCGAAATATGTTACGTATCTATCGATTCTTAAATTAATTCTTTTTACGTCGGGTAATGGATTTCCAAATATTTTTAATCAAATTATAAATTGTACTTTATAATTCTCTATTCTATTATCCATGATTCGACTTTAAGGTATGAAAACCTCCTGGACCACACACAGCCATTTCACTCTACCAATGATTTTAGATATTGATAGGAACCTAATAGCATATATCTTTTTATTTTATTCTTGTTTTAAAAATCTGGTGGGGCGCGCGCATCACACAACTGTCGTAACCATTTCACCAATTTTAAATAAATAAATAAGCTAAAAATATTGCTTAAACTATAATTGTTAAAAAATACTAATAGTTATAAAATATAATAGCTACTGTGCACAATTTATTATTCCTCTGTCAAGCTGAAAAGGTATTTTAATTTAATTAATAATATATTTTATTCTTATTAAATCAATAGCTGTGTAACGGTACATAGTGCACTATTCTTTCATTCGTATACATTTTCAGCCTGAAAAAGTATATTATTATTTTTTTTAATGTTTTATTTTTTTTAGTTAGACTATACACATATCCACAGAAACAACACATACACACACACTCTTAACACTTAACTATGTTTGGTTATTTGGATTATTCAGGTTATCATAAAACATGTATTTCTGATGAAAACTTGGATTCGAAACTTTTAACGGCTGCAATATTTCCCATACAATATATTTCATGAATAGATAAGTGTGTAAGTAATAAATAGGAAGGAAATATAATTATTTTCTAGTCAACTTTATCGATATCAAGAAACCAATAACAATCATGACTAGTTTGAACTGTACAATCAACAAACGCCTATATTTAGAATAGCCGTTAAATGTAATCATCAAAATTCATGTCAAGTTTTATTATTTAAACAATCTTTTTACATTTTAAGTTTTGTGTCATTAGCAATGGTAATAATTTTTTAAATAATTAGATTGGTTCCTAGATTAAACAATAATTTGCATCAAACTAAAAACAAAAGAGAATCATTTCGCTATAAATATTTGTATTATATTCATGGATAAAAATAATAACAATAACAATTTTTTTTAGAAGTTATGTACCAGGTATAGTTGATGAGCTGTATCCAATCGTTAGAACGACTTCGTAAAACTGTTCTTTATCTATTTCTTCATGAGAACGTCTGATGTAAAGTTCTCTTCCCGATATATATTCATTTTAACAAAATATTGGGTCTCTAAGAAAGCATTGTTTTTTGAGGAAGCTGTTTTCTGAACTATTACTCGCGAGAGAAAGTGGCCATTCCACCATGAACAATCATTGAACAAATTTCAATCGATTTCGAAATCGATGTTCTTTAATCCAATTTTATAAACAAAAAAACTTGTATTATTATTTATTTTTCTGTTAACCTCAATTATATATTTTAACTTCGGAATAAATGAAAATTTGGACAGGAAACATTATGAGTGTGGTAAATCAATGAAAACTGTTTCGGACCAAGGGCTGAAGGTGTAGTGCGACCATCTTAATAATACTCTATAATGTACAATAGATACTTGTCCGATTCTGTCTAAGGGAATTTAAAATCTTGACCTTCCTCACCTGGACTGATTATTGTGGTATCCTTACCTCTCCCATGGTTTGGATTACATACAGTGGCTCACAGTCAGCATAATAGGCCTGGATTTCGATCGAAATTATTTAATAAATAAATAATTCAATTTATATTAAATTAAAAATAATAATTTATAGTAATAAATAAACGTCCTAGTAAAGTGTTATTTTCATATGTTCTTTTCTTATGTTATGTTTCTTGGTGTGGGGATGTATGAGGGCTTCTGGTGTTGCAAATTTTCTCTTTATATTGGAAATATTCGCATTGTATAGTGAATAAACATCTTTACATAGACATTTTGAGAAGAAACTTGAATGAAAGTGAGGAAAATTTGGGCTGATCAACATATCAGAATAATGACCTCAAACACCCTGCCATATTAGTTAAGAATTGGCTCACTAGATCTTAATGTGATAAATTTTGACTGTGAGGTAAAATTATCCAGTTTGTTTTTATTAATTTTCCTTTCTCACTAAGGCAGGGAAACTTTTTATTCGTGCGAGAGGTTAAAAAAATATGTGTTCAGAATCGAAACATTCCACTGGCGTTTTACGTTTCAGACATCAAAGATCAAATTTAGTTCGGCGCCTGTCTGTCTGTCTGTAGTCATATCGATGTAACATGCATATCAACTACTACGGTTTATCCGCTTTTCATATTTCCAAAAAATATGCGGTTTGGTGTCTAGATGGTCCGATATCAATTCCTTCCACCTCTTCCGCTTACGCACGCGCAAATGTATTTCCTTAGCTATGCCAATATTTCAGAAACAGCTTGATCGATTTGACTCAAAGTTGGGAGAAAGATAGATTTTAGTTAAACAATAATGCTGTTTCTATTCTATTGTATTCCGTCAACTGGTTTATCTTAAATATGACCAATCGTATTTTTCGTGATACGTCTATATCTTAATAACCGCGCATTCGATTTGGCTCAAATTTGGAGGGAAGTTAGGGATTGGTAAATAGGAAATCATGTAGGTATCCATTTCATAAAATTGCATCCTCTTCTTTCATAAAATACTCCGCTTTCGAAATTGAAAACGTATTGTTTTTCTTACGCCTATATTTTGAAAACGGCTAGTTTGATTAGATCGAAAATTGAAGGAAATCCGTAGAATAGTGTAGAAATTCCAGAGTATCAATTTCATTTAATGCTATTCAACATTTAAAATTAATATAAATAACTTTTAAAAATATAATGGCTGTGAAATGTGGAAGACATTGATCATGTGAAAGGGAGATTATGTTCATAGTATTGTTTTATGAGATTATAAAATTTTTGACTGTATTCAAAAAAGTTAATTAACTGCATAGGCCATCATTTTGTGTATGTTATTGGTGAATTTGGTGAGGAAGCTATACTGACCTTACTTGGCAGACTTTTTCTTAAATAACCTTAGTTGAACATTTTAATTTTATTGAGTTTATACATATTTCAAATGAGATTATAAATAAATTTGTTGAAGAGTTACTGGTATTATTTATTTACTGTAACCATTGAAGTATTTTTTTTCAATGGGGTGTATCAATTTCACTGTGAGCTACTGTATAATAAACGAAATAAATCTCATGAATATGAATAAATATCTCACAAATAAAACATCTTTCTGACTGGGTGTGTTGACTCCACTACTATTTACATATAAATTAACAACAATCACGTCATAATATGATAAAAATAAACAAGATATAATATCATCATATTGACATTTATTAATAATAAGATATTATGTTATAAGCAGATAGCTATCAAAGGATAGATATATTATAAAACGTAAGTAAAAATTTATTAAGTAAAAATGAGATTCATATATTGAACTTATGATATATATATATATATATATATATATATATATATATATATATATATATATATATATATATATATATATATATTCATTACAAGCATTATGAAGAAGTTAAGTTGGAGAATCTATTACATAAAAACTAAAACCAATTTATTTAGAATATGATATTTGGATATGATAGGGGGCGATCTAATGAAGCATCCAATATTATATTATTATTTTAGTTTGAGTTCCTCCTCCTCATTTTATTTATTTTTTTCATTTAAATAATTTTATATTTGATTTATCATAGTTTACTTCTCTAAAATTCAAACATTATGTTGTAAGTTATATGAAAATGATTCTAAAATATTTATAAACCAATTGAATGATAAAATTGATTAACATGTTTTTTTATTTTGTTTTACCTTAAACTATTTTATTCATATGAGCAAGCCTTCTTTGTGAATAAGAACCGTGGGCAGAATCCTTCTGGCAGATTTGGGGATGATGTAAGATGAAGTATACGTCAAATATATTGATGTTCGCTCTTCAGTTTTTCTTTTTCTTTTAAATAAATTTTCTAAAATCTGTTATACTTATTTAGCTTACCCACGTTTTGTAAATAACTCGTAAAAAAATCTCTGGATCAAGTAAATAGCTAATATATTTTTTCAAACTTGAAAATTTGATGAAAAATCGTTCTAAAAAAACTCAATAACCTTTTTATCATTAAAGGCTTTTTATCGATAGGCAATGATAATGCAGGCCACAGTAAATATGTATACTTTACTGCTGATATTTTTATTTATAAATAAATACAGACACATAGGCATATACAAGTAATAAACTTAATTCTATTAATTTTCGTAACCTATTAATTTACAAATTTCATAGAGGGCTAGTATTTACTGTGCACTGAAATCAGGAGTTTCGTTTATTGGCTCTGGTCTTACACACTGGACCAGCTTCTTTGGATTTTTTTTTTTTTAAACCAAGGATAATATCAGGAAAACAACACGAAGGTTCCAGTTTCAACAACTTTAAAACAGTCCATTTAAAAGTATTACTAAACCGTTGCATTAATTTCTCGTATGTGCCAATTTATAAAAGGACCGCTGAGATAAACGCTTCAGTCATAACCGCTTTGTGTCATTGGCCACGAAGATGTCGTGTCTTCAACTATGAGGCAGGACGTTGTTTCATTCAAATTTGAGTAACTGATTATCCACATAAATATATCTTATAGAAGAAATCTGGATATTAAGGCTAATAGGTTTTTGTGAATTTAAAAATAAATAAAGTGATTAATTATTATAATTGGATAATATATTTTAATAGATATTTTTACTATATTATTTTATTGTGATCCATTGATCTTGTCTTTGTTTGAGTAATGGAGAATCTATTACGTTCCAAGTGGAGCATACGAAGCGTCGCGACGGGTTGGAAAATTGATACAGATAAAGCTTCTCTTGACTGGAATCAATTTCAAAGCAATTTTCTCGTTCTTTACAGAATATGATCAGAATAAGTGGGTAGATAACTAGGCACGAACGGATAACCATTTGCAATTTTTTATTTATTTTTTGTTTGTTTTTGTTTTGATATCGCATTGCTTTTTTAAGACTTGGACCAGCCATTTTGTATATAAAGGAGTTACTGGAGTATATATAAGTATGTATCTGAAATCTACTTTTATAAATATATCTCAAGTACACGCACCGATACATGGCGCTATACAATTAAATTATTGTAGTATTTTAACTTTTTTAGTTTATCTAGTATTACCGATTTTTATTCAGCACATATTATCAAGAAGTTAAATATAATAGGATGTATACAAAAAATGACCGTTTTATCAAATTCAAGATTTCAAAGGACTGTAATTTTTTAATCCTGTTTAATACTTACCAGTACTTAATAATCCCTTTAGAGCACTCTCTAAGCTTGTTTAATCCCATTCGTCTTCTTAAAAAAGCCTCAGTTTAGTTATTTGTTTCAAATAAGAAACATGCCTGAGAAATTCTTGTAATTTTAAAGCATTAGGGGTAAAAACAATTCACAGCCACTGAAGCAACTCGTGAAATTATTAAATATGAAGGGGAAGATGTCCTTGACCAGCGCACTGCGCGGCGTTGGTTTGGAAAATTTAGAAGTTGAAATACGATGTTGGAAAGGAAGAAGGGTTTCAGACGATCATTAATGGATATTGATAAGGTTCTGCAGGAAGCTGTTAAGTCAAATCCGCCCACAAGTACTTGCGAACTTGCCAGGGAGTGTGGTGTGTCGAAAGTCACCATCTACTCTCCGTAGGAAAGATGAAAAACAGCAGTAGACTGGTCCCTCACGAACTTACTTCTCAGAAATCTGCTAAGAGGTTAGAAATTTGTAAACATTTATTGAAAAATCCTTCTGATATGAGATTTTGCCTAAAGATAGTCAATTGTGATGAAAAGTGTACTGGCGAAATCTGAATACCCGTGAGCAATGTACTCGGGAAATTAAAAAAAAAATCCATACTTTGCGTTTTTTGAATTTTGAAGGTGTTATTCATCACGAATTCGTCTCTGGTGTATGCTCCATGAATTCTGACCTCTACAGCAAACAATTGGAACGGTTGTACGCGAAGTTGTAAGAGCGTTATCCTGCTCTGATCAACCGAAAAGGAATTTTATTCCAAGAAGACAATGCTCGTCCTCACAGTTCCCGTCGAACCAAAGAATAATTTAAAGAACTTCATGGGTTCAAACTCCTGCCTCATCCTTCATATAGTCCAGACCTCGCGCCAACGGATTCCTACTTATTTAAATCCAAGGCCCGTTTTCTTCACGGAAAAAAATATTGATAATTTTGTGGAAGTTTAAATTTCGGTCTAAGAGGTCTTTGATAGCCATCCCAAAGAATGGTATCAGCGTGGCTAGCAAATGGCTAATGGCGGTAGATAACAATGGTCTATACTTTGACTATTAATTGTATTTTACATCGAATAAATAATAATACAAAAATTTGGTTGAAAAATGGTCATTTTTTTTATACACCCTATTAATGTGATATGAAACCAAAATAAGTAAGTGAAAGTTAAAAAATTAGAATACTGAAAGCATAATACAATATTTTTTTTCAGTATTTTAAACTTAAATTGTTTAAAACATTCACAAGATACAACCGAATAATTTGAACCATCTTTTTTTTAGAAAAAAACTATTCACTCAAGAAACATAACAAATCTTTGACCAGGTAGATGAAAACCATTTTATACAATAATTTATTTTGTTTTGAGCCCGAATTGTTTCTAAACCTCACTGAATAATTTGAGCTTACTTTCCCTCAATAAACTGTATAAATATCTAAGACCCAATGCCTGAAATGCCATTTACTTATCATTAGTATATTGCAGCTCTCTTATGTGATAGGCACGAACAGAGAAATAAAGAAAAAAAAGTATAGATATAGATTTTAAATGAAAGGTTATATCCATCACATTTTCTCAAAACGAGTTTCATGCTATGAGATGGAAGAAATCTATTGAAATTTTTAGGGAACGGTACCGTTAATTTAACGCTTTGACAGAGTCTTTTGATCCCGTAACTTGACAATTTACTTATTATGCCTACGGCAGAAGGGGAATTCGACACATCTTTTCGATTTGCAGAATATTGGACCAGCGTTACACAAGTTGTTGGATGACCTAAGTTCAGCAATAATTCAATCCTTTTCAATATTCAATATTACTACTGTTATTAGGGCTAGGATCAACTCATCCATGAATTCGCAGAGCGGCCTATTCTTCAGAAAGCGAAACATTGTAGAGATCATTACTCAATTTAGGGGTTGACAAAAGATTTTATGGTCGGCTTTATTATCTGTTGTTATGGTAATTACGGCCAATTTACTAAGTGTGGTAAAATGTTTGCAAATCTGATATGCTTAGTCTTATAATTAGTGCTCATTTTATGCTCCCAGAACATGAATTGATCATTGTGTATAAAACATATCTAGCTGGTAATTAAAATTTTGGTTGTTTTATGAGAAAAAAAAAACGGTGTGGTTCGCGCACAACACAACTTTTACTTACAACCTATTTTTTCAACAGAAATAGGTATTTTAAGGCTAAGGGAAGTAAAAGTAAAAATTACAGACAGTATTAAATATTATTAAAACAATTAATTAATATATATATTTTTACATCTATGTATTATATTTACGCTTTATTACTAGTGTGCATTTTAGTTATTTATTTCATTATAATTAATAAGTAAGTGACATAAAATATTTTTAGTCCAACAAGAGTGTCACTGATAAAGAAGACCATAAAGAAGACTATATTTATTCATATTTCATTGTAGGTATTTTTCTATGTTTGCATTGGTATATATATATATATATACTTTATGGTATATACATTTATATATCTTTATATTTCTGTAATATATGCAATTATATATCAAATAATACCAATGCTCAAAACCGCACATGTATATGTAATAATAGTTTTAAGTATTTGTAAAATCGATGATATAAAGTGTGATTATATAAAGTAATATCAATTTTGTACACTTTTTATTTTTGAGCTAAGCTGTTCACATTCACACACAGTATTTTGCAGAACTTAATTATTTGTACTCAGAAGACCTCAAAACATGTATTTGCGTTGAAAATTCGGATTCTAATATTTTCACGATCGCAATACTTTCCCGTATACACCGCAATACTTTCCGCAATACTTTTACATATACAGGTCATCTAAAAATACTAGTCATCAGTACATTTCAAGATCCGTTGACAGGTTTAGTAAGGGAGAGCGAGACCATCCCCACTTACTACAAATTTGTTTTGTTTTTTTTGTTATAATTCTACTTTATATTTTCCGCATTATTATTTTATACTAAAAAATATTTGTTTCATGATAAAAAGAGTATTTATTTTTTATGAAATTTCAAATTACAAACTACAAACTGCTATAAATCTGTTGCTTGAGAAGAATAAAAAGCTTATCGTTAAAATTTTAAACTGAATAGAGAAACTAATATGACTACTTAGAATCTGTACAGTGTAATTAGCGGGTAGGTTGTTTTGTGGAATAAAAAAAATGATTTATTTTTGCTATTTAAGAACATTAAAAAAAATGTAATGTTTCCTTATAAATTCTTGCATCAGAGTTTCACCAGGAAGAGTGTCGACTCAAAAAGGGTAGAGTTTACTTTTTCGCATATGCTATTTAGTGGAGTCTTATTTTACAGCGCAAACGTATTTAGTTACAGTTCATCTCTAAAACATTAATTTATAAGAACACAGCGATCCATCTGATATATCAGGGAGGTCTGGGAAAGAGCGATTCAGTTCGCAAGAACCGCGTCATGCGTGTATTAGGGCCATATTGAATGAATGAACTTCAACAATATTGAGTATATGGAATTACACCGTCAAATATCCCTATCCACTGTTAAGATGGCATTCGGTTCGAATGGTTTTGTCTCTTTCAAAAAATGTTTAGACACGTTTTAATATTACTGTTTTTTGCTCATTAAATTTTAATAAAAAAATATTACTGGTTTAAATGTATAAAACTATATCACCGAACATCACTTTAACAGTCTGACATAAAATCTGTACATAAACGATGTTCCAATTAAACTCACTAACATAAGGAATTTAAAAAATTGGACAAAGACTAAGAATTGTGTTTATGAACGTTATTAAGAAAGACTCCTAAAAAATCCCCTAATAAGCGTTAAATTTAATTGCACACATTTAATTGCCGTTAACAAAATTTTCGGTTGTAAACTAACGTTTCATTTTTCGATTGTTAAGGTAACCATCGTTTTAATTAATAGTTCACCTTAACGCTATGATAGGTGTTAAATTATTTAAACAACATTTAAAGACATTTCTTAGTACCTATAACTACTACAACAACGCTTAGCATAAGATATTTTTTAGATTGATAATTGACATAGTATTAGTAGAGTACAAGATAGTTGAATTTATGCGATATTTTTTTTGTCTTATTGCCCTTACGTCGCTATTTCTGACATAAGGGGGTTGTTATAGAAGCAAACCAAACCTATTATAACGAGAGTGGGAAGATCTAGGTTTATTCTGCGGGACCGTCACGAAATAAATTTTAACTTGCCCAGGTCGGATTCAAACCCGCCGCTAGGCACGAGAATATTAAAGTTAACGCTTGAACACGCTCGGCCATCAAGACCTTAAGGACCCTCCAACTACAAAAACCATAATAACAAATGAGAATAGGTTTAAAAGTTATAATTTACTTTAACATTTGATCTGGACGCTCCCCGCTTGATATATCCTTACATAATCTATCTCCTAGGAACCCAATGACCACCCTGCGGTCTGATAAGCCCTGGCCCAGTTGATCAGCCAACAGGCCGACAATCTTACCTCACCCGAGCAACATCTTCACCGTAACAGTCGAAGATGATCGAGTTGTTATGTCACCGTTAGCGGATCACGGGATTACCTTGGTTCGCCATATTACAGTTTACCTGGAAATCTGCATCCTGTTACTTTTTCATAGAATAAAAAAAAATCTAGAAGACATATCATTCATTATTACAAAAAATCTTTTAGTAACATTTTATAATATAAAATCGCTAGGTAAGTTTTTTTATGAAGTTTATGTTTGTGAAATAAAAACATTGCATTTATTTGATCAATTTTTAACATTTTTTTATTTTACGACTTTTACAACATTGGTCAAACGTCATTACCAAATAGAAGTTTTTGCCTTCATCTGTCTTGCCATTCTCCTCCACCCATGCCCTCTTCATTATTCCTTCCTTTCTTCTGTCTTCTTTCCGGTCTTCAATCCCATATTCGCTTAGACCACCCTCTTCCATCCTCATCAGATGCCCATAACACTTCAGTCTCATAATTTAAATGGTGTGAAGGATGTTCTCCGTTTGTTCTACTCGTTTCCTTATTTCTCGGTTTGGAACTTCTTGAAGACGAGGGACACCACATGATTGCCTCCAACAGTCCATTTCTAGGACTAGTAATCTTATTTATTGACTCTGTTTAACTACCCAAGATTCAGCTGAATAGAGAGCAACCCTTCTAAGAACGATTTGTAAATAATTTAGTTTTTTGTTTTTTAGGACACTCCACAGTACCGAATGTAAATTTCAGATCTAGGATAACTGCAGAAACATTTTGAATAAGGAGTTAAATTTGAATAGATGGTGCAGCGTTGATCTAATAAACAAAAAATAAATAAAGATGTTTATCTTTCCGTTGCTTAGGCTCTTTTCAATGTCCATATTTGATGTTCCTATCATATTCACCCAGCTCCTTGATACTTAAATTGAGCTTCAGGTTTCAACATCCAGTTGTCCAGTTGTACATAGATATTTGTCTTGACAACTAAATGATATATATAGCATTTTTTCTTTGCTGACTTCCAGTTCTCAGTTTGAGTATTCTTAGAGAATTTTTCACAGCATATATTCCACATCTTCTGCTTTTGAAGCGATTAGTACTAGGTTTTCAACAAACTGCAGATAGAACAGACGCACATTCCCAATCTTTATGCCCATTTCGCTATATGTCTTCTTCCATTCTCTTAGACCCTTTCTTCATAAATGTTAAAGAGAACATCTCTGTCGGTTGACAGTGAACATTTCTATTTTCATTCTATGGCATCATCATATATGTTTTTATGGCTGTTATGACTTATATTGACGTCTTCCAATGTTTCCCACATCTTCTTTAATGACTTTTGTTCCTTTTTTAAAAATTTGTTGATTTTCTTAACTAAATTATAAGTTATACACTACTATTTGTACCTAATAAAGTGCACATTATAGCATATGCTTATGAAATTTTATGTATGTCGATTAGTAGATCGTTTGTAGAAGTAGAAATATTTACTAACCAAACGTTAGTGATTCTAAAAATTGTGTAAAGGAAAACAAACGCGACTTTAATGAAGGAAAATCTAATTACATTATGTTAGTCAAAAACATCAAATTCCTGAATTAGATATAAAATTGAACTCTTATTAAATAAACAATTAAATAATCTCAATATTGACAAGAAAGTGGATTGGAAAATGCATACAGATGGCACAATATGTATACAATAAAAACGAGCAACTCACTTGCTATCTCAGCTTAACTAAATGGGGGTTAGGAACTCAGATTTAATAAATGCACTGTGTTACCACAGCTTCTATATGGTATGCCATACCTATATGGGAATCAACCGCTTTAAACCAAATCTTATAAAACTGAAAATAATACAAAGATTAATAAGTTCAGAGATTAGCAAGGCTTACCGAACGATTTTCCGTCAGAGATGGGCAAATGCTATCCTGAGTACTGACCACTTTTGACTGACAAAGAATTTAATTACTACTACATTTGATGTCAAAGGATTAACAGAAGTAGTGGTTGAATTTCCAAAAGTGATTCAATTTGAGTAAAATATTTCGTACTCGGTACTCAGAGTAGCATTTATCCATCTCTCTTTCCATGTAGCTGCTTATATCCTTGATGGAATAATATCATTAGAAGACAAAGTCAAATAACTATCCATCCTTTACAAAATAACAAAGCAACGACTTGTATAAGGGAAGGAGATTATATAAAGATGTTTAGAGCGGACATTTTTATAGTACACTTCATGGAGTTCGCCTGGATAAATGTAGTTGAAATCTAAATGAAGTTGAAATGTAGTTGAAATTGAAGTTGAAATGCTAACATATTCTAAAAGGTTCAGCTCCATCACAAATATAATTAGTGACTTTTTGCAATAAGGATGTAATTATTATACTTACAAACCATTATGATTTTCATATTGTTTCCTCTCTATTGAAGGTAAGAAAGCTTTGTTATAATTCATAGTGGATGACACTAATTTTGTTATCCTTAGAATCAAGAAGTTTTGTGACATTATATTTCATATCGCTACTGTTAGTGAAAAAGGTGATACGTGAAAATTGAATTTTTTTCTACAATAAAGCATAAAATCTTATTATTTCTTTATGATTTCTTAGTATAATTGTATATGTTATTTTCCTCTGTTATTTTTCATAGTAGCAGACTACTAATTGAAGTTGCATACTAAAAAATGTCACCTTTAGCACAAATAGAATAAGAATGAAAAATGGTTACATATGGCCTTTTGTACTAACATTAATGATGTACAATATTTTTTCTTTGATTTGGAATTTTAGTAATTCAGGCTAATCAGTTTCGAACGAGTTTATAAACATAATTATGTGATCAAAATAATAGAATTTCACATGATGACCATATAATCATCGTCATAAAAATAATAAACAAAAATATTGCTTGTAAATAACTGAAAACCGTGGGATATTTTAAAAGCTTGTTTCGAAACATTCCATAGAGACAAAAAAAAAAAAAAAGGAAAAGAATGATCTTGGTTTCCTATAGTCTGAACCACTTCTATGCAAATAAGTAAACCTCCCAAAAAGGATCACCTTTACTTATAAGCATACCGGTTCCATCAGCGAAGCAATATATATGGCGACTGATAAGCACGCGGGACTTGCGTGGACTCAGGCGCTTGAGAATATCAGCTGATCAAGATATGCGAGGAATCTAGTAATCTGGACACAATCCATCATAGTATTAACAATAACAAGTTTCTTTACTTATGATAAAGATGGCTTCATTAAACCAATAAAATCTTACAACATATGGACTGCTTACAAAAGACACATCTACGATCTTTTAACGAAACAGTTCATATATTTAATTTTAAAAAAAAATGTTCCTCTATTCTAAAACCGCTCATAACCTTTCTCAAGAAAAATGTTCTTAACATTATCGCAAAAAATATTTATTAAATTAATTCAATAATCAGTTCCTTCTTGAAAAATCGAATTTAATTCATTTTCGGTAACTTCATTTAACCAAACTTCCAATGTAAAAGACAAATTCACGAAACGTCATACTAATTTGACTAAAATCTAATTAATACTGCTGCGATGCTATATATGTTTTCAATAACATTTATAGGAATATGAATAGGAAGTTATTCCTTAATCTTAATAAGATACAGTTTCCTGGACTCAGGCAGGATTTAATTGCTTGAAAAATTTATGTCCATAAACATCAATTTCTTCTGGAGAAAAAGAGGCGAGTTCGGTTATAATTGCCTTAAATCCATGGATAGAAAACAAGATCAATATGACCATTAAGCTGAAGTTATCTCCTAAAGTGCAAGGACAAAAGCTTTACTTTAATCCATATAAATTTCTTATTGTATAAATTTGTTCTGAACTGAATCTTATGTTCTGAGTTTAACTCACCAAATTATTCGTACACTAAATAAACACTTAAAAAAAAAGTAAAGACAAAATTGTAACAGTGCACTCACACAATCCATCTTTATTATTTTCAATACCCTGAGTTCAATTGTTATTATTTTACTATTATCATCTAAGATAGTTATTCTAAAGATATATAAAAAATAAACGGTTCCGAATTGTAGCCTTACTTTACCTTACTAGCATTAATCAATCAACTCATTCATCGGTTAATTATTCAATTTGCTGGTTGTACTCCCGTCGCTAATCTAGATCAAATGCCAGTTGGATGGACACTCTGACAGGTCAAAGATCTTATCAACTTCCCAGAAGCATGTATAATGGCAGGTCTCGTTTTCTTGGAGCGATAGGTACGATGCTACTGATTTTATTGTTATAATTGATTGTTATTACAGCACATTATCTCTATATTCTTCACAACCGTGATGATGGAATATTTCTTTCTTTTTTTTTGAGATTAGTTTAGGGTGATACACTGATGTGTAAACGATTTCTTATTTATACTTTTCAAATTTTCTATTTTTTTTTTTTTTTTTTTTACTTCATGTATTGTCAAGCTTAAAATCCATCTACCACAGTCCTTATACCTAGTACTCCGATCCTATCTTTCCGACCGCTCCTTCCGAGTTCGCTGTGGCACCGAATTCTCCGACTGTTACTCAATTGAGGCTGGCGTTCCTCAAGGCAGCGTCTTGGGCCCCATCCTTTACATTCTCTTTACCGCTGATATTCCTGTCCATCCCGATACCCTCCTGGCAACTTTCGCTGATGACACTGCTATCCTTTCTTCCAACTCAGATCCTGAAACAGCGTCCGCAAACTTACAAAGGCACCTCTTCCTGATTGAACACTGGTGTAAGAAATGGCGCATTAAGGTAAACGAATCTAAATGTAAACACATTACCTTCACCCTTCGGCGTAATACCTGCCCACCAGTTTATTTTAACTCCATCCAGCTTCCTTTCTCAGATACAGTCCGGTATCTTGGCTTTCTCTTAGACAGACGACTAACATGGAATCCACATACTCGACTTAAAAGACAGGAACTTAACAGACGATATGGCCAGCTATATAGACTACTGAATAGAAAATCTAAACTTTCTGGTGAAAACAAATTACTGATCTACAAGACAATACTGAAACCCATCTGGACTTACGGACTAGAACTATGGGGAACAGCCAAATTTTCTAACATCAAACGCATTCAATCCTTTCAGTCTAAAGTCCTCCGTACAATAGTCAATGCTCCCTTCTATGTAATCAATAAAACCCTACATCATGACCTTAATATCCCATTTATTCTTGATCTTATCCCAGCCAAATTTTCCAAATTTCACCAGAACCTTTCTCATCACCCAAATCCCGTTGTACAATCCCTATCAAGCACCACCCATCCCTACAATCCCCTTCGTAGGTTAAAGCGGCAGTGGCCACGAGACCTTTTGTAAATATGGATATTTTGGAGTTCTAGCAATGGCCAGATTCTCCACTCAAGTCATGAGTGTCTGTGGCTGTAGCGCTCTTACTCATCCTCCGCTGGTTTAAAATACCAGTGAAGTGGCTGAAGGAGAAGCGTAGGGATCTCCTAGGCCTCCCTTTTCCCTCCACATGAGGAGGGGACAGGATTGGTTCGGAGATCACCTGGCAAATTGTAAATAATGTATGTTTTATATAAGGTGTTTGTTTTACTTTTATTTCTATTTTTATTTACTTATGTGTATATATATTTTTTTTTCTTTACTCTTTTGTTCTTTCTTCTTATTCTTTTGTTATTACTTTATTTATTTATATTTTTGTATATACGGTATGAATGCAATCTCTGAACTCTATTATAAGTGTCCTTAACTGTGACAAATTGTAATATTTCTGAATAAAGTGTTTTTAATAATAATAAAAAAAATAATAACTTCATGTATTGAGTCATATATTTTTTTTGTTTGTGTCCAACTAGCAAAATAGAACAAAATCAGAGTAAAGTTTCGACATCGGATATATTTCATCGGCTTATTGCAAAAATTCATTAATAAATTCAGAATATTTTGAGCTTTTTGTAATTATATTAGAAAAATAAAAGGATTTGTTTCATTTTCATGCCCATAAAGTGTTTTTGTATTGATAAATTAAGTTGAAATTTATAAAAAAATTTTTGAAAGTTAGCCTATATGAAAAATACGCACTATATGAAAAATAAACCGTCGATATATTTGTTATATACTCCTAACATTAATGTTGCAAATACGTGAATATAACAAATAATATTATTATTATTTTGATTGCTCTGTAGGTATGGTGTAAATTGAAACGTAAAACTCAGATACTTATTGGTCTTGGGTTTGACAGACTGTAATATTTTCCAATAAAACATTTCTATCTCCAGATGTATTGTTTTTCCATTATTTTTAACCTGCTATTTGGGTGAAAGTATTAATATTGGTGGGAAGAACTAGTCCGGTTAGTGGACCAACTTCTTATGGCTACCTAAAATATGTTGTCACATTCTAGCCAGAGTAGTAACTGAAATATAATTCTTATCGTGTTCGGCTGTCAATGAATTAATTAATGATAAGTTAATATATTGCGAATCCATTCTGAAGACAACGCCGAAGGAAATATGTTGAACATGAAGATCCGTGACAAAGAATGGTAAGAGATCTAAGCGATGGATATTAAGGGTAGAAAGAAGAAAGCACAGGAACAAACTAGTATTTCCTGTTAGTATATTTTAGTGAAAATATTGCTCTAACATCCCAGGCATAAATCCACCTTAAAAACCCTCGACTTTAGTCTCGTATGCATTTTTGATTTTATGCTAGACTGTTCACCAACACTAAAGTATAAACAGAGAATTTTGCGAGTCCTGGTCATTTGGACTCAAAAGACCTTTAAATTTTTATCTACACCTGTCAAAACTAGTAAGAGTAGTAAATATCGTCATTTATGAGTATGTAATTTATCATAGAAGCATTTGAACATTAGTGTGTAAGGTTATGTTGCTAAACTTTCAAGTAATATGCAATTGTCCTGAATGTTTTCGCTTGAAATATTTGACGTTTGTTCATATAATTCTTTTTAGCTGTTCCAAATAGCTGTGATGCATAGGTTCAAATAGGTTTCAGTAAATGTATATTCAATATCTGCGTTAGTTTTATTTGTTATATTATGTTTTAGGGTCTGTGGGGCGTATGTTGGATTTTTGTGTCTCACTAAAATTGCTGCGTATGTCGCTGTTCGAATTTTCGAACCACGAGATATGTCGTGTTTGTATATGATGTTGAGTAATGGCCCGAGTATTTAGCCATGGAGTACTCTTATGTATACATAAGTGAAAGTAAAACCTAAGAAATGGGATGAAGTTGTTTCCCTTCCCATCCGAAGCTTTACTTATTGTATTAGTAACAATGTAAATAAAGAAGAAGCACTGTACCTGAAAGTGTAATGTTGTGGGAACGAAAACATCCTTTTAAACATTTAAACATTATAATGACGCCTTATTATGAGATAGGAAGACGGCTGTAGGACATAGTATAATGGCGAGCAATTGACGGCATGGCAGCCTGGATTGGCAAATAGCAGGAAGGGAGCAGTTAGCAGTTAGCGAGGGACTGCTACTTCCCAGAACCTATCGTCCATCGGCAGCCAACTTGTACCGGTTGTAGGGCAGTCCAAGTCGGCTACGGCTCCTTACAACGGTCTCGGCAATTCTATTTACAGTCAACGACAGTTTCCTAAAACTGACAAGGTATATTCACAGTCATTAGGTCACTAATTTCAGCCAATTTTTTTCAGACGATACTACATCGAAGCATATTCGATACGTATCATCGCATTCGTTCCAATTAGCCCTTGAAGCCTACAAAAAATATATAATTTCAAACAAAATTTATATTATTTATTTTTTCCTTTGTTCTGCCCTGAATTTCATATTTGTATATACCAAACGAAGTTTTTTTTTTTTCTTTTTTTGTGTAGAATAAGACAAAAATATTGACTTAAATATTGTATTAAATGAGTTATAGTATATAAATTACATAATAAATAAATGCACAGTAAATTCATAAATTACAAAAACCAAAAAAAAAAAAAAAAATGTGCCTGATTTTCATGGAGGATTATTTTTACCAGACGTTAATTAAAACATTCATAACTTCTCAACTTCTCTCTACATCTCAACCCACATCTGTAACTTTTAGATCCCATTCTTTTGATGAATTTGAATGAATCTTCAAATTCTTGAATATGCAGATGATATACCGTAAGATGGGATAACTTTGGGACTGGGTGGGTAGCTTTGGGAAAGCGGGTAAAATTTAGTTTGTGGTGATTCCGTTGTAGATACACTGCGTTGGTTCAGTTAGCATGAACAGCGTATGTTCTGCGCTACAACCTTGCGACACACTACTCTAGAGTCACAAGAGAAAGTTTCATGAAAACAAGAATTTTGAAAAATTAATGGCAATAAATAAATCATAACTGCACATCCAGTGTAGTGAACTAGGGTTCTCAAAGTGCCGCAAAGTACTAGCGCAGTAAATGCTTAAACAAAGCACGATTTTGCAGACTGAACCATCACAGTGTATCCACCATGGAATTACTACAAACTAAACTTTACCCGCTGTACCAAAGTTAGGGATTCTTGGCTAAACTCGCTAAGACTCTTTTTAGAGAGGCAGAGCAAATCGGCTGAAAAGTAAATTAAGATAAAAAATATATATATATGTTAATGAGCCGAAAATTCCACCTCAATAACAGGATCTACGTAGAAGGGAAATCGTTCTCGAGAGTAGAAAAAATCAAATACCGCGGTTCCACAGTAACGTCAATGAATGATCAACCGTCAAAAATAGACCAGCGTATAACTAGCGCAAACAGAGCTTTCTTCGCCCTTTCAAAGATATTGAAATCCCGAAAAATTCCAAGAAATCTCAAATCAAGGGTGTATATTGCTATGATATAGCTAGTTCTAATATACAGCTATGACACCTGGACACTAACCAGCTCCATGGAAAATAGTATTGAAAGATTTGAGAGAAAAATCCTCCACATGATAACCAGAGCGATCTGGGATCAGAATACTAACACATGGAGAAGAAAGACCATTAAAGAGCTGTTTACAGAAACTGCTCTATAAATATCCCATGTAGCTCGGGGCAATCCATCTTGAAACATATATGTGACAATAAATGCCTCAATAGAAAGTAAAAGACCACTTGGAAGGTCAAAACGCAGATGGATAGATAGAATCAACAAAGATGTAATAGAGCTGCGTACAGATAACTGAAAAGAAATAGTCCAAGATAGGCAGAGATGGTGTAAGCTTGTTAAGGCGGAAAAAAATCTAATCGGAAATCGTACTAAAAAATCGTCGTAAAAATCGGAAAAAAGTCCTGTAATGCCAACAAAAAAAATATTATGAATATAAATTGATTTTTTTTTCATAAGACCTTTTAAATATCTCTGTCTCAAATCCTTGTAAACTCTAGTCTTCTTAATAACCCCTTTAATACTACATATCATTTTAAGGTGTATTTTGTTTCTATTATTTATTTATTTGGATTTTGTCTAAATTGAAATATAATCGATGATGGGGCTCTCAGGCTCGAATTGAACTTATACTCAAACTATTACAACTAAATTTGAAAAGTTAATCTTAAGTACGCCAACGTTTTGGAATTTTAGCTGATGAAAAGAGGGTGTACGAACGGTTGAGATTTGTTTCGAAAAATATTTTTTTTACGTTTACTGAGCAATTTTCTAGCTTTAAATAAATTTAGTGCTGCAAGTAAGTCTAATGTTTTCATTCTCTGCATCAAGGTTCCTCTTACTATTTTTCTGATTATTCCATTTTGGAAATATTGTGGCCTGTTCAAAGTTGATTTGCTGACATGATCGAACAGAAATGCATCATACAGCAGATCCGGCTGTATTATGCTGGTATAGATTACGAGCTTTAGGTGTAAAGATGGGTTTGTTGTTCTAATCTAATTTTGGAGTTTGTATGTCTCAGATTTTACTGTTTAATTTTTTTTTTTTCAAAATGCTAGTACATTTTAAATGTTAGTCGAAGTATATCCCGAGATTTTTCAAGTCTGTTTATAATTTAGTACTTCTGTTGTAAATTTTGAATTCATTTGGTATTTTCCTTTTTGAAATGAAAATATAATGCCTTGCAGTATAGAACTTCAAGAGAAGTCTGCTACACATGATACAACTGTCACCGAAGCATCTTGGTACTTAGTACCCACTAATTCTGCAATATGTAATAGAAAAAGAAAGGGAGATCCTTGAGGAACACCAAAAGTGAGACCAACTGTGTTTGATTTCTCATTTCTTGTTTTTACTGATAAAGTACGACGGCTTATTAACAATTTTAACAAGGGATATAAATTTTTAGGAAAATTAGGTCTTGACAAGCTGCAATATGGCAAACCAAATTAAATGCCTTTTGTATTTAAATATTTTTTTTCTATATATTTTTTTATTTTTACAACTTGATCGAAACCATCAAATATTCGATAGAAAATTCGATTATTTGCATTTGAGTACACTAATTTGGAAAATTCTTTGAACACCAATTAAAAAATTACATGCAAATAATGCAATTGAATAATTATCCAGGCCTTGCAATAATAATAATAATACAATAATAATTATCCGTCTTACATTGCCTTGTTTATAAGGATAAATCTTCCATCAAACCAGTCTTCTTTGCCGAAATCACTAAAAATCATAGCCTATATACCTCCCTCCTAATATTATATACAGTACAATAAAAATAAATAATAATATTAATTTATATATATGTGTCGTAAATGAAACGATTCGTACGAGACTATAGACGTAAGGGCAGATGTAAGCGACCAGCCATGATCTTGGCCGCCTGGCCTTCACAATTACATAAGGGGAAGGTGGTTACTCAAGAATATACCCGTCTCTGTTAAGGTCTTTTCACTGAGTTCCTGCATCTTGGCTGTGGTCAGGTTTTATCTGAAACATTCTTCTTTTAATTTATGCATACATCAGTAAACCAGTATGTGGTACATCTTTCCAAACAAGATTTGTACTGTTAAAGAATTAACTGCGGACAGTAAAATGACAGTGATTTTAGTGAATATTCTTCAGAATATTCATAGGATGGTAATGGATGTGCTAATTGTTAAAATACATAATAATACGTTGATAAATTTAAATATAAGACAGTGACTTTGGCGATACAGATTTAACGTGGAGTCTTAGTATCAAATGTTTTGCAACATATAAAATAAACAATAATATATATATATACACACACACACACACACACACACACACACACACACACACACACACACACACATATATATATATTTTTTTTTTTCGGTTGGCGCTACAGACCATGAAGATCTATGACCGCGAGTGTGGTCTCCTAGACCACATCCCGATTCCCGATTTAAAGTATCTTTAATTTAATTTTAAATTTAATGTACTTTAAATTTAAATTTAAAGTACGATATATATATATATATATATATATATATATATATATATATATATATATATATATATATATATATATATATATATGTATATACTTGTTATACCTTAATCACTCTGTTCATAACTATTCTACAGATATCTGAATTTAAATCATTCTTATACTGTTATATTTAAAGTATTGTTAAAAGTATATACTTAGCGGAATTAATGGATTTTAATTGTTGATTTACTTTAACAAATGCTTATTTATTTTGCTTAATTAAATTAAGATAAAACAAAATTTTACATTAATATGCACAAAATAAATCTGATATTATATAATATTATTGGATATCAGACGAAGTCATAACATAAGCTACTTTATTTCAACATAAATGTAAGTTTATAATATAAATGAAATAAAATGTTTTATGTATAATGTTTTACTTGGGCTTATCCTCAGCAAGCGTTTAAACAAACAAAAAACAAATAATGTAAAATAATTAACTGACATTATCTATGTACGATATGGCATACATTTCCTGTGTATACAATACTGACTCTCCCCTCCTACTATGCACATATTTATATATAATTGTTTTTTATTGCAGTGTGGTGCGTGTGTATCACACAACTTTCATTTACCACCCTTTTTTTAGTAGCAACAGATATTTCCATTTGAAGAGTTTAAATTAATAACGAGCTATATTGAAAGGCAAAACACAATTGTGTGGGAACCGAAAAGAACGCTAAATGCCATCACCAACTACTTAAAAAGTGGGTTAAATGTCACAATCGTTATTATTGATCGTCAAATTCAATTATAGTGAATTTTATTATTCAGGTAGTTGGCGATGGTATTAGATTGTTTATTCGAATTTAACCATATGTTTATATCATTTATAGCTTCATAAATCAATAGTTGACCGTATAGTATTGAGAAAAGAGATGGTCCTGGTTTGCGGCTATAATAAAAAAGTAAAAATAGTATAAAGCTATTCTGTTTTAAGCCAACATTTCGACGCAACTATGCCGGTCTTCTTCAGGGGTACAAAGAAAAAGATACAAAGGATATAGAAAATTGTAAGAATTACAAGATATTTAAATAGAAAATTAGAAAAATTACAAACAGTGTAAATAAATTAATATATTAGTGTAGTTAAGTTTATTAGAATAACAGTCATTTAAATTTTGAACTTTTTCTTTAATATTGCTCTTAAAATGATTTCAGTTGTAGTGTATTTTATTAAAATTTAATCTGTGCCTCATTTTTCTGAAATGTGTGGAGAGAACAGTTTTGTCTGGTTTTTGGGATTTTGATTCCAATATATGATTTATCATAATCCTCTTCATAGAGGATTTCAAATATTACATTTAGCTCTGTGACTCTGTAATTTAGCTCTGTTCTAATCAAGTGCATAATCTTGATACAGTTGAAGGAGTTCTGAATGTTATAACATAATCACTTATATTTTTGTTAGTAGTGAGTGTTTTTGCAAATCTACTATTTTGAGAAATACAGTGTTTATAAATAAAAATCGTCTTAAATCTAAGCAATAGGAGAAAGAATGGAGTGAGCCGAAATTTCGAATATACGATTTTAAGCAAAATTGGAAAAATTTCTTATCTGTACATAAAGTGTGCAATTTAAGGAATGTTTTAGAGATCTTTGTCTATATTTAAGGTAAGTGCCTAATTTTTTCTGTTATGAATTTTATTTTTTAAATAAATGGATTAGTTTTCAAGATTTCCAACTTGGATCCTCTTCCTTTCTTGACAATTGTCCTGAACGCAAAAAAAAAAAAAAAAAAAAATGGCCTCGAGATCTCTTATACATTCGCGGTCATAGAAATTTTGATTCTTATGTTGATAACGCTGATTCTATTAAATGTTTTTGTTTATCTTTACTTTATTAAGGCTACTAGAAAACTTTAACAATGTTCAGTTTTAACCAATGGCAGAATAAAATCTGTAATTATGACCTGTATCAAAAACTGTTCTCGTCATAAATATTAAAATTGTGACGTTATATGAACTAAAGGAATTTACAAGGGAAATAGTAACGATAATAGGTTAACCCTAACCACCTATCAATGGCAGTGTATGTTCTTAAATGTAGCAAGTAAGTTCTTTAAAAAAGTTTCGTTAAATGAAAAATAAACAATAATTAGGCTTAGGTTACAGTTATAATTCTTCTTAAATGAATTACAAATGACTGTATTCTGTCTTTTGTTAGAGTATCTATGAATAAAAGTCACTTTTAGACCGACTTTTTAGCGAAATCGACAGAACTTTTAAACATTTTTTTTTTTAAAAACGGTTCTGTGAAAAACTTGAAAAGTTCCAAGGGAAAAGTTCTAGTTCCAAAATAACTGAAAAACTACCCACGATGTACACAAATTTTTTAAGTTTTTATTTCCTTTTCAAGTTCTAGTAATAAAATTTTACAAAAATTAATTGTATTTTTTGAAATGTTATTTTCCACCCATTTATTTATATATATTTTTTTATATCAATGAAACTGATATTTGATAAAGTTTTATCTCGTTTTGTCTGAAAAAATAATAAAATGCAAAAAAATAATTTCTTATTATTACTAAAATCTAAGGTTACAAAAGTTTGTAAATTTGTCGTTATATAACAATAACTAGAAATTCTAATATTGCAATTGAAACCAATGCACAGACAAGCCTTTACGAACGATTCGATCTTTCGTGACAATAGCTCATGCTTCCGGGCTCACTAGTTGACAATGCAATAACGTTTTCCTAATTTACGTCGTGATTCGTTATTCTGAAAAAAAAGTATATAGTTTATGGAATACTTATTGAGTAATATTGAAAATAGCTAATAATGACATCAACAGTGACAAGAGTTCCTGACTCAGCTTAAAGTACTGTCAGTACCTTAATGGTCAGGCACTGATTGTAGGCACAAAGCACTCCCACGCGACCATTGTAGGCTGCACCCACTGTCTTTGTCAGTCTTCTGTAATCTCTTCGTCTTTTTAAGGTTTAAGTAGACCATTAAGTGCTTTGTGATGGAGTGACAAAGTTTGTTGATAGTAAACAAAGGCTAATCTCTCCAGCTGTTGTGACAATGGCAATGTTATAAGGATGATCCCAGGTCTTCAGGAGGGAGGAACATTGCGGCTTATCGCA
This sequence comes from Nezara viridula, assembly GCA_928085145.1. Lineage (NCBI taxonomy): Eukaryota > Metazoa > Arthropoda > Insecta > Hemiptera > Pentatomidae > Nezara > Nezara viridula. Next base: position 184,165,962 of record OV725077.1, on the reverse strand, counting down.
ATATTACGCGGTCCTTATCCTCTAATTCGTTACAGATGGCGGGAATCGATGCTTTCCACTAGTTGCACAGACTTCTTAACTGAACACTTAATTGTTGGATTGTTGGATCTGGAACAGGCCAGAAACAACAGGTTCTAGCGATAATATTATTTGAGGATCCAAAGAGGTAAAATGGTATTTTTACTTTCCTAACGCTAGGTAAGAAATCTAACCAGAATGGGAAGTCTGTGCTTATGGTTTCGGACACCGATTCTTGTGAATCTAATCGGGCCCTCCCTTCACGATGAGAGAAAAAAAAATCATTTTCAAAAGACTGTAGCGCCAAAGCAGCCCAAAGGTATTTGATGAAACTTCCCTATAATCTTCTACTTCCTTCTAAGAAAGTAATCTACTACCAATTTATAAGTCTTTTATATTTTCATATACCTAGTGAATTCGAGAGAAAATTCAGAGAAAAAATCCATAAAGAAAACGAAAATGTTTTTGGGCATAAATCGCAAAGTATACTATTCATGATAGATTTTATATTTCGAAAATTAAATAAAACATCTTATCTTCAAAGGGTGGTAGTGAGGTTGATATCGAACATAAAATAAATAATGGGAAAAGAATAATAAGTTCGATAAATTCAACCCTATGGAGTAAAGAAATAAGATTAGAAACTAAAAAGAAGATATACCATTCCTTTGTAAAAAGCGTAGCCACTTACGGATCAGAAGTCTGGACACTGACAAAAAAGATGGAAAATAAGTTGCTTTCCATGTAAATGGATTTCTGGAGAAGAAGCTGTGGCATATCCAGAATCGAGCGGATCCCAAACGCAGCTATTAGAGACAAGATCGGATGTCAAAAGAACATCCTTCACCTGATCGGGACCAAACGGTTAAAGTGGTATGGCCACTTAATGCGGATGGATGAGAACCACTGGCCAAAGAAAATTTATAACTATATGCCACCTGAAAGAAGGAAGCGTGGAAGGCCAAAGAAGAAATGGATAGAGGACGTGGAGGAAAGCATGGCAGCCAGAGAGCTTCGTGAAGGAGATTGGATGGACAAGGAGCAGTGGCTTTTGGGTGTTGGGGATATGACTCCTTAAGTTATATAAAACCCAAATATAAAAAATAAAAAATAAAACAAAAAAAAATCTTGTCGAAATCGAACCAGTATTAGCAACGACACAACGTATTCTATTTTCTATACATGCTTTAAGTATAGTTAAGTGGATGGGTGGTTTAGGGATTTCACAACTGAACACAATAAGAAGTTGATAGACATACATGTTCTGCCCTCCCAGTTCTGCGCTGTTGTAGTCAATCAACCAAGCAAATATTTGATGAACTTTGGAGGTAAAAAACACATACTAAAGTTGGGTGAATTTTATTTGATTACCGAAAAAATAACGATGAATGTAAAATAATTTTTATTTCAATCGTTTGAGGAAAAAAAAAATTTTGAAAAATAAACTGATTGATTTTATTTCATTCATTATTAAATCAAAAATATTTATTTAATAAATATATTTAATTTTTTTGTAGATAATAATATATCAACGTTTTGAAAACACAACTATTTTTAAGTGTGTATCCTAAAGTTGTTATAAATTTTTGGAATTCTTCGATATTACGTTTCATTATTTATTATCTTAAAGAAACACATTTTATAAAAATACAAAAGATTTTATGATTGCATTTTCACATATCGTTTTATTTTAACATATTAGACCTATTCTAGATTTAGATTTTTGTGTTTACATAGTTTTCGAAAATGATAAAAATAAAAATCGTGTGCGTGCATGTGATGTCAAAAATTTCACAGAAATCACTTCAGATAAAATACTAACTCACCTAACAATCGGAGAAATAAAGAAAGTTACACCATATCGATTACCAGTGGTGCAATCTTAAAATCGATTGTATCTTCATAAAAAAACGCCTATGATAACCCAAAAACGAATCCCAAAATTGAAGAAATACAAAAATTAAAATTTACTGATACGCCTTTATAATTATTATAGCCTTCTCTTCCATCGTTATATATATATATTTCTTTGTAGTTTGTAAGAGGTATAAACTATTTTTAGTTTATGACATTTTAAAATATGCTAAAAAATTATTAGTTATAATATTATTGATATTATTATAGAAGTGGCTTTAGAAATACTAAAATACCTATGTATAGTAAAGAAAGTCACCAAGTGTAGTAATATCATTGTAATTAAAGTGCGTGTTAAACTTAAACTATCATTTACTGATAACTTCAGTTTCTGTCCCTTATACACCTTCAATTAAAATTGAGAATAAAATTCAGTTGAAAAAAGTCTTTCCTCAAACACTTCTTTTGTAAGTAGACAATAAATAAACTATAAAACCATCAAATTGTTATGTAATAGCAATTTAATGATAATCATTAATTATAATAATTTTAAGAGAATAACAATAATATTAAATAAAATTGTATTAAACCAGGTCTCTAACAAAAAACTTGGTATAAAAAAAATATACAGTATTGATAAAAGAAGAAAAATGATCAATAAACTCCCTTAAAAGTTTTTCAATCACTTATCTCTTGAAAAATATTGATTTTAGTCTTGTTTTGAGAAAATTGGTTATTTATTTTATTCTAAATTATTTCTCCTAGTGGTTCATCCTCATTTAAGAACAAATAAATGGCCAGTAGCTTGTCGCCGTTTTATTATGATTCATTTATTGTAAATTGTTACTAATTTTGATTATTTCTGGCACTTTTTGTTCATTCCTCACTTACCAGACATTGTTCTTGTTCTTGTTCATAAGACTACCAAATATTTTTTTTTTTATAATTGAAAAAGCAGACTGAATTATAACTGAATTGCCTATGTGATTCCGCCTTAAATATATTTTGTTGTTATTATTAATATTATCATTAATTTACACCGATGTCCAACAGACAGATTGTAATAATACTCAATAAAGAAAAAATTAATTTACAATATATATTACACGAGTCAATGGACTTACTCTTACAATGGACTAGAGGATTAGTGTTTTTCTCCCTTAACCATAAATAACGCCATGCCAACTTATTCAATAACATTGAGCTTCGGACGTCAGTGAGTCGCAAGATCTGAATCGAAAAAATAATACAATGTAAATTGATTTAAGAAATTGAAAAAAAAAATTAACTGAATATTGTTATAAATCGAAATAGTTATTGAAATGATGTTAATATATTATTTTTTAGAAGTCTTTCTATATGAAATCGGAATCAGTATATCACGTATATCCCGTTGGTTTTTAGGCATCTCTGCAACTATGTAACTCTGTGTTGTGGTGCAATCTCTTCATTACCTGTTGCTGTTGTTAGTTATGAAGGGTGATATTTAATACTTCAAATATATTTGGAACTGCTACAAGTTGACCTAGACTTGTCAATCTGAATTTTTTAATTATTGGCAATGTAAGAGCCCGAAAGTTAATTTGACGAACTTTAGGATACATTAAAATAAAAAGTTTTTCTAAATAGAAATTTCATTACTATTTGTGTGTGTGCGTGTTTGTTTGCCTTTATAATTGAAATCAATATATTCTTAATAAATATTTAGTGGTTTGTATTTCTAGAGAGAATATCTTGAATTTGGCGGAAAAAATGTTTTGTATAGAGGAGCCCAATGGATTTTTTTCGACATTTGTTACGTGTTACTGGAGGTAGTGACGAGATATTATTTTCATTTGGTACTTTAAAAATACATGAGAATAATTATTGGTTCACCTAGAGTAAGCAACTTTTTTAATTATTTTTTTAAGTATCGAAAATGTAAATTAAAATTTAGACAAATCGAAGAGGATGAGTTATAAGAATATTTTTTATTTCTTTCTTTGATTGTAATTAAACTAAATATTTTGATGTCAATTGTGTTATTATAGTTTGTCTATCTATAGATATATATTTATAATATTTTTAGTGTGAAATATGGGAAGAATAATTAAGAATTGGGCAGAGGAAGGAAGGTACTCTGCATGTTTGCTTCGGAGTGCATTCGATTTTACTTATAATGCTGTTTTATTTAAGGTATATACTAATAGCTTATGTCCGATAGCTAACGTGATAAAAATACTTTTAAACTTATATTTCTGATATGTTATCACCAAACTACAAAATAAATTGTTATCGCGGCTTGCTTTCAAAGGCTATGTAAGACTATCTTTAATAACATCGTTCTAGAACTGACAACAAAACAAATTCAGCTTTTTTTGTGTAACAAAGCTGTTTTCAAGAAAACATTTCCTTTCTTTTTTAATACCAAAGCCCATATATAAATAACGAAGGCCATTTTGAGAGCAGAAGCTGGAGGAGCCGGTTTGGCAAAAGGATGGTATTTTAACAAGTGGAGCTATCTGGAGCTGTGTATTGTGCTGGCTCTGGAACCTGTTCCTTCGACTTTTCTCCGCCCCGATCCTGGAAATTTAAAAATATTTCCCTCAAGGACGAGCCAGAAAAACAACTGAACTCCCTTCCACAGGTTGTTTTCAAAGGGTTATGGGATTATAACAAGAAGTATCTTTACAGAGGTCTATTTCTTAAATAATATTTAACATATCGAAAATTATAAACAAATCCAAATTTCTTTACGTTATTATTCCCCAATAATACTGACTGCTAGAGATAGATGGCTCTGTTGGATAGATGGCACATAAAACATGAAGGCCATGCAGATGGTAGTAATCTGATATTTATGATAATTTGTACAAGTTGCAATTCTGTTTGGTCTTGTATTCTTATACATTTTAATAACTTCCTCAACTGACTAATGTAAGCCATATATAGTAATCGGGGTAATTTTTGAGTTCCTTGTGTTTAAAAAAACGATTATTCAATCTTTCTAAGACTTCAAGGAGTTTACTTTTTGTTTGTTCAGTTATGTGAATGAACAATAAATTTTGGAACTTATGGGTCCAGATATTCTAGACATAAACCTTTAATCCTGATATTATCAAGTTCCTAGTGATTCTTCAGTAACTGAAAGTATATTTATATCCATAACTTTTGAGATATTGCCGCAAAACAGTCTTAGAATGTCTTATTTCTACAAAGACTTCAATAAATTCAACAAATATTCCATAGGAAATGTAATAAGAGCATAAGAAAAAATCTGGTGGGCGCAACACACAACTTTCACTTACACTTTGAACTTTGCTCGACTTTGAATAGAAATTATTTACTGGTCATGTTGGGCTATTATAAAATTTTTGAATTACATTTTTAACTGAGCTAAATCTAAAAGATTCCAGCTAACAAATCATAAATACTATTAAAATAACAAAAGTCCTATTGATTATGGATTATACGATTTGTTGATTAAGGATTGTTCGATCCGTTGATTATGGATTGTACGACTATTAAACTGTTATTTTCCATTGTAAACTTTATTAAAACGGAATTAACAGATTTGCATTGTCTGTCATAGACAAGTCATAAGTTGTCTCAATAATTTTAAATGGATTCTGTTGGAATATCGCAAAGGGAAAATTTATCAAATTATTCATTAATTTAATTTTTTTAAATGTTACATGACAATGTTTCGGAATAAACTTTGATACCTAATTATTTAAATATAATATCAGATCTATAATCACTAAACTACAGTAAATGTATTTTAGGTTATAAACACATGCTTTATGTCCATGAAATGACTTTATATTTTACTTCTTACACACAAGCACAATGAATTAGTTTTTTTAAAGTGCCATTGCCTTGAATAGGTTGTTTTTAAACACTTTCTACAAACGTAAAAATATGTTTTAAAGTTTACATTTAGTTTGTAAATTTCATTTAATTTTCTTGAAAACATGTGATTTACGTTAAATATTATCAGTTTTCAAAAATTGTTATTTATAATTTTTTTGCCGCTCTCTGTTACCTTCTACAATTTTCTATATTAGGATTTTTTTTTTCTAAAATTCTCCGCTTTCCAACGATATATTATAAGTATGCCTTCTGACTTGTATTTTCGGAGATTTATTTTCGGCCTGTATAAGCATTTTTATTTTTTTCTCCTTTATTCAATTATCAAATTCTTTCAAAAGTTATATTTAGCATTTTTTCGTAACTTTTAATAATGAGAGATAGTTAATTATTTTAAATAAACCATATTAAAGGTACTTTAGAGGAAGAAGCATATGAACATTGGGCATTTAAGCCCTGTAAAGTGATATAAATCGAGATAAGAAAAGACCACTTAATTAAATAATGATACACCGAGTTTAATCAAAATCATTTGAGCCGTTTTTGAGAAAATTGTAAAAATATGTTTTAGCGTTCTTATAAAGTGGCACTTCCGGTTAGCCGATTTTTGTTGTATTGTTTGCCATTTGTTCGTTAACTCGTTGTCCATTTAATTCCATAACTAAGACTACTATCGAAAAAGTTGCGAGGACATCTGAGGCATATATTTATCTTAAATATGTAATTTCAGTTTCGTACGACTTTTCGGTTTCAAGCTAGAGTGTTCACAGACACAGACCATTTTGGGGAACTTGATTATTTAGACTCAAGGAACCTCAAAACGTATATTTCCATTGAAAACTCAGATTCAAAAATTTTCATGATCGCAATACTTACACTTTCTATATATTACATATATAGGTAAGTGAAAGTAAAAAAAAAATCAACCGCACATTAATGAAAGAGTGTACGTATATTTGCGAATATATGAACTCTAAACTAATTTTTAAATAAAAATGTTGGAATACTTATGTTAAAGAAATACATAATATAATCCATTGCATTGAATAATAAATTGATGAAAATGAACCCTCCTCCCTTTAGCCCCTGTTAGAGGAATGAGCTATTTTATGGAGAGGGACAAAAATCTGGGTCGTTTAAAATAAGGAAAACTGTTTTAAGCAAAACAAAATAAACTTAATACTTGAAAGTAAAGAGTGTCTATTAATGAAGTCTTTAATTGAATTAAAACTCTGTATGGTAGGAATATTGCATTGTACTTTGTCATATATAATTTATATGTATAAATAAATTTGAAACTATAAATTGAACATTATTTAATTTCTTGATTCTACATTTTCAGATGGTTATATACTGCAGAAGTCAGCCAATTCTTCCAAGTTTATCATACCCAGTCTTCGTAGTTGTACCTTCTGCAACTCGGGAACCTGACACAACTGCATCCACAATGCCAGAGGATGGGTAAGTCAGTCTTTAGAGATTGATATAAGAGTACATCATTATAACAAGACAGGATTAAGTTTTTTGTTGAAATTCCATGAATAAACTAATCTAACAATTACCTATTCATTTTTATATTTTAAACACAAGTCATTACTATCCTCAAAGTAATCCCTTTAATTAAATCAGTTTTTACCATTGAATATATATATTACATTGGAATGATAAAAGTCATGTTTAATTTTAAGCTGTTTCTTAAATGTATACTTTAAGCAAAGAAACAACTAATCTTTTTTTCTTTTTTTTTTCAAATTAATCATAGGCACAGTGTGCTTTTAAGTTCTAAGAAAATAACAAAAAACTTTTTAATGGAGGTTTTGTGATTTAAGTGAACTTATAATATCACAAATGTATATATATATATATATATATATTTTTTTTTTTAAATTTATGTTTACTGATTATCAGAGGAATCAATCAAGAATATAATATAATGTATATTAAAATATTTTATAGTTTGTTAGTATATACAATATTTTGGCACCTTCAACTGAGAAAGTGTCTTTTTCATCAACTTGAAAACAAGATTTCATCATTCAAGGCATGGGGGATGAGCAAAAATTTTAAAAGGCACAAGACAAGAAGTTCATATTGTATATATTCAAAACATTACAGACAATATTTTGTTTAATATTCTTCTTTTCTTGATGCTACTGCTCAGAATGAATATCTTATATTTTGGCTTTGCATACAATCTTCCTCCATATGCCTAGGTCCAGGCACCTTTCTTCTCCATACTTTTACTACCTGGTCAGGTCTACCCCAAAAGCTCTTATTAAGCCTGTAATGGGATGCATTTTTCTTCTTCTGTACTGAACCTCTTCTCTCAATATTTTCTTAGTCATCTGGTCATCTGGTACAATCTCTGTATGCCCAGGCGGACGTAACTTTCCCAATTTTGGCAATTCTTATTATGTCCTCATGCCCTGTGGAGGTAATCACCTGAGCTTTTCTTCACAATGTGAGCACACCAGATCTAATATATGCCTCAATAATTTCCTTTTGAAGACGCTTAGGGCTAACTGTCCTAAAACTTTCAGAGTTTAAGTTTCCTCTTCATAGTGCACTATTTGCCTTACAAGAGTTTGGTTGTTATACATTTTTTTATACATTTTAAGTTTGGTTTGTAGGTCAAGAGACTGTATTTCATCAATCTTTGCAGACTGTTTCTTGTCAAGGTTCCACTTCTGAAATCATCACTCTCCTTATTTTTGCATTTTAGTTCCACTCCAAGTAGGTGAAAGCTACAAATAAATTACACAGCATTCTCCTTAATATTTAAGCAGTCATTACCATATATTTTGTCTTCAGTTCATTAATTAGTAGACTAACTTTTCAATTTTACCATCCACATAGCTAACAATTTCGGTCTGAGAGGTTATTAGTAGGAACAATTTTACCAACCTCTTTATTTAGAATTAAATTAAACAGTATGACTGACAGAACATCTTCCAACCTTTTACTGTTTTTAAAATGATTTTGTGGTTCCTTCGATTTTTTAAAAAATTGTTGATCATTTTTTTTTATAGATGAAATTTTTTTTTTTTTTTTTTTTTCTCTACGCCTAAGTAACGCCTGCTTTGTTAGCCATGCGTGCTCTTGTAGTCCAATACAATTTTACTTTTCGAGCATAAAAGCTGTCCATTTCATTAAAGCAGCATCTTATGTCCTGTAATGCAGGGCATGTATCAGGATGTTCTCCTGTCATTATGTCTAAGGAACATAGAGGGCATGTCGAGCTATCTTTTACACCGATGCGATGGAGGTGCTTCTGAAGGAAATCGTGGCCTGTGAGCATTCTAAAGCATGCCACGGCTTGCCCTCTAGGGAGGTCTCTAGGAATTCTGCCATTTTCTTCCAGAAATCCACTCCATCGTTTCCCTTCAATTGTTTGTATATATTTCTCTTTCAGTGAACTTTGGAGGGTCTGCTTTATGATTCTTTTTGTTGGATCCATGGCCAGAGGAATATCGGGTTGGATCATTCCAGAACCTATTCTGGCCAGTTTATCAGCTTCATCATTTCTGTGGAGCCCGCAATGGCCTGGTATCCACTGGAAAGCGACTTCTGTCCAATTTTCCTTTAATCAGTTCAAATATTGATGGATTTAGGAACATTTGGATTTATACTATATCCATTTTTTAGGGACAAAATGGCTGCCTGTGAGTCAACAAAGAAAGCCACTTTCTTGTCTTTCCGTTCAAAAAAAATAGTAAAACAATTTATATGTAAGTGTTATGTTCAAAAGATATTGATCAGTACAATATGTATCAAACACCCCTACGCAATAGGGCAGCTCTACTTTAAATGAAATATTTCTCTCTGAGCAATGATCGTTTTGATTAGATTAATTAAGTTGTAAGGAATTTTAAACTTCTCTAGGTCTTGGAACAGTTTGAGATTGCTGATACATTCAAAAGCCGGCTCAAAGTCAATGAAGAATAGGTGGGCATCTGTATTGCACTCCTGGCATTTCTCTAGTATTCACTTTAAAAAAAAAAAACATTTTATCTGAGGTTTTACAATTAGGTTGAAAACTGCATTGGCATTCAATGAGGATTGTTTCAGAGTAGACCTTAAATCTATCCGCCAGGACCCTAAAAAAAATCTTATATGACATATTGAATTAGGTGATTTCTCTAAAATAATGGTATGAGTCTTATTCAGGTTTTTAAAAATCAGAAATATTGGAAGGCATTTTCTCATCTATCCAGACGCTGAGAATTATGTTCTAAGGTCTTTTGTGCAGAGTATCCTCTACATTTAAAGAGTTCGCTAGGAGCATAATTATTTTTTAAGGAAATTGGACAGAGTATCTTTTAATTTCTCAAAGGAAGGCGTTCCACTGCCAGGATTCTCCTCAGTATTCCTTTTCTCCTCAGTTCTACTCTGAGCTTCGTCTAGAATAGAAGAGCCAGTATTGAGAGTTTCTTCAAAGTGCTCTGCCCACCTATTCACCACTTTAATATCCTCTCTGAGCATCATACCATTTTCATCTAGACATGTGTTCTTTCTCGGCTGAAAGCCATTTCTCATTCTTCATACAGCCAGATAAAATTTATTTTTTTCCTTGTCTTCCCTTAATTCCTTCATATCCTCAACTTTTTTCTTCACTCATTCTTTCTTTCTCTTTAAGCATTACGTCATCCTATTACACTGATTCTCGGTAGGTTTCTCAGTTATTTCTCATATGTTGCTGAAATATTCGATGTTGATCCTTGTTATTTTCATTAATAGCTCAAAACACTGATCAATAAACCACTCTTTGTTTCTTCCAGTATTTCTTTCACCTAATATGTGTGGCACAATTTCTGGAATCATCCCATTCATACTGCTCCATTCCTCCTCCACATAACTCTTTTCTTCCTTTTCTATTAAAGCTTCTCTAAGTTTCATCCTTACTATTCTAATCCTCCTTCCTTTTTCAGCTTTTATTAGCTCTTCTAAGTGATAATATAATTAGCAGTTTGGTTCTCTGTAGGCTCTAACATCCATTATATTGGAGACATACCTGGAAAATGCTAGTACGTGACTTATTTGATTGATGATTCCACCTATTGGGGTTCTACAAGTATCTAGATGTATCCCCTTGTATTGAAATGTCATACTCTAAAGTATGTTATTTCTGGATGCAGAAAATAGTGCCAAACAGTGATCATTTTATGTGTGACATAAAGTAAATATTCCCGCCACTCCATAAATTTTCATTATAAATTATCAGTAATTATATTGAACTTTTACAATAATGAATGAAATGAAGTTATGATTATTAAGTTGTTATAATGGAATTCCTACTGTTACATTTATAAGCGATTAAATACCCAAGTAGATAAATATATTTTTCTTTGTTTATCAGATTTGAGGTCTCACAATTTCACAGCCAAGATGAGCTGGGTCGTGTTGTCTTTGGTTTCCATGGTCCAGACCAGTCAAGAATGGAGGCTAGGTCACTGGATGGCTCAGTTAGGGGATCTTATAGCTACATTGATCCATATGGCCATATAGTGAAGGTGAGTAACTTAAAAATAATATAATTTATGAACTATTTTCAGTAGGGTTAGAATTATTATCAAATTTAATTACTTTGAAAATAAAATTAGTAATATCATTGAATAGTTGAGGAGGTCAAGGTCCTTCATGGGCTATAGCACCACAGGAAGAAGAAGAATATCATTGAAGTCTTTTCCAATCATTCCTGAGTCCATTTTTTGTAATCTGATTAAAATTAAATTTTAATATTTTTTAATTAATATTTAATAGAATGATATAAGTAAACTATATTGAGCAAACCATTCAATTTGATGAAGTATTATTATTATTAAAATCGGTGTAGTGTGCACATCATACAACTTTCACTTACCAACCTTAGAGTAGATAGATTTTCTTGTAGGAAGTCGAAGTAAAAGCGATGGTATAACTACATTTAAAACAATTAATTACAGTGTTTTTTCTGCCCATTGAATGAGTTAAATTTATACATTTGTATCACTTTTGATTTCCTTTTACAACTATGTATAGTATCAAGCAACACAATGATGGTGGAGAAAAAGGATCTTTTGGAAAGATTCTGAGTTTTATCAGAGACATTTATCATGCAACTCGTCAAAAAAATAAGTTAACTAAAATAAAGTTAGCAAATATTACAATAAACTTAGTAAATATTGCATATTATTAGGCTTATATTAGTAAATCCTCAATATTTCGCATGAAAACCATTAAGAAAAATATGGATGAGTGATACATAAATGATAGACTAACAACATGAAAGCCCTGCACAGAGGGGTATTGGGTATCTGTCAAGGGAGAGGATTTGCAGAGGTCGGGCACTCTCCACTAAATAGTTGAGCTTGATTCATAACTTATACCGTATAGCGTCCTACCCTTATTTCTTCTTTACTTATCAATAAATTTACTTTATTAACTATATTTAACCATTTTTTATAGCAGGTACAAATGTGAAATGTTTAATTATTTCAAATAAAAAAAATTAAATGTATTTTATAGGAAGAAATTTTAAAAAACGTGTATCAACTCTGTTGGAGAACATCAATGAGGCTGACGTTGTATCAAAAAACTGCTTAATTAAAGTGTCACTTCCGATTTGTTGATTTTAATGAAAAAGTTGTTGTAACATCATAGGCATATACAAATCTTTAATAAGCAATTTCAGTTTAATACTAATTTTAAAAAATTTAAAACTAAAGTATAGAAAAATTTAAATATTTCGTACAATGATTTTATTTTTAAGCCTCTTGCAGAACCTCAAGATATAAACATAGAATAATGAAACTTTTGTTATCATAAAATGCAACTTTTGACTGATGTTATAAAGTGTTTCTACTGAAAAAAGTGTTTTTCGTTGTACCCTCGGGTACGATACTTAAAAAAAGATACTTATCTCTGCTACTAAAGTACTGTTCCCTGCTAATCAAAGTTAAAATGAAAAAATGCTTTCAAAAAATCCCACACAAGGATTAAGGGAAATAGCAATAAAAGATGAGAATAGTATTTGTTCTTGTACAACGGATTTAAATGCATTTAAGCTACCTGGCAGTGTGATCTCTCTTCTACTGGCAAACTCATCTTATACGGAATATACCATTTTATTTACAAATAATTAATGAAAGAAATATCTATTAAGATGGAAATAAAAAATACATTAAGTTAATTAATCATCAGATTTAATGAAACTATACCAGATTTAATGAATTTAAACTTTTTTAACAGAGGAGGATTAACTTTTGCTAACAATATTCATAATCATTTAAATGTGTTCATAGATGCAGTACTGGGACGATGGTACAGGTTTCCATATAGCTGGTAATGCATTGCATGGTGATGGTCGTCCAGCATATACTCCTGAAGTGAAGGCTGCCAGAGAACAACACCTTAGAATATACAAACAAACCTTGGCAGCTGCACAACATCTTTTGCAACAGAGGTTATAATTAAATCTGCTGTTAAAAATAATTTCTTTATTTAAAAATAATAGTTTATTCATTTTAATTATAGAATCACCAATAATTTTATATTGTTTGTTTCAGTGATGATAGTTCTTATTCAGACAACCCTGATCATGGTTCTGTTCAAGACATAAATCAATATGAAGATGTTTCACAGGTACAGGTACATAAAGAGCATCAGGATAATAGTTTGTATGAAGATGATAAAGAGTCTATTTCATTGGAGAACCCTGAACTTCTTGGTAATCATAATATATACCAGGAAGATGAAAAGAAACAAGAAGATGATCCTGAAAAGGAAGAGGTAGAAGGCGAGGTTGATCTTGGGGAAGATGTTGTGCCGGATGAAGACTTGGAAGAGGATGGATATGAAAACGACCAGCCTGAAGCAGGTAATGATAAATCTACTGAACAAGAAGAAGAAGAAGAAAATGATAGAACAAAAGAAATAAATGATTCTTACAATCATGATCAAATCATTATCAGACTAAAGCATTTAATGGGCTACAATCAAAATGAGGAAAATAACCAACAAGATGTAAGTGAAGATGAAAAAGAAAGTGTAGAGGGAAATGATAACCCTAGTCAGGTTGTATATTTCCAAAATCACAAGATGGAAGAAGATGATAGGGAGAAAGATGAAGAAGAAAATCATGCAAAACAGCAAAGCGCTGAAGCTGATGACAATATTCAAGATTCACGACAATATTATGCTGAAGATGAATCTAGTGAAAAATACAGAGATGTCAGTGAAGGAAATGACAGTCTTGATTATCAAGAAGAAGTTATCAGAAATGAAAGCGATGTAAATTCAGATGAGAATAATTCAGAATCCGATGTCAGCTATGACCCTGAAACATCAGAGAACAGAAATAATGAAATGAAACTATTTGTTCAACCCTTAGCACAACCTGAAACAGAAAAGATTGGATACCAAGCAGCAGAGAAAAGCAGTTCCAACACAGAGGGAGAGGTGCCACCTGCAAAAAAGAGAGGGTTCTTCTATCACTTTCAGCACACAATTCCTAAGCCAACTGAGAGGATTGAAGAAGCAGTAGAAAGAGGATTGAAATCAGCTGATGGAATAGAGGTTCCACCATCAGCGATACACGATCCACAGGTTGCTCCATATCCATTTTATAACTAAAATGGGTTATTATCTGCTAAATGTCTGTCTTTGATGACAACCAGTAAATATGGCCAACTTTAACACTGTTTAAAATGAGGATCATTGGTCACTTGCAAATCACTAGTAGTGATTTCCACATTCGCCTGGAAATCAAATTAAATTGAATTATGAACTATTTCTACAAGTGAACTTGTGATCAAAAGATCCATACAAAACATAATTTCAATATCAGCTCCAGCTGGAATCTATTTTATGTTTGTAATTAGTATTTTATAAATATAATAATAAGAAATTTTTATTAGCTGGATTAGATGTTTTTCCATTAACATTGACAGCAATAATGAAGAACGCGGAAGGATATAAACAACATATTTGCTATGGCTGTGAATGCAAATGTTATACAATTCGAGTGATTTTGTGACTGTTCTTCATGCCCATTAAAGTGTAGTTGTAAATAGGGACATGTTGTAGTTTTATATTTTTACAAAATTTTTAATATATTTCTTTTATAAGTATTTAAACTATTTATATTTTTGTGGGGAGTGGCAATAAACAGAGAAGGTTACTTTTATTAAAAATTAAAAAGTTTCATTAAAATTGCTTGATTGCTCATCTAATTGCTTCAGTTTGGAGCTTATTAGGATTGTCATTTCTTTTTTGAGACAATGATTAAACTATTGACTGTGATGTAAGGAGAATTCGAGAAGATAAAAATAAATAAAAATTTATTATCAAGATTTTTTTTTTGTTGACCTTATCCCATTTCATCAGAAAATATTAAATTAAGAATACAATTATATGGCTTCTATTTTCTTAGTTAAAGATATATCAAAGAGTTAAAGATCTGTTCTAATTTGCTACACTTATTTCTTTTGTTAATTAACTAATATAATCATTTACAAGTAAATAAGTTATATGTCTAATAATGAAATGATAATGTGGTCATCTTTACTATGAATATAATGCTCCTTAATGATTGAATGCTATGAAAATAAGTTATAAAATACTATTGATGAATTCTTTTTTATTTATAAATTTTTATTATTTTTATTTATAGAAATATTGTTATATATTTTTCACTGGTGGTTTATCATATTGTATTTATTGAAAAAATATTAAGTTCATAAAATTTTATAAATGCAAAAATTGTTGTTCTGTGTAATCCTCACAATGAGGCAACTGGGCCTCATCTGAGATTATGTGCCATACATCTTGCTATTTCACTGGTCTTTCTTATAACCAACTCTATGAAGTTAGCAAAGAAAACTGTAAATAAGATGTTATTAGTCCAGCATCAGCTATGACTGTTTTTGCCTTTCTTCCCTTACCTCATGTTTAACACAGTTCCTTGTCACATGTTAACTATCATCAGAGAATTATAAGAGAAAATAAATAAATTAACATAGATCTTCCCTACAATAGCATTAAAGATATAAAATATAACTTGTTTTTGCTTGCTTGTCTTAAAATAAACAAATGTTGTTTGCTGTGATTCCTGTAATAGAAACTTATCATGTTTCATTATCTCTCACAAGGTACCACAATTTGATTAATAATGGTATTAAAAGAAAATCAGATTGCTCATAAAAAAAAATCTTATTTTTGAATAAATTGATTTTTGCAAAGAGGGATAGGGGTGGTGTGGCTGAGCAACCAGATGATAACACGAAGTTCAAAAAATATAAAATAAATACAAGTTTACCTCCTTGTGCCAGTGGAGCTTTTAACTCTGGCATTAATCCCCTACCCTCTTCCTTGACCTGGTAATATTCCTCTATAGCCTAAAAGGCAAGAAAGGGGTGGACAAAAAAAAAATATTGTAATGATGGTCTTCATTAACTATAATTGTATAAAAATCAGAAAATATAAAAAAAAATAATGCATGCTTATCTGATATCCGGGCATATATTATTACAGTAAGGCTCGAAATCGGTTTTGTACCAAATATAAGCTCCTGTCATGCTCAAATACCATTAATGAGGTACCGTTGGATTCAGAATTTCACGGGGGGTTAGCGAATCATATTCTCCACTTTTGTTTTTCTTTCTAAAATAAATAAAGTCGATACAAACATTTTGCTAGGCTTCAATACCTGAACGGTGGTAGGTCTGTAGATCGATACGGGACAAATTGGATCTTGAAGATTTTGATGTGTACAGCAAGAACACTTGCTAGTTATAGTTCTTCCGGAACTATTGGATCCTACGTTTTTAAGCCCAAAAATGTACTATTTTCGAGATAACGCAAGGCATAGGGTTCGTATCTACACAACCTTACATTAATTGTAGTACTTTCATTGAATAAATGTCTCATTTCGTCGACTTGAGGTCTCTATGATCCAGAGAGGAGGAGTTTATATTTTTTATCGATGGTGCTTTTGATCGGCAAGCCTTATCATCGTCAATTTTTCACCAAATTTCAATATTGAGCCACCAATTTTGAAGACTTCCTTCTCCTTCAGGCGGACAAAATAGTCCAATCACCCCGAAAATTCAGGCAAACAAGTTATGAAAGAAAACAAACTTTATTTGCAAATAACTAAAAAATTACACCCTTTTCCCTGGGTTATGCCCATGAGATAAAGAGATAAGAGATTACTAAAGTCCCTGCACAATGAAAAAAAAATCATTGAAAGCGGACCATTTTTAGCAAAGATACAGCTTACTGAAATTTGTAAACATGTTGGTTCCAAACAAAAATGAAGATTTAAATTAATTTTGGTTTTCTTTGTCGATTATATTTATCGATAAAGTAACATTTGTTTTCTTTATCTTTTGATACGTTGCATTATTTTATTTTCTTATCAATCTGGCATTTGATAACAATATGCTGTGCGAATTTTTCGCACGGGCCTACTAGTCTATTATGAAAACTAGAACTCAGGAATTTCCTAAAATAAATTCTCATTTGAGAAAAAAAACTCTACAGTTCAACATCTCATCCCAAGTTACTTACTATATGGTGGACTTGTCTTTCTAAACTGCAAAATATACTTTATTTTGTGTCTGTTAGAGACAAAGTCTCACAGCCAAATAGCTATAGGTTTTATTATAGTATACAGTTCCATCAGTTTAGGAATGAATTGAAGCTTTTCGATAATAACATTTTGAATACTTCATGTTTTGATCCTTAGATCAAATTTTAAAGAATGAAATTCTTTAAAATTATTATTAAGTATTATTGGTTATTATTCTTTTAGGATTTATTTGTTTCCAACAGCAAAGTTTTAAGAGAAAAACAAAACAAAGTTGGGAGATGCAATAGTGTAAGGTCCAAGGATGACGAACACCCTTGAGACGAACACCCAGAAGATGCCACTATGAAATTTATAAGCATTTTTCCAGCTAGATTCTAGATATTTTACACTAAAAATACTAAACACTACGTAGTTATTGCAAGTTATTTGTACCAATTATAAAGATATGCATAAATTTTTTTTTTCATCAAGGAAAGAGATGGTTATCAAAAAAACTTATAATACTTGTTAAAAACTTATAATCTAAAATAGGTAACAATAAAATAATTTCCTGTAATTTTATTTTTATTTTTATGAATGCCACCTCATTCACCATCTCATTTTTCAGTATACTACAGTCAACTATTGAGTATTCAATTTTTTTTCTTCATTAATTAATTAATTTATTTTCAAAGAAAAAATGTTTATTTTAGTCCATTAAACTGAAGAGTGAAATTAAGATGCAAAATTATCCTACTGTCTTAATTTTTGAAAAATGTCTGCTAATTGTCTAATTTTAACTTTCAGACTCTTACATTATAAAAACTCAGATTGCTTTCCATTAGAACAAGTGAGCCCTCATTACTTCTCAAGTGATTTATTATACTTTTTGAATATTAAAAGTGATTTTTCATTACATTACTTAGGTATTATAAAGAAAACAACACAAAATAGGGCTGTATGAATGAGGAGAAAAATGACTTAGAAAAAGGGCCAAAAAAAAAAAAAAAATGTGTGATAAATCGTATAATATATGAATTATAATTATAAACAGTAAGTCTAATAATAAATAATCTATTACAACTATTATCTATACATTTTGATTTACTCTGATCTACTAAAGCTATTAATAATAACTTTTATTTTGATAGAACTTATTGATTTTTGTTTAAATGTCTTAAATTATTAAAATATTTTTTTACTTTTCAATATAGATCTTACAACCTCCTGATGTCTGGTTTGAGACATCACCTTAGTTGCCCTCCCATGTGGTACACTATATTGTAAAAAATAAAATAAAAAACAGGCATAAGTTGAACATGTTAGTTATAGTAAAATTAGAGTATTGTAGGTAAAATATCAAATACAATTAAAATTAAACTAGTGATAACGATGAATGAATGAACACTAATTTAGAATGCGTCATTTAGTTATTTTATTTATTACTCTATAAAAGTATCCTCTTAAGTTAATAGCTCAAATATAGAGTAGAGTTCCCTTGGTGTGTTACTACTTGTACTTGAGGAACTGCTTCCTCCGAAGAAATATTGGTACATATTGTACATCATGTCACCCATTCCATAAAAGATGTCTGGAACATTGATGGTTATTGGAAGAAAAGGTAGCTGCTCCATAAGAGTGCCCAATGCACCCCACAGTATCCTTCCTTCTTCAACATCCTTCTTCGGACTGGAAAACATAATTACAAAAATAATTTCATGCAAATTGTTTAAATTATGGATCTATGTCTCTAGCATATGTGAATATAGTTGTAAGACCATTTTCATTAAAATGAAAAGGTGCACAAGAAACTAAAAACGATTTCATGTTGTATAAAAATATTTAATAAAAAATAATTTATTAAAATACTGATAAATAAAAATAATTGTGTTGTTTTCTGCATTGCAGTGTCTCAGTTTATATAATAATTAGTAGTTGAAAAATTCGTTTCTGGATCAGACAAGTAAAAATAATTTAATATTAACCAATATGAAAAAATAATTTAAATAATTTAAAAAAAATTATAACTTAAAAAAAAATAAAAATTCTAGTTGACAAAGTTTATCTGACATGTAAAATAATATTAATTTAATAATTAATTAGCTTAAAATGAATTAATTTTACTTTTCATCATTTATAATATTATTTCTCTACTAGAAGCTTTATTTTTCATCTTTTATATTATTATTTCTCAACTAAAAGTTTTACTTTTCATCTTTTATAATAGTATTATGCTAGCCACAATTATTAGTTGTTGATTTATTAAAGCTTTAACATATCAATGTTTGACAGGCTTTCTCAGAAGCCTCGAGAAATGAGCCTTGACAGTTTCTCTGTGGTTCGAACGGGGTACAAACTTTAGGTAGCAAACAAGGGCTGGAAAAAGGATCTTAAGGCCCACTTGCTGTACTTGTTTCCCTCACCAGTACCAGTAGGCTGTCAATTCATTATGAAATTAAATACTTATGTTCTCATGATTTTTATAACCAACATTTCCTAAAATGATTTCATAAACCAATTAATTAACTATGCAACTATTAATGCCGATTATAAAAAGTTTTGGTAGATTATTAACTAGTTGCAAATTATTAAAAAAAAAAAAATTATTCATACAATAAAATTATTTACTTGTTCCTTACAGCGATCTCCAGAAAAAAATATTTTCTTAGAAAGATAAACATGCAATTTATGTTCTATGATGCAGTGGCAGATTTTCCTTTCCAATGTAATGGTGTCCTCTCTACTAACTTATTCAGATTTAAGGACAGTTATAAATCATTCTATATCCATGGATTACGGCAGTTCAGGGTCAGAAGTTGCACAAGGATTTATATTTAATTCCTTAAAGCCAAATGGAGCAAACCTTCAGGCATTAATTGATAAATTGAGAAACTGTGATGTGCGATCTTTCTTTTTTCCAGTCAGTGTGAATTGCCCCCAGTAGTAGTATAACAGGTTCATACTTGGAGGGAGGACAGCATGGAGGATTAAGTTAATTAATCCGATTAACATTATGAATAGTCACCCATCCAAATGCCAATTATGCTCAATGTTGTTTAACGTTGATCACCTATTGCAAGCACCTTAGAACACTTTTTAAAATGACTACATATGGCCCAATTGTTCTGCTGATGTAGGTTGCAGGGGTGTATCGATAAGAGATTTACACGTATAAATCATCATAAACATTTATAAGTCTTTTTAATTGTAAAGAGAACTACAACAATATTAATAAAGAAGCTACATCGATTATGCTTGATTGGTCTACATTATCTGTCACATAGAAGAAATATATTCCTGACCATTGTTCATTTAGTTATATGATATATCTATTTGCATTTACATTTTCAATACTAAAATTATATTGGCACACCCTCACTGATATTTTTTAATATTTCTTTTGCTTTAAGAAATAATATATTTTACTGGTTCCTCTGCAAGAAACTGAGATTGTGCTTATTCATAATCCATAATTTGTAAATTTGATAGAATTCTATACTTATCTATAATATCTCTATAATCATCATCATAGAATTTCATTTTTTGATGGCAATTATAATAAAATATAATGAATTAAAAATATTGCATTAATTGACTTGAAATTACTGGAAATTTATTTATTTTTTTCTTTATTTAATTTATTAAGTGCACTTTATTGCAGAGACATGGCTAGATCTAACACAACCTGTAAGTAAACATCAAACACCTGAATGGGAATTGAAAGCGCTTGCTATGGAAACAATAAATAGCCGCTATTCTGAGCAGAATTAGCTCCACATATACACTGCCAGTTTCGAGCTACGTGGAATGCAAGAGCACGAGTATACTGCCAAGATTTTATGTTATCCATCCTTGCTGGTAGAAGTGGTAGCTGGGGCACAAGCTTTGATGGAGAAGTGAAAGCCATTTCGGCAGCATTGACTGCAAAAGAGAAAGAACTCACCTATTCCAAAGTTGTGATCTTTGTTGATTCACAAGCAGCTATAATGTCGATCTGAAATGGCCTGGACCATCCTGATGTCACAAGTGCCAGAAATGGGATTAATGATTTAATTAAAAAAGGAATCCGAGTAACTTTCCAATGGGTTCCAAGCCATTGCGGTCTACCAGGAAACAAAAAAGCTGATGAGCTCGCATGGATCGCCTTGAAATGCCACAAACTAATCCTCCGCTGCCCTACGAATTTGTTAAAAGGATTTTAAAATCCTTTTACAAGGAAGAAAACAAGAGTTGGCAAAAGCGACGGGCAGCAGGGAAAAAATGGAAATATTTAACATAGGAGCCTATGAAACAAACAAAAAATAGGAAAGAATCGGTGGCTAATTTCCACATGGCAACTGATTACCTGCAAAGGCATTTACAAAGGATTGGAGTGATAGAAAGCCATATGTGCCCTCTTTGCCAACAGAACGAGATGTACGACCTGCACCTCTCAGTTTGTCCTGCTCTGTCAGATGTCCGCAGTAATTCTGATGGGATTGGCACAAATTCAAACAAAGGAATCATGGTGGAGTTGTATTGGGCTGCCAGGAGCCGAATGGCCTAATAGCCAACGGCAGAGGCGTATAATAAAAAAAAAATTAAGTAAGTCATTATTTGATAACATATGAAAGTAATAACTTCTTAGTTGTTGTTTTTATTGAGCATAATGCTTAATATAACATTTAAAAAAAAATTTTTTTTTTTCAAGTTGTGTTTTTTCATGTTCCTAACTTCTGTAACTGTCATATTTTATATTGAAAAACATTAATGTGTTAATTTCTCTCTCACCAGGTTCTCATTATGAATTTATACACTTGAGAATAATAAAATACAAGGATATTCAAGATATATTAAATGATAAGGATATATTTAGAGCAAATATATTTGAATTATCAGCATGAGACTTGAATTTGTGAGAAATCATATCTTCTTATTTTAATGGTTTCTACAAGATTCAGTTATTTGATAATGCTTTTTTTTTTTTATTGAATACATGATATTTTGATAAGTCTAAAAAGATTATTATTTTCATACAAAGTGATAGAAAAAATATATAATTTAATATATCAGAAGATCAAAGAATTCTTTTAAAAGTTATGAATAAATAGTACATATTCGTTTCTTTTGAGCTATAAAATTTATTTATCAATTAAGATTATTTTGACTTTATCTTGTATATGATATGTTTTCTTACCAATAGAAGCAGTCGTCATCTACCTGCTGACCAACAGAAGCAGCAACTATGCAGTGTGCCAGGATCTGTGAGCAGAGGGACATTGCGACTAAACCTTCCATTATAATAGTCAAAAATAGACATTGATTGCTTCCATATCAGCTAAAATAAACAAAAGAACTTATTAGATCCGTTGACTAATGAGAGAAAAATGGAAATGTAATGTGAAATAAAATAGTAAAAAGATCAATTATTATGCCTGAAGATTGAAACAACCAACAGTCTTTGCAAGGTCTTTGATTACATCATGTCTTTCTTATGGACAATAACAGTACTATGAACTGAGGAATACATATTGAGCAATAGCCATATTGTTTGATTGTTTATAGAAGGTGTGGGTTATATAATGACATACTGCTATGAATTGGATATAAGTCAAGGCAATATTACATTTAAAAGGCTTCTTATTAATTACTACGTTGGCTTTAATAACATTTATTGTATCGGCTTTAATGTTTTCCATTATTGACATTTTTTTCTTCTATTGCTTCCTGATTTATGCAGTTTTGTTGATTTGTCATGATCACCAAAGTTTTCACAGGGTAAAGTATATATATATTATTATATTTACAAAATGTTCTTGGCTTTACAACCACTTGGGTCATTTTTGCCCTACATTACAATTTTTTAATCAACAAATGTATTATTGAAATTACAAAACTACAGATGACAAATACAGTTTATCAATAGTTTACAGTGAATATAGGAAATTAATAATTAGTTACAGCTCAATAAATATACAAGTAGATTAATAAAACTTAAAAGTACAAGAGATTAAATGAAGTAAGATGAACAAAAACTAGTAAAATTAAAAGTTAAAGATTACAAGAATAATAGTTACCATCTGCTGTTTAAAAACCTCCTTTTAAAATTACAAGAAGAAAAGTTAATGAATAAAATTTAAAATTCCTCGTTTGAAATAACAAGGAAAAGTTAAAATAAAAATTAACTTCAAAGTTTAGAATTAAAAGAAAGAAAGTTCAATAAACAATTAAAATTAAAAGTTAAATATTGAAAGAATAAAAGTTAAAAAAAATGGTATAATTAAAAGTTAAAGATTACAATAGTTAGAGTTAACAAGTGAAGATTCAAAGCTAAAATTATAAGATGAAATGTTAAAAAGTTCAGTTTAAAATTAAATATTAAAGACTACAAGGAGAAAATTTAAGAAAAACTATGAAAATTAAAAGTTTTAGATTAAAAGAATGAGAATTAACAAAAACAATCAAAATTAAAGTTTAAAATAAGATAAAAAATAATTGAGATGATTAAAACTGAAAGTTAAAGGTTACAATGAGAGTTGACAGGTAATGATTTAACTATAAAGGCTAAAATTACAAGAATCACAAGAATCTTAAAAGGCATAGATTAAAATTAATAGTTAAAAATTAACCATTCCAATATTAGTTAAATATTAATACTGTAAATACAGTTTAGTTACAATAAATTCGTAAAATTTAAAAATTGAATAGAGGTTAGTATGTTATAAATTTATAAAAATACATGTATTTATTTAGAATCTACTAGCTTTTAAATAAAGTTCCAGCTTAGATTTCGTGAAATATTTTGGTTTCCTAAAGAAACAATAACAAGTTTTTGATAGGATTTGGTTTTTTTTTTTAAGTGATTCTTCAAAGCTAATCATGAAAAGATGTTGAAATGAAAAGCATATTTAAACATCTTACAATATAACATAGGGACATAAGAGTGTCGGAATGGGGTTATATGGGCCATCTAAATACCCTAAAGGGTGTTTGAATATTAAAAAAGGGGTATATTTTGACATGGTTTGATTTTTTGGAGAGAACCTTATTTTTGTGGGGTTCCAGCTTAGAGAGAAACTTTCAACCAGGGAACAAGGGAAAACATGGAACAGATCACACTATGTGTAATTGTAGATGATCTATCATTTTTCTAATTCAACTTCTCCTTGCATTGTTTTCAAGAAGAGGAGGACAAAAGAATTTCTTGGGAGAGAGGAAGGCAAGCCACCCAACTTGGGGAGGATGGTAACCCTTTGGGTATATCTATTCCTCCCAATTTGTTTCCTTTAACTTTGTGTACTAAAAATTAACTGTACACAAATTATTCATGTATTACTATAAAGTCGTTAAATTTATATGGTTTAATGAATCTTTTGTTGTTTCAATATTTTCTATTTGATTTTTTTAAATTGTCTCAGTCGTTCAAATTTATCAAATCTTAAATTTTTTCACGTTGAATTTTTATTTTTCAAACATAAATAAATTTTGAAAACAAACGAAGATGTTGCTCAGGCAATAAACTTAATATTATATTGTAAAATAAAGTGACAGAAGCAAATTAAAATGAGTTGTTAATTCTGAATACTAGGGAATCCAGGATTAAAGTTTGGAGGGCTTCAGCCTTTTTTTTTTCTTTTTTTTTATATAATGATCATTATTTCGGAAGAAAAAATAAATAAAGTATATAACTACCTATGTGATTCTTTCCACTATTTGTATTATTGAAGTCTTATTAAATGTTATTATACGAACAATAATACTTTTTCTGATAATATTTATTTCGTAAGGCATGGTTATATTTCACCATTTTGGGATTCACGAGGAGAGGGAGGGACTTCCGGGCTGAAGACCCTCCCTCCCTGTAGACCCGCCTGTGATTCTGAACAGGAAAATTCACCAGGAGGAAAATTTTAAGTGCCATTTACAGAAAACATTGTAATATTCGAATCGGGACGAGTAATATCAAAAGTCTAAACCTGAAACAGATGCAGACTTTTTTATAGCTGAAACAAGTGCTCTTAAGAAAATGGTTAATATATATCAAACATCTAGTGAAATCCACTGGCGGTTCTACGGGGACGGGAGGGGCCTTTGGGGCTGAAGCTGTTATGTTAAAATTTAACCATGTTTTATGGAAAAAATATTTAGAAGATATATCTTAAAGTATTATTGTTCGTGTAATTACATTTAAAAGGACTTTAGGAATCACTTAAACACCATTTCATATACGTAGTTAGTTTGGTTCTTTTTTTCCAAAGTAATTATCGTTATTTTTATGAAAAAAAAAAAAGCTTTCGGGCTGAAGCCCTTTCCCCAAAATTAAATCTTGGATCCGCTAGTGGTGAAATTCTACAAAAGATTGGTTAATGAGTTAAAGAATCCGCTAGTTACTTTTTAGTTATATATATTTATATATACAGGGTTTTTCAGGGTTAAGTGGCCAACCTGCAAAAATGAACTAAGGACCTCAAAACATGAAAAAAATTTTCGCTTAAGGTTTGTCCGCAAACGCTTTGTTTAGGAGATATTCACACCTATAGATTTTCGTTGTTATGAATTATTTACGTTATGCGAAGTAAATAAAGCCTATTTATTTGTTCAAACTACTTTATTAATTAAATGTAAAGATTAACATTCATATTAAATATTGTTCAAAGTGATTTTCTTGAGCATTAAGGCAGGCTCGGCATCATTCTTCAACAGCAGCAGTGGCAGAACGGCACTGGATAAGTGTTATTGTTTCACAAGATTCAATATCTTTCTTCGCAAGGAATTAAGGTCATTGACCGGACTTGCTCAATCACATCCCATATCTGAATCAATGGATTGGCCATGCAGGACCAGTGGCCCTGCCCATCTTTACCTCCGTGCCTTCATATCATATGATATTGATTGTCCAATTTCTGTAATCAGTACTTTGTTATTTCTTCTCCATGTATTAGTATTCTGACGGTTATCATGAGAAGGATTTTTCTAACAAATTTTTCAACAAATAATTACTCTTGCTATTAATTTCCCTTATTATCTCGTTTATAAGCTCTTCTAAATTGAAACCCTACAAAAGGTGGTTCTAAAAAAAAATCAAACAGTATTTGATCGTTAAAGATAATAAATAATAAATATTTGAAAACGCAATTAATTCAAATATTGACCAATATTAATTAAATTATTTTATAAGTAAGTCTATATTAAAGGCAATTCTTGTGGAACAGGTTCTTAAAAAATGGGTTCAGAGAAGGCTCAGCCTTAGTGGACCTGCATGAATTATTGCTTATGACGTTCTGGCATTCATCATTATATATATATATATATATATATATATATATATATATATATATATATATATATATATATATATATATATATATATATATATATAATACCTGACATGCATTATAGATATTATAATCATTGCATAAATGTTAATAAGTAAAATTTATCTGTGAAGTAAAAAGTAAGTCGGCCAATTAGAGGAATTTTATTAAGGAGATATAAGAAAATGCGCGCATAACTCACCAAGATTATATTTTATTTAAAACTGAGTAGAATAACCCAATAAAAACATTTAATAAGTCAAATTAGGATTAAAATATAATATAAACTCTCATTCTCATATGTTTACAGTATTCATCATTTTATAGTCTTTAAATTATTTAAAATTACATTAATTTTAATTTTTAAATGAAAATTGATGAAACTGATACCAGACCATTTATAAATAATTCTGTAAATTTACTCCTAGTTCGAGTCAAATCGAACATATATTTTTGAAATATAGGCGAATGTAGGAAAATATATTTGAGAAACCGGAAGCGAAGTAGGTGATGAACTTTGATAAGATCGTTATGGGACCATCTAGACATGATAGTACGATTTGTCTACAACAGACATGGAACCAAATTTTTTCGTTGATACTGAGTTCGAATATTTTTTTTTTAACACCCCGCACAAATACATAGCTTCCCAAGTGAGAAAACAATAAATAAAATGATGTTATAATTTATTTGTTGGATGGATAAAATTGTAATGTTATGAATTTTCATCATCTATCGATATGCATTTTCTAATATTTCCTTATTACAAATATTAAATTTATCGGAACAATCTGTTTTAAGACTATTTTTTTCCATAAGAAAAACAAATGAATGATGTTTTTCATAGTTATTTTTTAATGAAATTTAATAAAAATATTATTAGGATGAAACAAAATTATCAGGAATTTCAGTCGATATTTCTATTGGGTTAGCCGACGTTTCGACCAACATGTTTAAGTCTTTTTTGGCTTACCCAATTCCTGACAATTTTGTTTCATTCTTATAATTGATCAGTTGATTACTTGCCCATCCCAAAAATATCATTACCTGTTACGGTAAATCTGGTGTTGTTACAAAATTGGCCCAGGTGAAACGCCTGATTAATTCTTTAGTCCAGTGAAAAACAACATATTTTTCTAACATATTTTTTAAGGTACCTCTTTTAACACGAATCTCGAACAATTTAATGCAACGGTTGTGTGAATTTTTTGGCTAACACTAACTTCTTAGATGTTCGTATATAAAGTAAACAATTATTAGTAAATCTTCACTAAAACTTTTTGTTCTGATACTTTTAAATCCAGTCTCAATTTCACTTTTTACATGAATTATATGTATCTGTGATAAATTATGATACAATTGAAACAGTAAGAATTGGATAATCAAGATTAAAAGATATATCGCAAAAGTTCCTGAGTAACTAACTACGACTTACCTAGTCATATGTTGATATAAAAATCAAATGATAAATTTTAAAAGAAGTGGATATGGTTGTGTTATTAAAACCAACAGTAGCTGTAAATTTAATATTCTCAAATCAAGATTATAAAAATTCATTAAAATAGGGAGAAGATATGTTAATGAATCTGCTCGATCGCTGAAGCACCCTGGTGAAGCAAGACCGACAACATCGCATAAGCACGAATTAAATTTAACATGAAATTAAATAAAAAAACCTGAATATCTTAGTTTTATGTTTACGATATCGTAGAATTTTATACAGAGTATTTTAAGGGACCGCATAAATGGAATTTATTCGTCACAGAAAAAATCTTGATAAACACGAATTATTTGAACTCGCACTGGAAAAATCGGCTTCCCATAAAGCTTGTTTTACTAGAGATTGCTGTATTACCTTCTATTATTGCCAATGGTTGAGAGAAAAATGTATAATGCAAGCAAACCTGACTCATCCGATGTTATGTTTCTGTGAAGTATACAAACAAAATAATGTTTATTACACACTCATACATAAGCCTCAGCTGTGGTATGATTATAGATTCACTCGTGAAATATGAGAATTAATAAATCATAATTAGTAGAAAAGAAGTCCCTGACTACAAATAACAGCTTCCGCTTCTTGTTAGTTCCTTTAGCACTAATTAGTTTAGCGCTTCTAACCAACGAGGTCGTGAGTTTGTATGGCCGAACTACTTAGTTCCATCTCCATTCTACCAAATACAGTAAAGAATAAAAGAATATTATTAGAAATATAATATAAGCTATTCATAAGAGGTATTGTCATTTATTTAAGTATTTTACAGGAGCAATCATGGCCTAGAGAGTATTCTGTTAAAAGATTGATATTAGAACAAAAGATCTAGATGGAATAAAGTGCACCCTCAAAGTTTTTAAGGAGGGCTCATATTTATGTGGTTTACAATTTTATTGAGGGTACATTTGGACGGAGATTTTTTCAGATAGAACCATATTTTTGGGGATGTTGGTTGTAGAAACTACCAAAACAGGGAACAAGGAGAAAATATTCACTTCTATTTTTGTAACTCTACTTTCGCTGGAACAGTTATTAAGAAGAGGAGAGCATTAAAATTATTATGAGGAGGCAGGTATGCGCCACCGACCTTTACAATTTTTTACGGATCTGGAAAATTTATTACTAAGCCCATATTTGGCATTTAATGATTGACTAAGGCAGGTGAGTTTTTAGAGTTATAATACAATTGTCTTTATTAAAAGGTGAAAGGTTTATTCGCTTTGAAAGGAGACCATAGTTGAAATGAGAGGGGAGTGATGTATTATCTTTTTTTTGTGTTATTATGTTTTTTATTTTCATTTTACTACTGCTTTTTTTTCAATTTTTTTATTATCTATTTTTTTTAAATTACTATTCTAATTTTTTTATGCTATCATTCGTTCTCCTCGATATCATATTTGCTGAATACCGAGGTAGGTGGCAAATTTATTGTGAGCCAGGAATATGTGTAACTAATAAATAA
Source organism: Nezara viridula (assembly GCA_928085145.1). NCBI lineage: Eukaryota > Metazoa > Arthropoda > Insecta > Hemiptera > Pentatomidae > Nezara > Nezara viridula. Next base: position 184,136,443 of record OV725077.1, on the reverse strand, counting down.
ATAATAATAAAAATTCAATTTTCTAAACCCTTAATCCGAAAAAATTGTTATTTTGAATGTATTGTTTAAGCTATTTCAGACATGGAGCGTATTGGTTTCACAATTATACGCATTAACTTTCTTTTAAGTTCTGATTTTTATTTTCATCGCCGAGATGTTATCCTCTCATCTTGTGATATATTGCCATGACATTTATAAGAAGACCTCAAATACTGTATGCAGGATTCCAAATAAAATACATCTTTGAAGATTACTTCGAAGAAAACCTGATCAAATTGCTATATAATTGGGCTACAGAACACGGCAGCTTTGTCCTCGAAAAATCATACTTTTAAAATATCTTCTACCTCCTTCTTCCACATCAAGGTAAATCGAATTATAAAAGAAAGAAAAATAGCACTTCAGCTGAATTACTATCTTCTAGAGTTTAGGGTTTCTCATAAAAATATCGATTAAACATAGAACTACTAAATTACATCGCAATTAAAGCTGCGTCATATAAATATGATCTTTTATTGGATATTCTATGGGGTGTCCATCCGATATGCATGTCCCCTTCCTAAATAAAATGTATTTTTCTCCTCTTCTTAACTGGTATGTTCATTGTTTTTTTAATTTAATTTTTTTTACTGGAATGAATAAAACAAGTAAACTAAAAGTAGGTACGCAACAGTATTTTATCACGCTCCATATTCCTTTCATTAAAACTTTAGTTATTTTTCAAAGGTAATTATATGTTGCAACATATAATAGGATTTTATGATTCAATCATGTACACCATTACATTTTTACGTCAAAATTTTATTACGTTTCCGGCGACAAGTTTGAAGCATTAGAGAATCGAGAGTTCACCTCACTACTGCAAACTTTTATAGTCCGTGGTGCAGATTATTGCTTTTCACTTCAATCGTAAGATAACTTGAGCAGAAAGTCGAGAAAAAGGTGGCCTTCAAAAATATTGAGCCGTTTGGCATTTATATACTCGTTTTTGTTGACAATTTTGGGGGTGTAGGTCACTCCAAACGGCTCAACATTTTTTAATGACATCTTTTTTTGTCGGGTTTGTGCTCAGGTTATCTTACTATTAAAGTGGAAAGCAAATGGGTATTTACGAGTTTTTGGTACCTAATTATATGGACAAAGTTAGCCGATCTCCAGATCAAATACGCCCTAATTCCGAGAATTTTCGTAAATAAAATATTTGTAGGTTACGATGCGATGAAGCTATCCGATAAAAAGGACTCTGTAACACGGACTATTAAATAAAAATAAAAATATGTATTATATTTAATTGCTTTGTTAACGTATTTTGAAATATACCCTTACGAAAAAAAACAACTAATATTTAACAGATATATACATTTATTTTTACAATCATATTGCTCTTTTTATAATTATGTTGACTATGTTAATTATCACTCATAATTTCTGTAAATAATATAAATTCCCGAGACTATTTTTGGACAGACGGTCCATCGTCTCCCCCAACCAGAATGGAAAGTCTGCTCCTAAGCAGGTATGCATGGATAGAGCGATGAGTGGATAGAATAGAAATGACAAAAATTTGAATCATATGTAAATTGAATAAGATGTACATGAAAAAACTATTTTTAAAATATCTTAAACAGTGCTATCTCCATGATTGCTGTCTTCAACACGTAGAGAATGCAATGGTTGACGTACACAATAGACCGGAATAGAACGCAGCGCAATAAAAAAAAAAATACAGTGCTAAGCGATCAACTGGTTATAACATTGTCTGTGACCATTTTTGGAGTGTGAATAATTAGATACTAAACAAATTTTATAAAAAGGATCTCCTTCATTAAGACATAAATTTAGAAAAAAGGTGTTAGTTTCAAATTATGAATTCGAATGGCACCTAATTGAAATGGAACAAATTTCAATATTTAAAATGGTAACGTTTGTTCCTTTAAAAGAATTTAATAAGCTGAAAATTAATTTTAATCATCTGCTGAAACAACTAGATCGCCAACTTGTTCGTTACAGAAGCGTTTGGTTAAATGCAATGAAATAGCGTTTATGTTGTATATTATTCCATAAGTTTGCTTGTCTTCACAAGACTTTCATTGGTTTTCACGCAAGGCATTTTCTTTTAAATAATTTTTTCCTCATTTTCAAAACTGTTTTTATTATTATTTAAGTACATCCAATTTAAGATATATGTTTGTTTGTAAAAATTGCACCCTGATTGTAAAACTTCCCAACTCCAAAAAAGTCGTCTGTATATAGACAGATTATGTATTACAATGAACGAAGAATATATATGAACCAGACGTTGGAAGAATGTCAATTAAAGAAATATTATTGTAAATTTACTTAATTTTGTATTTTAAGAAGTGAAATATGTAATAAATTGATTGTAACTGTATTCTATTTAAAAAAAAAAACCTATTTGCGTTTTATTTTCAAGATACTGAAATACAATAAATTTATTTTATTTTGTATTTAAAATACACAAAATAAATTACCAATGTAATAGGTCCCCTATATTACGAGTATATGCTGATCGTCCACCAGAAAGTATTTTGTATTTGTATTTTGGCTCCTTACTTTGTTACAAATAAAAATATCCATAATGACCTTAATGTTCCTTATGTATCAGATTTCGCCCAATTCAGATTATTTCCAATATCTGTATCTGTATCTGTCCTTCCATCATAACCATCCCAACCCTCTTGTTTCTAACCTTGCTTCCTATTCAATTCCTGATAATTCTCCGAGGGGTCTGAAAAGAAGATGGCCACGTGATCTTCTTATATAGACATATTATTAGAGTGCTACCAATGAGTAGTTTCTCAACATGTGTTTCATGTCATTATATCCATGTGCGAATTTACCAGATGTATTTTTTGTATACAGTTGTAAATATCATATAAATAAATAAATAATTATTTTTATTTTATTGTTTGTAGTTAAAATACAAAATACTAACTAGTATTTTGAAATACCGTAAGGTGGGGTAACTTTGGGACAGTGGGTGAAATTTAGTTTGTGGTGATTCGGTGGTGGATTCGCTTCTGTTGGTTCAGTCAGTATGAACAGCGCATGTACTACCTTGCGGCACAAGCAGTTTCATGAAAACAAGAATTTTGGAAAATCAATGGAAATAAATAAAACCTATCTATACAATGAGTTTAGTGAACTAGGGTTCTAGCGCAGTATATGACTACACAAAGCCCGTTTTACAGACTGAACCAACACAGTGTATCCACCACGGAATCTATACAAACTAAACTTTACCCGCTGCCACAGGCGGATCTACGGTGGGGGGAGGGGCTTTCGGGCTGAAGACCTCTCCAAAATGATAAAATATAATCATGTTTTACAGAAAAAAATATTAAAAACTACCTCTTAAAGTATTCTTGTTCATTTAATTATATTTAATAGGACTTCAAGAACCACTTAAACACCATTTCATATAGGTAGTTAATTTCTTTCTTTTTTTTCGAAAAAATCTTTCGGGCTGAAGCTACCTCCCCTCCCCCCAAAAATTAAATCCTGGATCCGCTAGTGCCCGCTGTCCCAAAGTTACCACCAAGTCCCAAAGTTACCTCATTTTACGGTACTCAAAATTGTATTTGAAATACAATTTCTGAAAATAATTTAAATGCATTGCATTTTAATGTATTAAAACAAAAAATACATGGTATTTTAAAATACATTTTTCCCAAGCCTGATTTAATAAATTATTTAAAATTTTACATAAAATAAAAAAGCAATTGTATAAGAATCCGGTCTATGTTTAAACAATACCATGTTCAGCAACTTTAGACAACCTTTCAACTTAAACAACCCCCAGAATATAGCGAAGAGCTCTATCGACGATAATACTTAATACACTCACCAAAGCTATCATCACACTTGTAACTGCCGAGGGAGCATCGCGAAGACTGAGCCTCGCCAACTAACGGTGCGCCCTTAGACCGGTCCCGTCCTGCCCTGGATATGTTTATAGATCTCATAGATATGGACACGCTGTCGTTTAAGGCGTCTGTCCAGACGTCAAGTCAGGAAAGTCGCTGTCTAAAAGCGTTAGGATGATGGACGCAAGAAAGCAATCGAGATTAATGTATTTTATTCGATCTTACCGAAGTGAAGACTGGCTGTCTATAAATGTACAAAGATGTAATAGGCCAAATCGTGGCTAAATATTAACCAAGGAGTAGTCTTGGAACAAAGCGATAATGAAAGGGACAGCTGGCCGTAATGGTTTCTTGCAAGATTGAAGATGACCTTAATAGCCTGAATCATTGTGAAGCACACGGCGATGTATCCATGTCTACCTGGTGTGAGATAATGGGTTAACTTTATAGATAGACGGGATAATATATCACGTATGATAAGAATAACTGAATTATCAACCATATTTTTTTTAGACTAAAAATAAAAAAAAATCAACGCACTTTAGTAGTTAATGAAGATAAGGATAGTTGGGATGATCAGTCAAAATAAAAATGGCAAAAATAAATAATAATATTTATAGAATCTCTTCGATCATCCCTGATGAAAGCCTTCACTTCGGGTCAAAACGTCGGCAAATGTTAAAATAAATATTGTTATTTATTTTTGCCATTTTTATTTTTACTGATCATCCCAACTATCCTTCTCTTCATTATTATTCACTACAGTCAACCATCAACCCACAATTTTAATAGTTAATCATTGGGAATTAATCAATTTTGATTTTCTTTTCTATTTTTTTTTTAATCAGAAATTGGTATAAAATATCTAACAATATAGACTAATTTTACTGAATTATATTATTAATACAATCTGCCAAAGTAAAGGACAAACAATTATGGTTGTTCATTTGCACAATATATACTAAAAAAAATATAAAAAATAGCTAATTAGTATTGTTTATTAATACCTAATAATATTGAAGTGTGATTCATCGGCTATATTCCTGATTTATATTTTCTTATTCCGATTTTATTAATATTCTGACAGATTAGACTGAAATCTGACATGGAGGAAGCAATATTCTGTTTAATTTGCTTTGAAACTAAATCATCAAGAAGACGTTAATAAGGACGTTAATGGTCTGCTGATTCATGACCTTCTAGATTTGATATAGATAGTCCATTTTACTTTTTGAGTTAGTTTGATAACTCAGTGTCTTTTATAAACGTCTTCTGATTTGTATGTTAGTAAAAATAATTTAATACACAATGTAAAAATTACTTTTTACCTACATCTCCTATAAATCGAATTTTCAAAATTCTATAAAAAACATCATAGTGATCATATTCCGACTTACCTGCTGTCTTACAAGGATATGATATGATTGAGGACATACAAATAACATGAACACAATTGCATAATAGTTTAAGACTTTATTTAAAAATATTATAATCTAAAATTAACATGTAAATTAACTAACATCCTTTACCAGGATATAACCGATTTATGATTGTTCTTTTTTAAATATAAGATATAATTTAATAAATTTTAATAGGTAGACTACGTAATTTATAGGTGGCAGTAAGAGGAAGATCACTTTTCATACAGTCTCATTTATTTCAACTTTGGTTTCCCGAGCTTTCGATTGTTGGGTATTTCGGATATATATATATATATATATATATATATATATATATATATATATATATATATGTATGTATGTATATAAATCCAAAACATAACAATTTATAATTGTTACATAGGATTTAGCCTTGTTTCTACACACCTTTTCCAAGCTAATTCTATTTTTTTTTTAAATTTCGTTCTTCAAATAATTTTTTTTTCTCAATCACTTCTGCTGATTGTAACCCTTCTTGTATGTAAAAAAAAATATATTTTTTTTTTATCTGTGGCTAAAAACATCAAAGAATAAAACAGTTGTGTGATAGAAAAAGTTTCGTCATAGTTTGTTCTATTGCAATTAATTAGCAGTATGAATTTATTATTAATATTTTTTTTTACATTCATTTAATACATACATATATTTAAATAGTGAAATCCAAAAAGGATGGAATTAGCTAAAAAAAAAAAAGCGTGTAGAAACAAGGCAGAATAGAATATGACCATTAGAAATTTTAATATATTTTGGATATATATATATATATATATATATTATATATATATATATATATATATATATATATATATATATATATATTTATTATAAAAAAAGTTTTAGATGAATATGGTGCAGAGCTCCGAGAACGAAGGGTGAAATGAATGAGACTGTATGAAAAAGGTTGTTGCTTCAGATATACTTTAGTTTGTAGATACTTTATAAGCAGAAATAAAAAAAATATGATGTTTTTACTAATAAATACTTCTTTATCTTAAAAAACTCATTATTTTAACATATAAATTTAAGCTATTTACATAATTTTAAAACTATCTTATTTTAAATTTCAAATACTTTATTGGAAAGTATTTAAAAAATATGCTAAAGCACAAATGTTAATTACCAAAACATGTCTAGTGAAGAGGTCATATTGAAATCAAAGGCATGGTAGATAAAATTATTGCAAATTATTTTTAATTAAAAAACATAACTTTCTTTTGCAGTAAATTAAGAGTTATTTACAGAATGCAAGGATTTTTTTTTATATTGAATACATAATTAAACAAGTACATATGTTGTTTAGGAACAATAAATTAAGTACATGATATGCAAATAAAGAAATAGATTACAATAGATATAATAACCAATTTCGCCTGTATTTTTTACTCTTTTGTTTTTCATAATTTTAATTTATCAAAAGAATGTATAATTAGTTTTCAATTTAAGTACTTCGAATATAAGTTAATTATTGTTTTATTCTGAAAATACTTTTTAGGAATTAATCTGAGTAGACCTTTAGTGTTGCCAGAGACCAAGTGCACAGAGCTGATGTAGAAAATTAACATTTTCCAGACTAGCTTAGTGCTCCAAGTTGATTTGTGATGTTCTGGGCGCATTGAGAGTCCTATTCGCTGGTAGATTCCGTGCTTGATATTGTTGTTGACTCTTCTGATTCTGGTTCTTCAGTAGCGTTTGCAGTTGTTTCGTCAGCAGCTTCCGTTGGAGACTCAGGTGAAGAAGAAGGAGAGGAAGAGGCTTCAGGAGTAGAAGATGATGAATCTGAGTTGGCACTGGAAGAGTCGGGAGTAGTAGATTCTGAAGTCGAAGAGACTGTAGAGGGCTCAGTTGTACTCACTGTCTGGAACAAGACGGTGGAGTTGTTTCGTTGCACTTTGAGAACTTCAAGAGGGTTGAAGACGGAGTAGTAGTTCTGAACGTTTTGGACTATGCCTTCTAAGAATCCGGGAAGGCTGTAGACAGTCCTTGCTGGCAGTATCGCGGTCCTTTGGTTGGGCAACTTTACCAATACAGGAACCTCCGGTCCTAGCGTGATGAGTTGATACTCTGGAAGATCCTCTGGAACCTGGGGTACTTCCTGAGGCAAATCCTGAGGAACTTGTTGGGACACTTGTTGAGGAAATTGAGGTGTCACTTGCTGAGGGACTTGTGACGCCTGATGGGGGACTTGTGGTATCAGCTGAGGCACTTGGGGTCCCTGTTGAGACACTTGGGGTACCTGTTGAGGCACTTGGGGTTCCTGTTGAGGCACTTGCACCTGCTGTGGTAGTTGGTGCGGTAAACCGAATTGGTATTGCGCGAAGGGGTAATTGTACTGTAACTTTTGCTGGTAGTTGTTCTGGTAGGATTGATGAAAACGGAATCCTTGATTGTTGTCATATTCCTGTGTTCGCTCGGTGTCTGGCCAGTAACTGTGGACAGGAAAAATTTTAATTACAAACTTGCATATCAGAGGAATCAGAACGTTCTAAATTATAATTTTTGGAATGTATTAACCTTCAAGAAAACTGAGTTGAAAGTATTTAGATTAGTAGAACGTTGAAGAATAGCAAATGAAAAAAATGTATAACAAATTATTTGTACAAAGCGGGTGTTGAAAAAATAATGTAATAATGTAACTTATGCAGTTCCTTAACTTAAATGAAGTTGTAACAACATAATTGTGTTTTATGATTTCTGGATGAATATTTATTCTTTGATAAATTTCTTCACATGATTCTGAGCTAAGCCCCCTTTTAATAGCTTAATCTTATTGTTAAACTGGTGTTTTATATTTATTTTAATGTTACGTTGCTATGACTCAACTAAACCTCATTAATTCGTGGGCTTCATAGGATATCAAATTATGATACAATCATTAGATGCTAATAACAAATGGAAAATACTTGAGTGTTTTATTTATTGGCACTATATGGCCATGGCGAGGGCCGTGGAGAGAAGTAAAGGCTCCCATTAAATATTAAATTTACCACTATAACTCAACCGAAGCGTTTTATAAATTATACAACATAATATTATGTAATTATATTTAATAATAACCACATAATGTATGTAATGTTATCTTTAGTTTATTTTAATGTGAATTTATAAGTTAAAAAATAAAACCTGGTAAGCTAGGCCGTCTCGCCAGTCCTGTGCATATCTTAAGTAAATTAATTTATATAAATAAAATGTGTTAAGAAACAACTTACCCTCTTTGTTGTTGGTAATAGAATAGGGGCAATCTACTTTGTGGTTGCAGGTAGAAGTTAGCTACTGAGCCACCTACAGAGCACGCCTAAACAGAAACAAAAATGGAATCAGATAATAAAAGATACACAAATTTAAAATAAATTAACCATGTTTATTGAACCTTACAAAATAACTTAAATTTTTTAGCGCTTCTACGATTATTTAGTTGTTTTTAATAATTCACTTTTAATTCAAACTATGAGTCAGCCTATAGAAACACAAGGGATTATGGAAAGATGGAGGTTTTGAGGGCTTCGAAAGGTGGGGCAAGATGGAGTGGAATTTTTTTAGACAGCTTCCGGAACGAAATAGGTTAGTGAACCCGAAGAAAATAACTTCATTATCAACATACTAAAAAGTTTCATAAGGGAAAAACGAATCAGTTTTGTGATTCTAAGATGATTGACACAGCATTGATGATTCAATCATGATCATTTTATAGATTGACCTGAATGAAAACCTGAATAAAAATGGAATAAGGCGAGAGTTTTTCTGCCTCACAGAATAAATTAATATTAAACATTTAACATGGTGTAACTTCTCTCACCATTCGAGAGAAGTTAGAAAGAAGAGAATTCATGTCGATAATATTATTATCTTGTACGTTAAACTCTTAAATTTTAGTTATCATTTGTATGTATATATTGTGTGAATGTTTAATGTTGCCCTAATGTTAATGCCCTCCATTGCGGCAGAATGTATTAATTTTCAAAAAAAAAAAAAAAAATTGTTATCTACATTTTACAATGATTACATTCGTTACCTATGCCCCATCAATATAAGTACTGATTTATCTATCATAACCGTAGACAAGATACTCACTTGTAGTTAATATTTTAGCGGCATAAGCCACCGTGCAACTAATGTTAGCACAAGTTTCAACGATAAATTACAGCGGATTGAACGCAGAAAAGTATTATAATGATTAGAATATATATATATATATATATATATATATATATATATATATATATATTTAGGTTGTTAAAGTCCATTTCTACTGTCATATTTATTGAACACTGATACTGATACTATTGAAATGGCAACTATATGGAAAAACTCTGAATAACAATTTCAAAATTATAAAGTTGATCTTATGCCAATTATATACTGGAATATTCAGAAAAAAATATATTTAAATACATATTCCGTATGTTTATATTATCTCTCCGAATCATCAATGATGCTTATTAATATTAATATAATTAATATTTATAAATTAAAATATATGTATAAAAGTGAAAGTACCCATTTGCAATTCGAAATGAAACAAAAATTATGTTATATAACAAGAATATACATATGTACATGGACATATCTTTAATTTCATTCATAACGGAATGGTAATGAATATAAAGATGATCAATTAAATAAAAATATCCTACAAAAAATAAAGTAAAAAGTAATTCTGTATTTGTATTTCGTGGGACATTCTTTTTTATATTAATGTATAATATATATGTTTATTAATTTCATTTTATTTATTACACACACATATATTTGTATGCACTAAATTAGATACTTATGTTGTTATCTGAACCTAAATCTGACATGCAGAATTTTACATTAGATAAAAACGAATACCATTAAACATACGATACGTGTTTTTCCAGATTATTTGACTAAATTTGGAAATCAGCTTTAATTAAAAAAATAATCTTCTGTGTTATTTCAATGTGGACTTACTATTTTAGTTTTAATATAGGTCTTCTATAATGTTTTAATAAGGACAATATGGACTTTCGGGTTTGAACTTTGGGTTTTGGTTAAAATTTCAACTACCAACAATTTCATTTCTTCCAGGCGAAAGTATTACGAAAAATAGCTGACGCACAGCTCTATGTCACAAATGATACCGTACATAAGGAATAATATATTTGTATAATACATTTCAGATACTATAGAACCATATTATGTTTCACTATAGGGCTGACTTACTATAAGACACACAGACAAAAATTGTTAAACGTAGAAGGAACACTTATAGCAGATCATGACAACTACTTGGGTGGTGACTAACCAGTCAACGAAATTTGGTCATTGTAAAGAAATTTTCAGATTGCAAATTTCAGGTTAAGCCATATGTTATTTTGTTAATTATAAATAACTAAAACATTAGAATAATGAAGTATTTATTTTTTCATTAACGCAAAAGGAGAAGTTCGAAGAATCCTCAGCTTTGCCTACAGGTTTGTTTATATTGTGTATGATTGGGATGATAAGAAGTTCATGAGTTGTCACTGGATCGAGGAGATGCTGAACTCAAAGGAGGGGATTATGAAATTTATTAATTTTCTTTATTTTGAAAAGCATTTTTTTGTTTATAAAGAAATTTTTAGGTAACTTATTAAAAATGGTATTGTTTTCTGCTAATGTTTATCTTTCCCATGTAAAAAATTCTAATTGACGCTATATTCTATCTAGTTCACTACAAATAGTTCAGTCGGTTTTTGGGATATCATATTTTTGGTATTATTGAATCTCGCACTTGAATTTCTAAAGTGATATACCAGATTTGGAAACTAGGATCTCAAAAATAATTAATGTAAGCAAATAATTGATAATAAATATTTTTGTTAAGATATCTAATCCATTATCGATCTGTAAAAAAATAGTTTCAAACGTCTAATTACTTTTTATGTCACAAAAAAAAATTAAAAAAAATTAATTAGGGTGTTGAAATATTTAGAGCACAACCACACGGTAAAAATGAGAAATTTGAGCTTATAATTTCCTGTAAGTATTTTGAATTAATTTATATTTCTTAACAATTATGGAAGGAAATCCTCCGAACGTTAACTTGAGCGATGGATAAGGTTTCTAAAACATAAAGGAGAAGGACCAATAAAGGACTTTTTATAGAAACTGGTCAATCAATATCTCATGAATGGACATAGAGGCAAGGAGGTTAAGACGGGATGTTAACATGTAGCATGAAGCAATCGTCAGAAAACCTGTACATACCAATTAATGTCACACACAATAACAGGCAAGATACCGCGTTGAATTTGCCAAATGCAGGGTGTATTGATAGTAGTTGTTCTTTGGGTGGGGGGTGTTATGGCTGCTGTGCAGGTTGCTTGATTTGTGAGTGTCGTGTTTAGCATGTAGATGGGTTTGGCGATGGGTTGGGCGAATTTTGTGAGTTCTTGTGTGGGGTTTGATTTTTGTGTTTTTTGTTTTCGGTGTGTTTGTGGAGGGAGCAGGGGGGGATGGATTTTTTCGGTTTGTTTGATTTGTTTTGGTGCGTGGCAGTGGGTTGGGGTGAAGTAGGGTGGGTGGTAAGGTTAGGGTAGGAAGATACGGGTTGAGTGAAGGTTTAGGGCCGGGTGAGGGTGGGGTGTAGGGAGGGGTGGGTGTGGAGTGGTGTAGGGATGGGGGAGGGTGGTGGTGGAGTTGGATGGGGTAATGGCGTTGGGGTTTGGTGTCAAGTAATGTGGGGGTGTAGTATAAGGGGATGAGTATGGGATGGGGGGGAGAGGAGGCAGTTGTGGGGAGATGTGTATTGGTTGGGTGAGGGGGGGGGGAGGTTTTTTTTTAAAGTAGTTTGGAAGGTTGGGCAGGGGAAGTTTAGGGGGATTTTTTTGTTAATGGATGGGGTGGGGGGGGGTCTCCCTGGTTATAATTATTAGTTGAGGGGAGGAGTGCGTGGATCAGTATTTCAACCATCAATCCACAATTAAAAAATAAAATTAATGGAAACAAATTAATATCATAAAAAAATGGTCAATAATTCTGTACACCGGAGGTATTTGTTGAGAGGAACCAATTTCCCACAACTTTAGACTAGTGTTTCCCAAATGCGAGACCGAGATGAGTCTTGGTCTTGCAAACTCAGTCTTGGTCACGGTCTTGGTCTTGCGCTAAACCTAGCTAAACCCGAATGAAAAATTAGAGAAGTTAAATTCAAAACTATATTAGTTATACCAATTATTAACATACAATAACCAAGATTGTCAAGTATTAGTAACTATTTTGCCTTAATTTTTATTCAAAAAATCGATTTTTTTTACTAGTCCTGGTCTTGGTATTGCAACAGTTAGGCTGCCTTGGTCTTGCAAAGCGCAAGACCAAGGCCGATTTTGGGCAACACTACTTTAGACTATTAAAATTTGTCTCTTTGTTACTAAATACGTACTTATGTGGTAAAGGACACCATATGTCACATTTTGGTATTTGCCCAGAGAGACAATTTTCCTAAGCTTTGTGAGATTAAGATTTGTTTCTTAGCTACTAAATCGTTTAATAAAAAAATGGACATGGCGTCCTTAACTTCCAGGGCACCAGAATTAATGGGTTATTAATCGAGTTTCCAAAGGAAATATTATTTTAGTAAATTTCAAGAATCGATCTAGTAGTATTAGATTGACAATAATTAAATAAAACGGTAATGGTCATTATAATAAAAATTTAGATTATCTAATATTGGCATGTTGGACACAACCCCGTTCACTCGACCACTTAACAAATATTATATGTAGAATTATACAAACACACACATATATGAATATATATATATATAGCCAAGACTTTTCATGGCGTTGCAACAAACGCTTATGTTGTAGTAACGAACAAAAAATTAAAGATTTAGCGAGCTGTAAGTAAATATTGACTGATATCCTGGTTAAGATAATACAAGATATTGGTATACAGTGCCCTTAGTCACTCCACCTTGAACTTTATGAGAAATATTACCTCTTTGGCAGCCTTAAATATAACTGCTATAATCATAGCAACGTCAATCTAACATTCTTTCGATAATGAAATCAAGACCTTGTATATAAACGTAAAATTTATTAGATTACTGTGGACACCTAAGCCATTGAGGGGCCTCACTAGCTAAAATGATTGATGACTTGAACAGTGGTATTGCTATAAGACTTATAGAATAATGATGTACAAGTTAATAACTTTACTAATTTCAAATGTTTATAGTCTTAATGCAAAAAGTCATTAAATGACAATCCATAAAGTTAAACTGCTAAGATATTAATTAATATCTTTTCCAAAGAAATCAGAACACTTTTTATATTTCATATATAATTCGTTTTCATTTTCTTTATCTCGCATTTCACGTAGACCAGTTATAGTCCATTTTTCCCTTACATTTATAAATAGATTTACTCTTTATAAATAGATTTATTCTTTACGCTTTATAAAACGCTATAATCTCAGGTTTCACGCAGATCAAGTATTCTCCATTATTACTTAACATTTATTTAATTTTTATTATCTGTGCTTTATACTTTCTCCAGATTATTTCCATCTTCTTTCAATTAAACTTTCATTTAATAATTCATAATATTTATCTATAATATATCTTTCGTCCATTATATACGCTTCCGGTACTTTAGTTCAAAACATTCTCAGTCAACCGTCAGAGAAGACGCTACAATACAGCGTTTATTATAATTATTATTATTATTTATTTCTTAGTTCTTGTTATTGCTATTATTCTATCTACTTTACTTTAATGCTCACTTATCTACTTTAATTTACTTTAGGATTTTTTGCCTACATTGTTTATGTTTCTCAAATCTATTGTGATCTGGTTCTATTCTCAGCCCTGGTGAAGGCTTGAACTTAGGGTCGAAACGTCGGCAAATGTTAAATTAAGTATTATTATTTATTTTTGCCATTTATATTTTGACTGATCCTCCCAAACCAGCCTTCTCTTCATTATTCACTACAGTCAACCATCAACCGACGATTCATATATAATAGTATTCATAAAATTTTGATGAAGTAACTGTGTTTTTATATCGGTTAATAAAGTAAAAATTTACTAAAAAGAAACTAAAAGAAAAAGTCTTAGGAGTAGTTTAATATAGTCTCCTCGCCATTTAAATGAAAAAAAAAAAACAATAAATAAAAGAAGATAAGGAACGCAAATTTAACTTTTTAGGAAATTTGACACATTGGTAACTTACGCATCGAAAACAACACTGGAAAGGCCTATGAGTGGAATTTTATTAAAAAATGTGGTTTTGAAATTTTCTGTAATATCTACTACCTTGAGCATATTCAAAAATCAAATCAAAAATATTTTTCATACAACACATCTTTACCTTAAGCATGCTGTAAACATTGAAGGAAAAATCAAGTTCAAAATAAGAAATATACTTTTCATTTCTTCTTGCGAATAATTTTTGTACTTAGAGGTTGTGTGGCGAACTGTCGATTTATATCAGGTGTACCAAGAAAAATATATTTGTACAAACGTTAATAATATCAGATGACAGAATTAGTTAAAATTGGTATTAATTAAGCTGCACAATCTCTAAAAATTTCTCCACTATTGGATCATCTTTTTTTTTTTTTTGTTCTTCCCTACCTCGCCTTTTAGGCTATACGGGATTTTCCCGGGCCGGGGGGGGGGGGTGAGGGCGGGGAATTTAAAATCCCCTCCAGCACCGGGACGCGAACTCGTACTTTTTATATCATCTCAAATCTCTGTTATCCGGTTTCCAGGCAACTAGCGGTGCTGTGCACACGCTTTAGCCTATTCGGCCACCCCGCCCCACAAGCTATTGGATCATCTATCTAAGACGTAAAATTATGGTGGAAATTTTGGATTAGGTTGAAAATAATTTTGTTTGCACTTCCCATAATGATACTAGTTTCCCTATCGCAACGAAGCAACATAAAAATAATAAATATTAAAAGCGACCTTCATTTTCATCACAAGCGAATCCAGGGGAGGGTCGCGCCTCTCTCCCTCGAAGGTGAGGACAAATTTTATCTTGAAAAAAGTAACTACACTTCCAGCGTTTAATTATTATTAATTTGATTTAATAATGAATTATATTCGACAATTAATTATGATTTTTTTCCTTTTACTCTTATTTATGGGCTAAGGTGCTTGCTCCAGGTAATAAAAGATGAAGGACCCCAATCACGGTAGGTAGTTGGGCGGGAGACCGCTTCAATAATAACTGTATTGTCAGCCTCTGGGCTGAAGCTCCCTCACTCTTTTCCCCTCAAAATGGCGAAATATAACCACGTCTTCATGAATAAAAAATATTAAAAAATGATCTCTAATAGTATCATTGTTCGTGTAATCATTTTTAATAGGACTTCAAGAATAACTTAAACACTATTTCGTGTAGGTATTTAGTTTCTTTTTTTATCTTCCCATGTAATTATCGTTAAATATATATAAAAAAAAGCTTTAGACCTGAAGCCGCTCCAAAAATTCTGGATCTGCCATTGCTTTACTTTACTTTAATTAGCTGAATTATTTGTATTAGAGAGAGAAATACAACAACATTGAAAAGCAACTCAACTGTGTTGAGTTTATATGTAACACAGCATACTCAACAATCAAAAGATAATACTGTATAAAAATACAGAGGTTAGGTCGGACCATTGGAATGCGTATAAGACAAGCCAAGAACGGTTCATAGAATCAAATAAGTGAAATCCTAGATCAATATATCTGGTGATGGGGGATTCCCAGCGAGTCTAAAATAATTGTTTCTGTCGTAGTCTGCATATGCTCTCTTCCAACAATGGGCCTCTGCAAGAAATTTCGTTTATATTTCTTCTTTTTCAGCCTGTATCTCTATCTTCTACAAAATAGACATTTACTCCTCAATAAAAACGTAAACTAACCATATATATCTTCATAGTATGAAATTCACCTGGATTGCTAGAGCAACCTCCTCCCCATTAAAAAATTTCTTGATCCACCAATGATTTTTATTGAAATTCAATCAAAACCTTCAGGGGTCAAGTATAGATCATAAGGATACACCACTTATTAGTTTTGGGTTACTACAGTTTTAATTATTTACGACAATTGGTTTCTAAGTCTCAAACATCAGTAAACTCATCGGCATATTAATAACAGCTATAATTTTTTTACTGTTCCCAAAAGTGCAACCATCATCAATTTGGCGGCTGTGCAATAGGTAGTGCAAGGTTCCCTAAATGCCAAGGACGTCTGGAAAAGTCCTGATGGTCATTGATGAGTCACAATGAGTGTGTGGAAACTGCGGAGGTTGATGGGATGTCTTTGACCTGGGTCATTGAAACCACTCCTTTCTGAAAATGTTGAGTTGTTTAACTTAGGAATTGCTAGGTTTAGATGTAGTATGCCTTCCACTCCCCAACGCAACTCATGACTCTTATGGATGTTCACATGCAACGGTATATGTGACGAAATCTGTTTGCCAAAAGCTGTAGTGTGGAAGGAACCCGACTACTACCACATGTTTAAATAATTGTTGAGGTACATAACTCGATATGAGATTAAGAAAAATCAAGAATACCTAAAATATAAGAACATATTTTTTATATATAATTTAGTATTTTTAAGTATGTTTTAGCTCACATTGTTTCAAAATTATAATTATGTATGCTATATTAAAACCCATTAATGCTGTATTGTAGGTTTATTAATAAAAAAGAACTATTAATTAAAATAAACTGATAAGCGAGTGGGGAATGTCAAAACACTCTTCGTAAACATAATAATAATAATCCTTAATAGCTAAACTGCGACCATAAATTAAATTAAATTCATCTGATTTTCCGTACTATTGGAAACAACAATTTATTATATCATGTTATGTTAAGATTATATCAGGAATAAAGGCTATATAGGTGACGTTCTTATATTCGAAATTGAGTGTAGTATATTAAGAATAGCGAGGATTCACTGTACAGACTTGATAAGTAGTTAAACAAAATGATAAGTAGTTAACCTCTATCTAATTTTGATATATATTTAAAGTATTTTAGTTCCAGTATTAATGTTGTATTAATTTTTTTTAAATGTATACAGATACTGAAAGCACCAGCGGATCCAAGATTCCATTTTGGAGGGGGCTTCAGCCCGAAAGCTTTTTATTTTTCATATAAGCATAACGATAATTAATTTTTGAAAAAAGAAAGGAATTAATTACCTATATTAAAGGGTGTTTAAGTGGTTCTTGAAGTCCTATTAAATGTAATTATACGAACAAGAATACTTTAAGAGATATGGTTATATTTTACCATTTTTTGGGGGGGAAGGGCGACAGCCCCTCCCCATAGATCCGCCTGTGACTGAAAGCAATCATGATTAATTTAAACGAATACTGGTGTATTCGTGAATACCAATTACTGAGTAATAGATGTACTCGCCTGAAAATGAATGACGATTACAAATACAGTATTCGAATGAAACTGAATACTGAATTTGTATTCACGATTACATTTTTCACCGAGTACTACCAAATGTTTGCACTCAAGGTATAATACTGAATAATTTGAGCTGTCGAACATAATAATCGGAGCAGTTGTGCGTTAAAAACACTACGTTCATATGCGTTAAAAAATACGTTCATACGTTTCATCAATCCAAATACCTAACCCTTATACTGTATTGGCCATAGGTGAATAAAACTTATCCATTCTAATGTAGCGATTACTTGGGCAAATGAAATTTTATAGATTTTTTTCAATTTTGGCTTTATATATATGTATATTTATTAGGTGAATGCATTATTTTATTTATATTAATTGTTTAATAGTTGATAGTTGAGGTTTATTGGGTTCGACGCCCTACGTACTTCAACTAGTGATGGAATCTAATTTTATCTGAGGGATAACAACCTATTCTAGCCAGGGTGGACCGGTTTAAATTTATAGTTTTTTTTACGGTTCTATATCGGGTCTTCGGAATGTTAAGAGAATAAAGCATCATAGAGATACTAAATTGTTTAAAAATAATTTTCATTTCATGGTTTAATAAATACAGTTACAGTAAGTATTTTTTAATGCAAATGAAAAGAAATGAACTAAAGAGTCGGAGGTGACTTTAAAGAATCACAGATATAGCTAGCACATATAGTTTTATAATATAAAGGTGAGTTTAGACATTTCACAAACTATAGGACAAACAAATATACAAATGGTTATTTTACTATGGTAGTATTGTTTACTTCCACTTACCTATGTATGAAATATACAGTAAAGGAAAGTATTGCGATCGTGAAAATTTTCGAATCTCAGTTTTCTTAATACATTTTAATAATATCCAACTAGCTGATCAAAACTGTTAAACTGATCTAAATAATAAAACACAACGGATTATTTAATAGTTGACAGCGAATAGGTGAGTGTTGTTTACTTTTTACTTTCACTTATCTATATATAAAATATATAGTAAAATATTGCCATCGTGAAAATTGTCGGACTTCAGCTTTCAACGAAAATACACATTTTGAGGTCCCCTGAGTCCAAATAAACAAGTTCCGCAAAATCCTGTGTGTATGTCTATGTGTGAGTGTGTTAACAGTCTAGCTCAAAAACGAAAAGTCGTAAGAAAGTGAAATTCCATATTTGAGGTTTTTATATAGTAGAAATGTGGTACAATGGCATATAAATAAATATAGCGTCTATAATTTTTACTTTCACTTCCCCTCAGTCTGAAAATATTTTTTTCTGCTAAGAAGAGTGGTAAGTGAAAGTTGTGTGATGCGCGCTCCGCACCAGATTTTTTATATTTTCCATCTACAATTGGTATCAAGGGAAATAAAATAAATTGTTTGGTTTAGCAATAATGTCGTTAGTTAAGTTAGATAATTGTGTTTTCCATAGTTTGTGAAATATCTAAACTCTATATAACGATCATAAAGGTCGTACTAAAAAGTACGGATTTTTTTTAGATGCAAAAATACATATAATTGTGCATTATAAAATCTGCAGTGTTTCTGAAAGAATAGGCAAGTATTTCCAAGTCGTAAGCGTTGGAGCGTTGTTCGAGCGTATCGAATGGTGAAGTCCTGTTAGTACCGTTTCTAGAGGTTCCTTGTTCTGAATAGATAATTCCAACATCGAATGGAACTGTACAGTGATAGTTGTTTTCTGCAATATATTTTTTATCGTTAGATATGCTGGTTTAATATGGTCCATGTTTTAATGTTACATATACTTCCTTTATGTCATGGGAGGGTATAACTAAACGAATTGAAGCAGCTTTTTCCTTCCGCTTCGTTAATGTCGTTGATAATAGACATGCGAATTTCTGCTATTTCATAACTCCAACGAACACTTAAAGGGACATATATCCAAAATACACTTTAACATTTTTTTAGAAATTTCAACAGAATTAAATTAATTTATATCTTTGGAAATTCCGATCACATACCCAACGAGTACAATTTCAAAAAGGGTATTTCTAATTTTAGAAATGTAGTAGTCAATTAAGGGAAAGTTATAATTTCAATATACTTAAATTTTTTATTACCTGTTAAAAATAAAAATTATTTTTAACTTTTAAATGGGCCAATCAACAACTTATTATATATAGCTAGCCAAAATAATGTCAATTGATTTTCATTAGGTCAATATAAATTTTTGTAATTCTTTTGTTAGTATTGTTCTAAAATACTGTGACCATGACTTACGTTCACTGGAATTTCTCTTAGAATCTTTATATTTATAAAGCTCAGGTGAAGCGAACCTTGCGCAACTACAGCCATTAACACCTTTTCTTATTTCCTGTTTTATTGCTACATCAAGTTTATTTATTATTTATAAAGCATAATTCTCCTCGAACATTACAACAGTTGTCTACCTTCTCTAATTACGATATATGTTTAATTTGCCCAAATGATTTTCTTCTGGCTTCAATCAACATCAGCAACGTATTCCATTAATAGGTAGTTCTGGAATTTTCAAGCAGAAGATGGAAATATGTATTCGTAAGATTTTTAAGTTCCTATTCCTTTTTATATGGTACTAATACTGATGAATGGGGATTTAATCGAGTAATGATTACAAAGGATATAATTCTACGAATAGCTTTGCAGCATATCAAAACAATATTTGTCGAAATCATCATGATCAATAAGAAAAAGGCTGTGATGTAGCTTTCAATTGGGCCCCATCCCATTTTGGGATTAAGGGGCATGAAAAAGCTGATATCGTTTCTCGGAACGCGCGACAACACAATACAAATCATAAACTGTGCCTCTCGAGAAGATTGGATAAGGACGTTCAAATCCCTGCTGTTGACCCAAAGGAATGAGATCTGGAGGAAATGCCCTTTAAATCTACTACAGATGAAAGAAAGCATCTCAAAATGGAGCACTGGCTGCAGAGGATCAAAGCGGGAGAGAATAATATTGTGCCGCCTCAGGATCGGCCAATGCGAATTCTCTCCGCTGTCTAAAAGCTGTCCAACCTGTGTCGCGTGTGGAACTCCTAGAACAATTACCCACTTACTGGTTGAGTGCCAGGCAGTATACAAAAATAAGAAAAATGTAGGGGTTGTGGCGTTACCACAATAAATAAATACAATTTCTTATTTAAGTGTTTATGATATCCTAAATTATTCAAGAATTTAATCCGTTGTTTCAGAAACGATACATGTAAAAGTTTTTAAAAAAGTTTTAGTACAAAATATTTTTGTGAGATTCCCTAAATCATTAAAATATCATATGTGTCTATTTTGAAATAATCGATCATTTTTTATCATTTATGATGTTTTTAAATATAATTACATTGTTTTAACTACATTCTTTTATAATATAAAAATAAGTATATTATAGTTTTTCATACATTTTGTTTGATTTTTTACAACATATAATAAAATTTTTAGATATTTCGTCAACTACGAAGGTCTGCCGTGCCAATGTGCATTACTTCTATACTTCTCCCTCTCGTGATCCTGACCTCAAATTTTTAGAAAACTATTGTATATGCATTATCCAATCCAAGCTCTTCATCTACTATTTATTACATGAAACGATTTCGATTAATATTTTGCCACTCTATCCTTTATGTAACTGTTATCACTTATTTTTTCTGTTATCTAAGCTACTATTATTCTTACTTCTGTATTATCTTACAACTCTGTGGTGTGACATACACTCTGTTGTCGGATTATGCAGAACTAATAGCTATGGCCATGAACGGATCCCAGTAAAATTGATTAAACTTTGTCTTGTGCCTTTCCTGCAGATAAATTCGTTTTCTCCTCAAATTTCTGTTTATTGCATATATATAAAAATAGTTTTAACCGCTCATTAAGTATATATTCTAATTGTGTTTGTTAAGAATATCTCTAAACATAACTAGCAAGCGGAGGTACGAACGAAGGGTCACCGATTTCAATGAGACTTTTATTGGTGTTACAACGAAAAATATTTGACTTGTGTCCGAGGATTCCAGCCAATGCTCGTTAGGAGCCAAAAATTGTTTTTTTTATTTTATTTTTTATAAAATTAAGAATTTTTTCATAGTAATGCTTTCTGATTTTGCTCTCCATGAATTTCTAATTATTTTTGTTTAAAATAATAACAAATATTGCTACTTGTGGTAAACGAATTCTAATAAATAATAAATTACAAAAAACACCAGTAAAGTAGGTCCAAATAAATAAATTTTTGTTATGAAAAAACTACTCAGAATCGTTTTTAGCGGTCACTAGACCTCTTAAATACTAGTTTGTTTTGAAATATATAAATTTTTGGACTCAATTTTCTGGGAGGATTTATTTCATGCCGTGTACTAAAATATTCATAACTCCGCAGGGATTTCTTCTAAGTCATCGTTGCTATAACCGTTAGAAAGCTAAATTATTGGTCTTCAAAAACATATCAATAACGTTTAGATTGTACGACTTTATAACGGATAAATAAAGAAAAGCTCCTGAAATCTCCAAGCCTAATTTACTTACGGGAGTCTGGCTTATGTATTTTATTTATATTACAGGTTCTAAATCCATACTAATTTTCGTGTGGATAAATGGCACCATGTCGAAGTCATAACGATTTTAATAATTTTCGGCGGTAGTTTCGACCAAAAATTTTTATTTTTCGATTTGCATTTAAGAGTTTTTCGGGGGGTGAAACCAATTCTCCCATAAAAAAATTGTGGACCCACTTTCTCCTTAGGTCAGTAATAATTTTTTCAATACTGTACTCACATTATATCTGTATGCCAAGTATATATTTTTTTCTAAACTGGATGGATATCAAAGAAAGATTGCATTTACAAAATCTAGTATTTCGTCGAGATTCGATTCGAAAATAAGAATAAAGTATGTATTGTACATACTATACCATGGAATAATTTTTTTGGGGATAAACAAAATGGATCCATTTTTCGCACCTCTAAATACTCTTAAATACGAATTTTTATTTGTTTGCTCAATACGAAATAAAAACATATGAAGTGTTTTTCTGTATTTATTCCTTATAAACTCGTAAATCTAAAAGTTATTGATTTGCTTTTGAAGAGCAATAATTTATCTCTCCAATATTTGCAGCAACGTTGATTTAAATCTCCCAAAAAATTAAGTCCAAAAATTTATATTTTTTAATTTAAAAACAAACTCTTTTTTAAGAGTTTTAGTGGACTCTTAAAACGAATCTGAATTGGTTTATTCCATAACAATAATTTTCTTGGCCAACTTAACTGTTAGTGTCTTTGGGTTTTTGTAATTTATTATACATTAGAATTCCTTCATTACGATTAGCAATATTTTTTTCTTATTTCACACACACACACACACACAAAAAGAAGATTTATATATAATAACTTAGAGATCCATGCAGAGCAAAGTCATAAAAACTTTAATGTGAAAAAATCGAATAATTTAATAAAATATTTTATTTCACATTTTAGGAAAGCGTTACAAAAAAAAATAAAAAAATCCTGCTTCTATAAAGAGATCATGACGGAAAGATTAGTCACAGGACAAGTGAAAAAAGTTTTAGATCACACCAGAGAATTAAAATTGAAGCCTGCAAACACCGAAGATTGATAAAATGTGAAATGAATCTTAAAAATTACTTATTGACTAATGCAAAATTCTTATTACTTCTTCAAAATTCTTAGCTACTTAGAATAGAGAACTATAAAAAGATGCTTTTTTTCGAAGAAGTGAAAAAGTGTCACATTGTGATGTCAGATGTCTGATGGAGGTGCAATAATGTACCTTAAACAACTACGGAAAAAAAAAATGATTGTATTTAAAAACTCTGTAAATATTGAAAAGTAAATAACATACTTTTTAAAAAAAAATTGGGCTGTCGTAATTAATTTGTAATTTTAACAAAAACTTATACTTTAAAATATATTAGTACCTATAGAGTTTTAGTGGACTCTTAAAACGAATCTGAATTGGTTTATTCCATAACAATAATTTTCTTGGCCAACTTAACTGTTAGTGTCTTTGGGTTTTTGTAATTTATTATACATTAGAATTCCTTTATTACGATTAGCAATATATTTTTCTTATTTCACACACACACACAAAAAGAAGATTTATATATAATAACTTAGAGATCCATGCAGAGCAAAGTTATAAAACTTTAATATGAAAAAATCGAATAATTTAATAAAATATTTTATTTCACATTTTAGGTTAGCGTTACAAAAAAAAAAATCCTGCTTCTATAAAGAGATCATGACGGAAAGATTAGTCACAGGACAAGTGAAAAAAAAAAACGTTTTAGATCACACCAGAGAATTAAAATTGAAGCCTGCAAACACCGTAGACTGATAAAATGTGAAATGAATCTTAAAAATTACTTATTGACTAATGCGAAATTCTTATTACTTCTTCAAAATTCTTAGCTACTTAGAATAGAGAACTATTAAAAGATGCTTTTTTTCGAAGAAGTGAAAAAGTGTCTCATTGTGATGTCAGATATCTGATGGAGGTGCAATAATGTACCTTAAACAACTACGGAAAAAAAATTATTGTATTTAAAAACTCTGTAAATATTGAAAAGTAAATAACATACTTTAAAAAAAAAAAAAAATGGGCTGTCGTAATTAATTTGTAATTTTAACAAAAACTTATGCTTTAAAATATATTAGTACCTATTTGTTATATTAGAAAATATCGTTATTCGACACTTTTGTTAATATTGCTCTTTAAAATACGCAAAACTCGGAATAATCGGACAAAACGGTAAACTGCCACAGTCCCAGTATTGAGGTGGCCGTTTAACACGATTTCTATTTCACTAACTGTCCATTTCTCTTGTGTGAAATAACACCCTCATATTTTCTTAGCCCCTCTCCACTTTTCTTATTCATCATCATGTGAATACATTTGTCAAAATAAAAACGGCGTATACAAACTTGAAATGATTGTAAATTTTATTATGCTAGCAAAATAATAAATGAATAATAACGACAAAAGTTTTATATGAAATTTTCTAATCAATGATTACCGAAAACGAGAAATTTATACATTATTTTTTGCATTAAACGACAAAAGTTCCTTAATTTATTTAGTATAATACTTATCTATTTCGATGATTTTATCTTTTTTATTTTGTCGGCAAATCAGGAATCTTTCAAATAAATATCGGTATTACCAATAAAAAATTTTGTACTTTTTTAGTTATCGGCAAATAGAATATTGAATTCATCGTAACATTTTTCAGCTTGTTTTCGGGAAAGTATGTTATACACATAAATTAAAAGGGTTTCAAGAGGAAGACTTTAGCCAAGTTTCGTTAAAATCGGTAAAGCCGTTTTGGCGCTACAGTTTATAGCGACACATTTTTTTGCTGCTTTGAACAGAAAAAAATTACATTTTTATTTTTGTTTACATATATAAAATTATCATAAGACAGAAATACTATGCCAGAAACCTTCCCAGGAGTGTACGGAACAACTTCCCAAAGTTTCATGGCGAATAGTTGAATGGTTTAGTAATTCACTACGGACGAACAGACCGACAGACAGACATACATTCATTTATATATATATAGATGAGGGGTAACAACAAAATAATCTATGTCAGCTGTTTCATATGATAATTTTATGTCTTCTACATCGCTACCAATTTAACCAATGCAGTTTAGTTGGAACGCATTGGCAATGTATTTGCTCTAAGATAGAGAATATAAAAGCGTTCGAAAGTGCGCTAAAATCGGAACATGGTATCCAGAAGGCCAAGACAATTTTTGATTTCTTCACTCTTGATTTTCTGATAAAAAATAAATAGCTAAGAATTATAAAACAATTACTCAGCCGATACCAAACTAACTCACTACAGGAATCAGGAAAATTGCTATTGGATACTACAGACCGCATGACGACCCCATTCAACAGTCTGCTTACCTTAGTAATTAGAAAATAACAATTAAAACGGTTTACAATACCACTTTTTATGCAATACCAATAACATCTGAGTGATTTAAGAGAAAGGAAAATGAATCACGAAGAGATACTAGTTATAATCTCACGTTATATGTATCTAATCATTTAGATACACTCTATTGGTCGTATAATTATACCTGGTCGGAGTATAATCAAAGTTTAATTTTTACTTTAATCAATCAAAAATGAAAGACAAACTGAAGCAGCCTTGAATATTTCATTATGTGATTGTGATTTTTATTTTTTATTTCCTGCTAATGGATTTGTGTTTAGTATATATCTTATACAATTCATACCTTGATAACGATTTCATAAAACCCTAATGATCAGAATCTGATTCATACATTGAGTAGAAAATAATTGTTAAAACATGCTTATTGAAAATTCTTTCAACCATGAGATCAATTTTTTTTTCTTGCAAGTGAACAGTGTGCTTCTTGAGCCCTGACTTAATTCTCTGAGAGTTTTACCCAACAAAAGATGAAGGTTAAAAAATAAGATGATCGCGAAGGTTAAGTTAGAAATTGACTAAGGTGAAAATAAGATTTTTTTTGCAGATTATTAGGGAGAATAATATAGTTGCGACCTATGGCTATTGTTCTCACAATTACTATTGGCACGGAACTCCAATCTGGTGTTGAAATTTGATTCCTACAGTAGCTTCTAACAACCTTCTCGATCTCTTGCAGTTACCGTTTAGTTCAAAAGCTTCAGAAATTTCTTCCATCAGCAACAACAGAAAATCAGATAATGTTATTTTAGGTATATATTTCTTTACTTCTGGTAATTGTGTAATATGCAGATGTGCCGAGAAAGGGGTTTGATGAGAGGGGGCATGTTTTGACGTGTTTTTGAATTTTTGAAGAAACCAAATTTCTACAGGGTTATGAATTTTCGGAATAAGGGACAAGGGAAAAAACATGGAACATACCGCAGCAAATGTAATTGCATATGATCTACGATTTTTCTAGTTCTACCTTAGCTTATTCTGTTTTTAAGAAAAGGTAAGCAACAAAATAGCTTGGGGGAAAGGGGGAGGAGTAGGTTCTTGCGCCATCGACCTTGGGGGGATGAGCACCCCTGATAATATGTGTGATTCCAAAAGAAAATATGTTTATTGAACCTTGCTATCATTCCTTGCGACTTGTTCCAATCTCAGTCTTACGATCCTTATCATGAGAACTATATTGGGCTCCTAAAAACTCAGTCTACCTTTACTGGTTTGTACTTCTTTTGCATTTTCCTCTGACCAGAACTTCAGCGACGTCTCCTGTGATCAAACATTTGATTTTTGTAGAGTTTTCTAGAAGGACCATTAGAGGAACAAAACACTGATAACTAATAAGGCCTTTTTGTTCTTCAAATAATTGTTGTTACATGATTTTCGATATAAATGGGTAAAATCCGGTTCGAATATTCGCTAATCCCACTGTATATTATTTTTTGACATTATGTGTGCGGGATGGCTAAGCAAGTAAAGCACTGAGCTTCTAATTATCTGGCTTGGGTTCGAGTCTGGATGTGCTAAATGAATATTTACGCTGTTAGATTATTTGTGGATTGAGAATGAGGTCGGGAGACACCCTTCCATCTACAACTTCTGTAAATTAGGTATCCTTGATTTGGGAGAAGGGAACAAACTTTGAGGTTGTGGATAATCGGGACAAAATCATACTCTTTCATAATCTTCGGTCAAGAAAAAGTACTGAGCCCAGGAACATTCATAGGACTTTTTTCTCTTCTTTTTTTTGTGTGTGATTGTCAGAATTTAAAGTATTGCCTTGAAAGTGACTTTAAAAAGAACAAAACAAATATTAACTACAATTGTTCAAAACTGTAATTGAGACCTAACCAAGCGGTTTATCTTTAAGGCATTTGGGAGCGTCTAAAATTTAAGTCAGTCAGCAATCCCTAAGATGGCTTATGAACTGTTTCATTGTTCGGAATGAAATTAAACCAATTCCTTCAAAAGAGTGCTGACCACACCTTAAATCAGACACACCTTCAAAACGAGAACCTGGTACCACTTTGATACCTAGATATTTCTGGAGTTAGCTTTTATAAATTTGTACAAAAGATTTTTAAAAGTTGTTTGTTAATACCAGGTGAGTGAGTAGCGCTAGAATCTCCTAGAGTCCTGCCTTTCCTTCCACGAGCGGAGAAAAAAGCTTGGCACGGAGTTCCCCTGAGCGAATAAATTTTGTATAAAAGCCGGTGTGTATTTAAGTTGTTATTTTAATTTGTTTACTATATTTTATTTGGTAAGGGGCTGGGGTAGTCTTGCGGGCTAAGGTGCTTGCAATAGGTAATCAAAGTTAAGCAACGCCGAGTGTGGCGAGCACTTGGATGGGTGACCGTTGACCAAGGAAAGCCACGCAGCCCGACATTCCTCCCCCCAGGGTATGTGAGACCTGTCAATCTACTGGAGGCAACTCATTGAGACCGGGCGTAGGATTGATGACTCTACCCAGTACTTTAAATCAGGAATCGGGATGTGGTCTTGGAGACCACACTCGCGGTCAAAGATCTTGATGGTCTGTAGCGACAACAGAAAAAAAATTATTTAGTCAAGTTTCTTTTTGTTTATATACAGATACTTTTAGTATTATTATTTTGCTGCTCAATTTATTGTACATAGACTGTGAATGGAAAATAGAGTTGCTTGAAAACGATCGTAGAAATAATGTTAACTAAATCATCAAAATGGGGATATGATGTAAGTAATGATTAATTGAAGAAATAATTCTTATAGTCAAAAAGATGCAAATATAAATTTTAAGTTTTCAATAAAATATCTAGTGGTTTAAACAACAGGTAAATATTAAGGACATTTGTATTTACATTTGTATTTACAATAAGGAGATATTATTATTGATTTATTACACAGTTAGGAGTGGTCAGCCTCAGCTGTTGTGTTTATATTGCTTACCTTGGGGGCAGATTGCCACTCTCTCCGCCATTAATTCCAGCAAATTAGGTTTCACTTTCAGATTTGATCGCAGATACGATCCCTCACTTGTTTCTATCATTAGAGCTCAATGTCCATTGGTTAATAATAATAGATGGCTAACTGTGTAGTCTTAATCTCGTTAGACATAGATCATTTAGAAAGTAGAAAACTTTCATTTGTAATTGTCTTCCATTTTTTTTATAAATAGCATTTTAATTGTTCTTGCCAAAGTAGTTAAAAATCTGTTGTTGTTTTTTTACTAGTAATCCAGTCAGTATGAAGTTCATACTTTTTTAAACAGAATCATTTGTTTTATTTCTGCTTTGCACATTCATTAATATCAACCTCATTCAGTTGATTGGAAACAAGGAACTAGTTACTATCAATAACATGAACATTTAGCGAGGACTTAGACAACAAAACTTGTTATCAGATAGAAATGGCGCACAACTCCTCGCATAAAAATGGATTAATTAATTAATCAATTTTGTACATGAGATTTTATAACAGATAGCTTAGGCCCTTTAATGTGTTGAGGGAGGGAATGAACGGCACCAAATTTCAGTTATGGAACATATCGTTGTTAAAATATATGTTGAAACTAAATAAATAACCGAGTTTAAAAAGATGTAAAACATTATCTTTCTATTAACCTTTTATCAATATTCTATAAACGTTTTCATTTTAATTTAAATAAGATTGAGACACGAGCTTTCCTCCTTCTTTCATGTACCAACCCGTCGCTAAGCCTATGATAGGCATGGATAGAGAATCATTAAGTGAAATTATAAAAAAAACATATTTATTTTTGATAGGCTTTAAAGAATCAGAAATTAGATTTTGAATATTTTAGATGGAAAATTTAATTACTTGGTGAAAAATAATTATTCTAAGGTTGCTTATTCCGAAACTTATGTCATATGTTTTTTATTATTTTTATCTTTAAACATTTATTTGCACCTATCAACTTAGTTTTGGAAATTAGCAAATGTGATGAAGATACAACAAATAATGACATGGAGAAAGACAGTGCTAAACATCACCACTTCTCTGACTTTTTTAAATTTTTAATTGGTTAAGAAAGGAGATCTCTCATTACCAACGCCTTTTTAGTCTCCTCTTTATATTTAAAGATACGTCAGCTGTTGCCATATCTGCTATTAATCTGTTGTTATTTCATTTAAATTTGTATAAAATCTTTGGTAACTGCTGGAAGTTGGAGGTCAGTTAGCAGAGTTTTTTAGTCATGCCTTTGTTAGGAGTCGCAATAACTTTGATATGAAGGTAATATAGTTTTTGTAGGTCTTTTTAGTGACACTGTATCTTGTGGTGATAATGTTCATATGGGTTTAAGTGAGGGTGTATAACTATTCAGTTTCTTTCTCAGTTTCAGTTTTGAAGACTTGCAGAAAAGAGGGTGAAGTAGTTTGAGTCGTTTGACGTAGTTGGAAGTAGTTTCTTACGTTTCATTTTTACATGCGGACCCCAGCACATTCTTCTGTCGAAGGTAAGTCCATTTGATTTGATAACATGTTAGTTATGAGTACGTTTGAGGAATTTGCTTGTTGTCAATATAAACTGGAAGGCAGATGTGTTTTCAAGGAATAAATGTGAGATGTTTGGATTTGTCATTAAATCAAATTTGCCATAGTTTTAACCGATCATGTAATTTAAGTAAGTGATGTTGTGAAGTTAGGAACATAATGTTTCGTGACAATTGTTGTGTCCTCTACACAAATAGCTATCAATGTCTCATCGTAGGTATATCGTAAGTATATATAATGTAAAGTAGAGGGGTCAGTATTGAACCCTGGAGAACTCCTGCCAAGAATGGGCGAATTGAAGAAATTTCTGAGCCCTGCCGAACTAAGAAAAATCAGTCGAAGAGGATAGATTGAAGGATAAGATAGTACGTGTTTGGCAGTATAGTCTTAACTTTAAGATCCTAGTGCCAAATCCAGTTGCTTATAGTTTATGTTCTAAAGCTACAGCAATGTAGTTGGTGACTTTGTGTAATTGATGTGTCATCATAGGGGATGTGCGAAAGCCGAATTGGTGGTCAGGTATTACCTATCGGTCAGTCAACAAGTCTTTTGTATATTAATATTTCTAAAATTAATTTTTTTACAATACAGAAAGCAGGCTGATGGGTCGGTACGATGCAGTACTGTTTTTTGAATCATTTTAATAAGTGAATATTTCCATTGTAAAGTCAATAGAATACAGTTGTAAATTGTTGTTAGATAATAGTAAATAGGATAGTAGAGCTTTCTTCGAAATTTGTTAAAGTGCTTCGGCAGTTATTAACTCATAAACAGGAGATTTTCTTTTTTGTAATCGTTTTATTTGGAATGCATCCTGAAATGAACTAAAAGAAGGAGGTGTTATTGTCAGCTGAAGCTGGGTGTGTGTAATGTCTTGAGTACTAGA
Source organism: Nezara viridula (assembly GCA_928085145.1). Lineage (NCBI taxonomy): Eukaryota > Metazoa > Arthropoda > Insecta > Hemiptera > Pentatomidae > Nezara > Nezara viridula. Next base: position 184,105,373 of record OV725077.1, on the reverse strand, counting down.
TTGTCATGTTGTGTATATGAAGTTTGTAAATAACTTAAATACAGAAGATAGGTGGTTACAGCTTTCGGTGCCTTATCAGCTTTTGGTATGGTTCCACAAGCTTCCATTTATGCAATCCTTATAATTGGTCCTGTTAATTTTTTGGATTTCTCTTTTGCGCTGATTGTTATGTCAAATGTTAAAATCTAAAAATGGTGAATCAAATGTCATAAAATAAAAACTTATTTCACATGAAATTTTCTTACAAAGTTATTTATTTATTTATTTTTTTTTTGGACTTTTTGATGGAGTAATAATGTTTACGGAAGCGATTACTTCGTTGTATTAAGATAAGATAAGAGAATGCCATGATGTTGTTTTTGGTTGAATTAACTACAAAATTCCAAAACACGCAAAAAAAAAAAAATTGTCCATGTGTAATTCTGCTTTTTATAATTGCGTATTCACTACAAGTAATTAGTCATATACATCTGAGTAAGTATCTGAGCAATGAAAGATAAGAACAATTATACAAATCATATAATTATTCAAAGGGATCTACATAATTACGTTAATCACCTTGGATATATTTCTACGTTGTGTGAAGCGCAGGTCATTTGCATTGTCCTCATTGTTCGGTATTACATACACAAAGGCGGTTCACATATCATCAAGAATTAAATAACATTTCATAATAATGTGAACAATTTAAATTTGTATATCTGTAATGCTACCTTGCTGTGATGATGCCTAAAGATTGAATTTGATTAAATTAAATGCTATAGAGCAAGATGATTCAAGTTCATTTGTGCCCTAGTTGCTGCAGAAGTGTAGGCAGTTTCTGTTGAAATCACAGTGACTGTCCATCGGGTTGACCCATATTACATAACACCGGTCTTACTAGTTATAATTACCTATTATAATATTAAGTTACACTTCATATTACAGTATTTACTGCTTAATATTTTATACTGAGAAAATTGAAAAACAACATTTCATAACAAATAATGGCATGTAGACATAGTATGATTGGTCTCGGTGAGAAAATATATAAAATGCTAAAAAACTGAAGATGAATTTGAGACATAGAAGATGTTGAACCACGAATTCAATAGAAATCCATAAAATCACAACAAATATCGAAAGCTATTTAATGGTGGGAATTTCACATGTTAATGATCCCATAACGGTAACTGTACTCACCTCCATTTTCGAATTAATGATATCAATTGGTATATCAACATATCAACATTAAATAATGATATCAATTGGTATTGGTAATTTATAATGCATTTGAGTTTTTATATTCTTAATTTTGTTTTATAGAACGAGAAACAAACAGTGGTTATAATCACTATATTTCTGTGATTGGGAACTGAATTATTTACTTATTTCCTGTCTTAGAATCCCATCTCGACCTAGTTGTTATATTGACGAGCATTTATAACCAATTTGATTAATCCGAGTATCCCAGCAATTGCTTTAAACCGTTATCAAACTCATCTGTATTCACTTTAAATGGTTTCACAACACGTTTCCAAGAATTTAGAGTATACAGGACAAGGTAACAAATGGCATGCCAACAAATACGGAGGATTGGAAAGGATATGGACGAGTTCCAAACATTGGTTCCAAAGAATTGTCAAGAAGAAAATTGTGACTCAGAATTACAAACACGTCAAGTGTACAGACATTTCAGTAACATAATAATAATAATAATAATTCAACCTTGAAAAACTTATATTTTTTTGTTTGATATTTTAAATAAATTGAAATGATTCGTAATGCGAAATACGTTATTACGTAATTTTTTTTTAATATGTTTTAAAATAAAATGAACTTTCATAATAAATAATATTCACTTCCCAGTTTACATTTCGTCAAATTGCTTTTGTTTTTGTTTCATTAATATAGTAATTTACTGTCATACTATCTACATTAATTTATTTCATTGTCTATTATTTTTCTGTCATTAAATAACATTATGTTTTATATATTCCATTTCTATCAGTATAATACATTACATTAATAAAGATATAATTTACCAATATATATATAAATAATGTGTTGTGTTTTTATCAGTTTTAAAATTCATTTCTCCTTCAATACTGTTCTCATTTCAATTTATTTTGTCGTTTGCTCGATCATTACTCATTTAATTTGTTACTTGTCTTTTTTCACTTTCTACAATAGATTTATATCTTGTATCTGGTATGTTTTACTAATTTATATTTTTTTATATCTAGTTCTTTACAGCCTTGTTGAAGACCAACAACATAGGTCGAAACGTACGCAATGAAATGAATATTACCTGTTGACGAAACTCTGTTCAAAGTTACTATAACATAAATGTAACATAATGTTACACCCAATATTTTTAGGAATGGGCATAATGTCTTCGCTAGCAAGATTATGAATTAATTTTATGTTAAAGTTCTTTCGCTGCAGCTGATTATTTGAAGTAACTTTGAGACCAATTATTAAATTTAAACCCTCTTCTGATTTCATGGAGGAATACCACTGAGGTGCAGGTGATGGAGCAAAAAAGATGTTCAAGAACATCAGGTGTTCAGAAAAAACTAGGGTCAGGTATCCCGATTGATTATCTGTAGACCATCCGGCTGGCTACGATAGTCCTGATGCAGCCCTAAAGGAATGATGACGCAGGTTTAAATTTAATCCTATCTAACACATTATATGGTAAATAATAGTTCTCATATTGAAGCCAGATATATATGAAGTAAATTGTGATTCAATCTCTCGTTATAGAAGAAGAATAAGGAAAGTGAATTCTCCTCTTTCTCCTCTTTAGATCGGGAAAATTACCGTAAGTTGGGAATATTTTACAAGAGTTTTAGAAAACGCTCTCTTTTTTTGAATAATCTTTTAAGATTTATTTATGTTCAATAAATTTGTGCGTTCTAGATTTTTCTCGATCATATTATTATTTAAAAAACAACTAGAAATATAAAAAAAATTAAAATTGGTTTAAAAATCGTCACGAAGTATTCAGTAACTGTGTTACTAACGTTGATGAAAGATTGAGTCATTCCAGAGTTGATACAAGTATATACACAATCACAAGTATATACGGTAATAACAAGGGTGCTCAGAAGGGGTTTTCATTCAAAAATTTTGACGGTGGCATATTTTGATGGGTTTTTGAATTTTTGAGGGGGGCAAATTTCGAAATTTCGACCCGATTTATGAATTTTCGGACTAAGGGACAAAAGGAAAAATATGGAACATACCGCAAGTGTAATTGTATATGATCTACAATTTTTCTAATTCTATCTTAGGTTGCTCTTTTTTTAAAAAAAGGTGAGCAATAAAATATCTTGGGAGGAGAGGATGTACACAATCATAAAGTTATGTCTATAATTTAGTTTCGTGGAGTTGTTCCGTATCCTTTTAACACTTATGCAAAATGAAAGGGTGTTATTTCTGTTCTGGACTTCTATTATTGTAACATGATGTTTAATAACAAGCACAGGCGGATCTACGGGGGGAGGGACTTTCGGGCTGACGCCTCCCCCCAAAATGGTAAAATATAACCATGTTTTACAGAAAAAAATATTAAAAACTATTTTTTAAAGTATTCTTGTTCATTTAATTACATTTAATCGGACTTCAAGAACCACTTAAACATCATTTCGTATAGGTAGTTAATTTTTTTTTTATAATTAATCATTTTTATACTTATATGAAAAAAAATCTTTCGGGCTGAAGCCTCCTTCAATATTAAATCCTGGATCCGCTAGTGATAACAAACTCGACCTTGAAATTTAGATTTCACTCATTTGTTTAAACCCATGATGGCTAAGTGAATATGGTCAACTGAAGTTTATTTATACAATTTTACAACAATTATACCTAAATCACTAAAAAAACTAAAACAGCAAAAAAAAAAAAATATGACATAAAGAATATTTAGTTTGATGACCTGCTGATTTTTTTTTTCTAACCCTATATAAAACTTACAACACTTCAGCATAATCGATATTTGTTAATTATTTTTTTCCGTGTTAAGTATATATTGGATATCTCCGCAACCTGTAAAGTCAAGATGTAGTTGTCTATGGTTGGCATTTATGGTTATTTCTCAGTTCATATGGGTCGTAGCATTATTCTTGTTATTATAACAACACTAAATGGATACCATTGAAGTAATTCAGGTCGCTTTTTTATTGATTGAATAAGTAACCGATGATTTTGTTTAGATGGATTTCCGATATCACCGACGAACTCAGGGCTGGGTTTGGAAACTTACACAATACTTAGTAGTACTTCCAATATTGTTAAAATTGATTAATTGATTATGTTAAACGAGCCTAAGAAGGTCACAAGCATTCTTTACATTGGCAGCCTTTCTTCTCACTTTCGGTCAACAGACAGGTCTTTGACCCGTCAGTTAACAGGCTTAAGTCCTGGTTAACCACTCCCAAAACTTTACAAGTCATTTCAAACTTTGGCTACGTTTAGAATCCTTATTTTTGTAAATTATTATCATCACATTTTCGAACATTAACAAGTTAACTGAATCATTATACTTAGTGTTGTCCAAAATCGGTGCAAAGTGCAATACCCAGACCAAGCCGCCTAACTGTTGCAAGACCAAGACCAGGACTGGTAAAACAAATAGGGAAAATAGTTACTAATACTCAACAGTCTTAGATAATATATGTTCATAATAGGTATAAGCAATATACTTTTACATTTAACTTCTCTAATTTTTCATTTTGCCTTAGTTAGATTTCTGCTATCAAAAAAATTACATTAACATCTCTATAGTAATAAGCTAATAAGTAACTGCAAGACTGGTGCGAGACTCTAGTGTAAGACCAAGACCATGATCAAGACTGAGTTCGTAAGACTAAGACTCGTCTCGGTCTCGCATTTGGCAGCACTAATTATATATTCCATAAGTTTCTTACTTGTTTGTAACGGTGCAGAAAAATATTTTAAAAGAGTCTTTATCACCAACGAGACGAAATTTGAAAAGCCTGTGAGACGACTGAAATCGATGCCATAAGCTGATACTAGATATGCCTGTATGTTTACAAACAGCCGGCTCGAGATCATACATTGTTTGGCACCGCAGAAATTGATGGGACACCCTAACACATAAAAAAAAAAATTGCGGCGTAGTCCATATTTTATTTTGTTTTTAATTTATTTCTAATTTCATACATATATAGATACAAGATACAAGATACACATAACAATGGCTAGATTTGCCACCCAAGAAGGTTACCAAATCACGTAACTCTGTTTCTTCTGCTGGTGAGAGGAGGAAGAGATGGTACTTCTACAAATCGTTTGTGTTATTGTCTGTTCTTACTAGCAGAAACTGATCAATTTGCTCTTGTTATATATATATATATATATATGATCTTCAGAACATATGTTACCAACAGTCGATGCAAAATAAATGTATACACTATCATATATAAATAACTAATAATTTATATCCTTGATCTTCTGATTCTTATGTTATAAATGGGGTATTAATAATGGTTTATCGACAAGTACCGTTTTATGTTACATTTATAATCGATTAATTCAGTTTTCTTTCCATGACGCAGTTGCTAATCCAGCATGTAATAAACAACGAGTATAATTTCCGCTCTATTATTCCTTGGAATCCAGAAGTTAGTAGAGACGTAGGAATAAGAACTTCAAGGGCAGCAAGAGAGGTGATGCCTACCAAACCTGGGCATACACCCTGGCTCAACTCCAAAAATGTTAATGTACTTTTAGGCGCAGCAGGCTCATTTGTGGTAATCGATATGTCCATAATTTTTGTACTTATTTCATAATTATATACATGGCAGGTTCAGCAAATTTGAAAGTCAATCAATGAATTATAAACAATAATTTATTCAGGAACTGAGTTTTTTATGGATGTTGTTATGGAGTATTTGAAACCAAATTAAATAACTATTTAATAACCACATATAAGACCTAATGCCCAAAGAAGAGTTATTGAGTTTCTCAAATAAAGATTAAATATAAAATAGTTATTAGGTTTTCCAAAAATATCAAACAGTTATTGGATTTCTCAATAACATCTGAAATTTTAAAAAATGAACTCCAAAAAATAAATATGAATTTTGAAATAAATGACAGAAATAATTACATTACATTATTTTTTTTTTTTTTTTTGGTAGTTACAAGGGGAGTTGCGGACAAATATTTGACCCACGTCGCAGGCTTCTTCTTTTTATAAAATTTAATTATTTTTTTTATATTACTGTTTTCTAACTTTACTCTGCATGAAGTCACAGGCGGATCTACGGGGGAGGGAGGAGGAGGGTGGCTTTCGAGCTGAAGCCCCCCCTCTCCTCCCCACAAAATGGTAAAATATAGTCATGTTTTATGAAAAAAATTATTTCTAACAGTATTATTGTTTGTCTAAATACATTTATTAGGACTTAAAGAATCATTTAAACACTATTTCATATAGGTAGTTAGTTTCTTTCTTTCTTCCGAAGTAATTATAATTGTCCTAACATATACATAGAAAAAAAAATATATATTTCGGGCTGAAGCCCCCTCCCCACCCCAAAAAAATGAAATCCTGGATCCGTTAGTGCATGAAGTTACTATATATCAATCGATTTGTTGTAGTTAATTGGTATTATGAAAAATGATCCACAATTTTTCCTATCGTCCATTTAAATTCTTAAACATGGGTTTGTTTTGAAATTAAAAAATACAATTTTTGAGGGGAATACATTAAGCCATCAAATTCCTCTCCTACCCGATCCTTATAATCCAAAAATCTTCGTAAGAATCTCAATTCTCCTTATTTTTCCATTAATAAAATCAATCATAACGATCTTAATGTTCCTTGTGTTTCCGATTTGGTCCAATCCAGATACCTATCAATCCATAATAAACTTCAGAACCATCCAAACCCTCTCGTTTCTTACCTAGCTTCCTATTCGACTCCTGATAACCCTCCGAGGCGCCTGAAAAGAAAATGGTCTCGAGATTTCCTCTTGTAGATATATTCTTAGTGGGTATTTTCTTAACAATTGTTTTCATGTTGTTATATTTCTGATTTCACATTTACTGGATGTTTTTTATTTTTAATATAGTTGTAAATATCGTGAATAAATAAAAATAAATTATGGGAAGATTTTTTTCATACTGTTTATTAAATTATTCATAACTCAGATTTCCTCTTAAGTCAACATTACTATAGTACAACCGTCGGTAGGTAGAATCATTGCTCTTCCAAACCATATCAATAAGTTTTAAATTGTATACCTTTTTTTTTTATCTTTCCCTCAGTAATCCTTTATGAAGGCCGTGTATTGTTAATTGTACATGCTGCATGTACTTTGTAGTTTTATATTGAAAAAGGTCGTATGTAAAAATTTAGTGATTTGCATGAGAGCACAAAAATTAATAATTTCTTCATTATTTATTTAATTTCATATTTTATTGCCCTCTAATATTTTCCATTAAAGCAGACTACTTATATCAGTTACAGACTGTATAATGTCAAATATGGAATAAAATTGAAAATTCGTACATACCAACGGCAGTAAGCATAATGTTAGTAACATTAGACAGCCACCAAACAATACAGCATAAATTAACTTTTTGAATAAAACATTATTAAATTTTTAAGTTAATTTATTATTAGCCATATTTACACCAATTTTTAAAATTTTTTTGTCACTTAATGACTACTCATCACAATGACGACGTTTCGGCTTTAGCCATTTTCAAGTCTAAAAAAATTTTCAGTGATAGAATCCTAAATTAGCACAGTAACCACAAAAAACATATAATAATTAACACAGCTAAAAATTTAACAAATAAGACAAAATTAATAACAGATCAAAATCATATAAAAGAAATCAAAGCACAAATATATCAAATTCTATTTGAAAATTGGTACCCCATTCGATTAATAAATAAAATATGGTATAAAAATAAAAAGTTAATTATAAATTACAGTAGTAACAAACAGATTATTGATATTAGCGATGATAGGAGCGAGAAAGTGAAGCAAAATATTGAAATTAATAAATAAGCGAATTTAATAATAAATTATTTTAAAACTGAAAATGCAGTAAAACAAAAAACTTCCATGAATGATATACATGACATTAAGACACAAATTGAAAAATTTAATGGAAACAAACAACAACCTAAAAAATATTTTAGCGTCTCATATATTAGAAACTTAACTGATAAAATTGAAAGAACATTTATACAATACGATGTAAATGAAATTAAATTTGCAAGCAAACCAATTAATAAATTAGATACAATTTATTTGAAAACTAAAGATAAATTACTTATCGATAAATTAACGAATATTATTTATAAAATAAATTGTAAAAATTGCAACAACAAAGCATATTTTGGACAGACATCCCAATGGTTTGAAAAAAGGCTTAAACAGCATAAACAAAATTGTAATTCAAAAAACATAAAAATTAAATTAGCTATTGGACTCTCTCAACATAATATGCAAACTAAACATGAATTTGATTTAAAAAACGCCAAAATCCTATATAATGAAAGAAATACGAATAAACATAGAATTAAGGAAGCAATATACATAACTAAAAACTTAAAAAACTCAGTAAATAATCATACAGACGTGGATAATATGAATACGTTTTACGCTAGTACAATTGAAAAAAATCGAAATTTGTAATAAATTAGCTAATATTACTTAAAATAGATCCACATATAATATTGAGAAACAACATTATATATGTTTATAATAAATAGTCTTCCCCTACTCCTATAAGAACAACCAGTCATTGAATAGAAATGAGATGGATGACATGTGGGTAACTCAGAAACAAGGTAATTTTAACTTATTTGAATCATTTAATAGGAAAGAATGGAGTAATAATAATGCAAAATAATTAAAGGTGAACATGACAATAATTAGGAATTTTATTATGAGTAGACGCTTGCAATTCGCATAAGTGAAAATGACAGGTACGTGATGGGTATTTTAGGTACATAATAAGAACCTTTATAATTTGAAATATGTTAAAATTAATATATGATTGTAAATGAAAATTTTTTTAGACTTGAAAATGGAAGAAAGAAATGAGAAATATTGTGATTATTAAATTTTATAACCTCATAAAAATATTTTATTAACCTAATCCCCATAACATATGATCCTATGTGTATGTCTTGGAGATTTCTATGAAGAATGCCTTCCACATTTCACAGCCATTATAATGTTAACTGTTATTTACATTAATTTCAATTATTAAATGGAAATCAATTAAATTCATACTATCCAATTTCTGTAATGTTCTCCAAATTTCGTCCAAGTTTGAGTCAAATTGAACGAGCCGTTTTCAGACTATATGCATGTCAAATAATACATTTACTAATCCGAAAGCGGAAGTATTTTTTTTTTTTATTGTAGTGGATTGAAATATATAAAATTGATATTCACTTAATTATCTGTTAACCAGTCCCTAACTTTCCTCTAAATAGTCCTGAAAATTTAGAATTTCCTATAATAATTGTGAGTACCTTATAAATAAGGTAAATGTAATAAGGATTTAAAATATTTTAAATAAAATTGTAATAATAACACTGTGATTAAAAATAAATTAAATATAAGTATGTGTATGTATTTATATAATGTACAATTGCGTTCAAAATTTATGTTAAACAAACACAGACACAGCCTCAATAGCGTGCCTAGCCGGATGACCTAGTGACAAGTTCAAGGCCTGTACTCAAACAAGGCTGCCCTAAGCGCAATTATTGTCTATTTATAGTTGAGTTTTATCTATTTTTCTAACGGTGTTGTCTTACTAAGTTCGTTGACCTTACATTAATCAGCCATTGTTTTCTCAGTTTTGGATTCGCAGTTTCATATTTCGTAACCATTAGTTAGAAACATAGGGAAATAATTTTCTAGAAAGTAAGGAAGAATCCGTCAAGCTTTCTTTAGTTCAACAATATGTGTCCAAAGGCTAATACGTCTAATGTACATTACATAAGGTACACAGAATAAAATCATGTGTGAATATGCTGTAAGAAAAAGAAACATTTCATTTTTTTAAACCATAAGTAATAATAACACTGTTCAATAAGATTTTTAATATGAGATAAATTTATAGTAAGTTATCCTTAAAATATTGTTTAGTATAGTAAGTACCGGTATAAATTTATGTTAGTAGCAAAAGGAATCAATTTTAATCCTTATTTACGAAATTCAATAACATAAATAAATGATCTAAAGCTTACCAAATGAAAAAAAAAATCAATGATCATATATTTTTATCTATGAAAAGATTTTTATTAGAAATATATTTAAGGAATTTTTTTGGTTTTCAATGATTTTCGATGGAGCTTCATAAAATAATAGAAATGCCTCATCAAAAATAGTAGTAGATGCTGTGTCAGATAATTAATTTTTTAGATTAAATAAGCCATGAAGCATTTGTAAAACCTCGGTTCTTACCCAGGCGAAGCTCACTGAATTTTTCTTAACGGAAATGACAATACTCAAAAATGTTGAAATTGGAGTTAGTCATTCTGTCAACTGAAAGGCTTAGAGACTGAAGTTGTGTGGCTTATAAAATCAGATTGAATAACTAGATTTTTATTGCCATCCGTCAAAGTAACGAATAGATATTTTGTAATTTTAATGGTCTTAATGATTTGTTATACGTAATCTTTAATCTTTAGCACCGTTTAAAATGCACTAAAATTTTATAATAGCCCAACATTGCCAGAAAATAAATTTTATTCAAAGTAAAGCGGTAACTGAAAGTTGTGTGTTGCGCGCACCAGATTGTTTATGTATTATCGTGGAAATTTGGTATTACATTATTTGGACGGTTTGGTAATTTTATTAGCATAATTATTGTGCCTCCTTATTTTGAGATTTGATTTAAATACAAAATATATGAATTGGAGTTTCAGCCGAGATTTTGGAAGTGTGAATCTAAACTTTTCAAGAGAGATTAAGGTTTTTATAAAAAGATGAATTAAGAAACAGAAAACAAAATGAAGACTCACAAAACCCGCTATATATTTAGGTAACTTGGCAGTGGGTGTAGCGTTGGCCGGATAGTCCTTTGAGGTCCGTTAATTATTAATTAACATATAAAACGCACTTGGGTTTAACTCCCACTTACAAGGAAAGAAAATGTAAATCAGTGTTTTTTTTTTTTTGTTCTTTTTGTACTTCGTCGAATTGATGTTGAATGAAATCAAAAGTGGTTTATACTTTATCCAATCATTCATGTTTATTCATCCAATCTTTATTCTATTAATCTATCGTGAAAATGCAGTGACAGTGGCAGTTTGTAGTCTTCGGTTTCCGGATCATGCCTCAGCCTACGCACATCTTTGGTATGTTCTAAGGGTAACGGCTACCAAGATGGTAGAAGAAATATTTTTTATTAATCTTTTAATCTCGTTTTGCAAAGACAGGGAATTAATCGTGTCTAATATCTTTTCTCGTAAGAAATTCTTGCGGATGTTTTTCTCTTAGCAAATTAATTGAGACCATCTGTCAGTGTAAAGCCTTAGTCCTCCATACCAATTATTCTACCATTACTTTAAGATAATTTGAGTTCTACCAATGGGTAGTTTCTCTTCATGTGGTACTTGTCATGTTACCAATGTCACATTTACTTGTTGTATTTTCCATGTAATACAGTTGCAAATTTCATTTAAATAAAAAAAATATATATATAAAATTTAAAAAAACTTTAAGATAATTTTCAACTCAAATTCAGAGGAACTTGGTAATCGAAATAATCAGTTATATTTTGTTGTTTTTATTTATATTTGACTTATTCTGTGTATAAGTTTATATGAACTGATATTAATAGAGAATTTCAGGTTACAACTAACCCAACATATGGTCTCATGTGTCCCACCTATATTCCGAGTCAAAGTGGCTCTTCCCTTCTTCCCGCCGCCTATACTTCCTTGGAAATTTCTTATATCAAACGATCAACTCCCAGCACCCTTCCTATATCTACTGTCTCCTCAAGCCGAAACCTTTAGTCCAATCAATAAAAACGAGATCCCGTGATTCTGACCTCTATACTCCATCACACAAGACAAAAACCTATGAACGTTCCTTCTTAGCCCGCTCCGTCACCTATTGGAATTCTTTGCCATATAACATCCGTCATGCCTCTTCACTGTCAACATTCAAATACCTCCTTTTCCAATATCTCCTCACATCCCAAACAGACGATTCGCAACCATAAATTTCATTTTATGGACTGAATTTGTGAGAAGTAAATGGTGGTGCCTACAGTTTAAGTTTTAACATAAAACAGCAATGATTTTTTACTATTATTTTTACTATTTATTTGTATTTCTCTTCACCTCAGGTTGTGCTTTTTCTTTCATGTATATATAAGTTTATGTTTTATACTTTTTGTCTCACTGTGTAGCAACATGAGTAAGTACGTATATATAGTTCCTTTTTTACCTTTATACTACAATTATTCCTGAGATTTTATTTTATCTTAGTGTTTGCTTATTATTTTATGAATCACTGAAAATATTATTACATTTTGTATTAAATTATGTTTCTATTAGATAGCTATTATTTATAAATTGTGCAGTTATGTATATATAGACATGTAATTTCTTTTCTGTCTTTTTTTTTTATCGTAATAATAAGTAAATTTGGAGAAGATTGTATGTTCATTTATGTATGTATGTATGTATGTGTATGTATATATATGTTTATGTGTGTCTATGTATATATATGTGCGTGTGTTTATATATGTGTATATTTTTTTTTGTTTATTTCAAGGGAACTTAGTCCCAGAATAAAGTTCTTTTTTCTAAAAAAAAAAAAAAAAAAAATACCAAAAAAAAAAAAAAAAAAAACATAGGTCGCTCATTCGATAATCCGAATTCTTAATATGAATGAATTTAAAAACAGATCAAAATGTACTACCAATAAAATTACCAACCAGTGTGATTAGTGTTTATCAAAATCAAGACCAAGGCCGCCTAACTGTTGCAAGACCAAGACCAGGAATGGTAAAAAAAAATCGATTTTTATATAAAAATAACAGCAAAATATTTACTAATACTTGACAATATATATATATATATATATATATATATATATATATATATTATATATATATATATATATATATATATTATTAAAAAATTTTCTTATTCACATTAGTTATAGCATTTTTTATGTAAGATTTTTGTCCTCAAATTATATTATTTTAAAACAATTTTTATCCTTTTTTTTATTTATATGGTAATTTTAAAATAATAAATTATACATGTTTACTAAAACGATTCGCATACAATTTCATAAGTAATTTTACAACTTAATTCTGTTTGATTTTCGGCATTTAAAACTTATACAGAAAAATCATTTATGAATTACTGTGAGGTACTTCATCGGTTTATTGCAAAAAAGTCACTGAATACATCTTCAATAGGACTAAAGTTTCTAGTGCGTAGTTTTAATTTTCGTCATATTTATTAGCGAAAACTACCAGTTACATTAATAGTAAGTGCTAAATGAGCTGATTTCACACTGGACAATTTTTATCAAATTAAAAATGATTTAATATCATAGAATGTTAAATATTGACATTTCGCGATAAAACGACGATATGTGACATTTCAAAAAATAAAGTAAGGAACTTCGGACAAATACTTTAAAGCCGTTATTTGTAATTGCTCAGTATTAATCCTGGACAAAATACTGTCGGGAATATTTACAATTAAGTAATTCTAGTCGAATTCAATGTTAGCTCTTTGTTACTATTATTAACAGGAATGCTGAAATATGCAAATTTAGTACACTTGAAGGTGGCGTTTTCTTTCATAATAATGGGAGCCGCTTCTGTGAACGCTAAAAATTGTAGAATACGATAATCAATCAAACTGCCGTAGGCTTTGAAAAGACATAATTTAAGATATTAAAAATTATTTTCAAATGTTTACAATACCGCGCTGTCTGGCAACCTGGTAAACAGATTATAACTTGATAAAATGATAACGAATTCAATGAGGGTGGGGGAGAGGGAGGGAAATGAGGGCTTTTAACTCAGGCATTAATTCCCGACCTTCCCCTCCCCCTCACCCCCTGACCCGGGATAAGTACGTATAGGCTAAAAAGCGGGGAAGGGGAGAAAGAAAACAAAAAGTATTGTTAGTAAAGTAAAGTTAGAGATTTATTTCAATTTGTCTTACAGAATTATTGTCAATAACACTTAAATCTATAGCCCAAAATTACTATTACTTTATCAATTTCCTTATTGTGTTCAATTTTGTGGTTAAAATGTAAAGATTTTTTAAAATATAAACAGAAAAGTGTTTTTTTATATTGCTTTTTATTATTATCTTCTTGATAAAAAAGTTTTTAGTTCAGCGGTTTTATCTTAAATCAGATTTTAATTCATTAATATTCTTTGAATGAAAGTTATCGCTATACATGATAATAAATAGGAAAACTTCCCGTAAATAATCAACTTCCGTTGTAGTAATAAAATCTCTGTCACGTCAAAATAGTCTGCGTAATCGAGTTGAATGAAAAATCTAAACTTCCTTTTTTGAAAATAAATATTTCTGAGTAACAGTGATCCGAGATGAACTGAAAGGTGTCCGGTTAACTTTTTATCAATAGTTATGAAAGAGCTCTGGAAATCTTATAAAATTTAAATAGTATAATTGATTCAATATTCAAATTGATTTTTTTTCTTCACGCTCGATCTGACCTCGAGAAATATTATTAGCCGAGAAAGCATCCAGACTATATCTAAATGGTGAAAGAAATGAAAAATTTCTGATTTTTAAAATAATTTATCTTAATAGTTAAAAGTTAATCAAACCTTTAATCTATCTTTTACACACAAGGTATGATAAAATTGTATGCGACTTCATAATGTTCCGGCTAAGTGCTCTAATAATTCCTTAAGCTCCTACAATATTTTAACTTAATGACTTTAGATATGTCCTAAGCTAATCGAGCAAATCTAAAATTAAAAATATATATATATTTTAAGGTGTGTCCATAAGACTCCACTATAGAAGTGAAAAAATCAGTCAGAATTAATAATACTAAATATAAACATTGTTTTGTTCTACATTCACAAAGTATTAACATTTACAATATATACAATTATAATTGTGTAAAAAACCACTGTGGTAAACTTTCATAAATTACTCTGCCTGGTCGTCATTTGAATCATACTCCTAAAAATGAAACAATAGATTAAAGATAACCAAAATATATGTTGATCGTAAATTCTCATTATTTCAGTATGAATCATCATATTTAATGTGACTCTATTAAGTGTGAGATTTCTCCCTATTTGCGTCTCTTACACGATTTTTAAGCCAAGATAAAATTTTGAATAGTATCGCATTACAAAGGGGATGAAATGTTGAACATTTCTCTCGCTTACAATACGCAGGTCTGATTTTTATTTTATGAGATATTTTAATGCAAATGCAAAAATTAGTCGACTCGATTAAATTAAATCACCCGAATGAGCGTTACATATTCGAGCGTGATGGCTCCGTCTCATTCACTACTCACAAAAAAAGTGCTAAGTGGTCCTAAAGAAGTTTTCCTTAAAAAATTAAATTAAAATTCAAGAATTATAGCTTTTAAGTTATTCTAATTTCTGAGAAGCTGCTTAGCAAAACCGTTCAACAATGTACATTTTATGGGAAAAAAGGAAAAAGGAATGTTTTCAGGACCCTCTACCCTTAATCTTGTTTATTTGTGACATATATATATCTTAAAATATATAGATATCAAATGTTTCATATCCAATTGCTCTAAGAACTCAAATATTGTGATATTTATGTATTTATGGATAATATCCATAGTTAAACATTTTTGAAATAATACTCCGCTGAGATAGTATTGGAAGATGTAGGATCAGGTGGAAATTGTCGGCAGACCTAAAATGTTTATGTGCGGTCCTGCGCTAAGCATCCCAACATGTCTTGATCCTCCTACATAAACAAAACATGCAAATATGCAAAATACGTCTAATAATCTAGTTATTCTAGAAGTATAAAAATTCTAAAAGGGATGGGGAAAAAAGCCAAGGTAGATCCTTGTTTTTTTTTTTTTTAATGATGAGAATAATTATAAAGGTGAAGTGGCTTTATCCTATTTCCCGATGGAAATTCCTTCTTGGTGATTTTCTTTTTCAAGTCATCACAACCGAAAATTCTCCTTAAATCCTACAACTCCTTACTCTACGCATTCTCTTAATACCAGATCTCAACCTATAGACTCAACCTTCCTTCCATAAAACAACTTATTTTAGAAAATCCTTCGTCATTCTTGATACCTCCTTTTGGAACTCCTTACTTATCTCCATAAGCCAAACTACGTCCACAAAATCCTTCAAACAACTCCTATCCTACCTGATACGCATTCAAACTTCCGCCAGAAGTAGTAAGAATTTTTAGGCTATTGAAGTACGATTGATCACCAACAGTTAAATGATCAGAGACTTTAAATTTTTATATTTATTTTTCTCTCTGTATTTTGTGTATATATTTGTATTAAATTCACATGCCAGACTGAAGTATGTATTTTCTGCACTCTAATTATTCTAATAGAACTTTAGTTACAGAATAAAATTATTTTTTCATTTCACTATCTTCATGCGATAGGAAATTGTTTTATTATTTGAAAACGTTTCTTACAAGAGCTCTTTAGATCTTTTACTATTTCTGTACAACATTCTTATGATACCTTTCAAGGAATTGAAAACAAATTTTCTTAATAGTATGAAAATTGTTTTTCAATAACATATTTAAACAATAGTCCATTTACAAAGGGATTGGTTATTGTATTATATATTTTTACGACCTGACAGATTCAAGATGTTTGGCGGCCGATTTATTATTAAAACCTAAAAAAAAGAATAATTAAGAAAAGCTGACGTTTGATCCGGAAAAAAACTTTATAATTATAAAAATTAATATTGGATTTTTTTTTTGGTGTTGGAAAAACCAGACGTTCATGAGAATTGCCCCTACTGTGAGACTTTTTCTTAATTATATTTTGGGCTTTAAATGAAAATTGCATAGATACTTAGAGAAGGAATCTTCGTGGGGCCTACTTTTTTTCATGGGCTATAAGGATAAGGACTAACGGTCGTTGAATATACCGTACCTCCATTGAGTGCTGGAATAGCCTTAAACCTTTTTAGTTATAAGATCTTAAAATGGTGCAATAATTCTTTTCTCTGAAATCTTAAACTTATTCGAGAGTGATTTCTACTCTATGCTTAAGACATTGAGTACGTTTGGTGGAGGTTTACTCAACCATTAGTACAAAGTAAAGTTATACAGATCCAAGGGCATTCATGAACAAACAACTTTATTCTTTATTTATTATTTAGTTGACTACGTCTCTGTATTCCTATTCGGATTTAAAAATTGCTTACCATTTTTTTATTTTTTATATTAAAAACCTAGTATATTTAGACCTTGTGTAACTAAAACAACTGTAACGTATCAACAGCTAACTTATAATAAAGTGTAATTTTGTTATATTTTTTAAAATAAAACAATACGAATTGAAAAATCGTCAATTCAATCCACAAGCTCTGCAATTTTATTATTTTTAAATAAATTTTATTACATTAACATTTACAACTAGGAAAATTGAACACTTTTATTAAAATCAAAGTAAACCTTTTTTTAACGGAATTAGTTAGTTAGAATTAGTATATTATTAACAGTTTCTCATTATTGATAATTTTAAAGTCTTAAAATAAAATTTTAAAGGTGTAAACAATGTTTATTTTTATTAATTAGTAGATTTATAAAAAATTAAAAAGATAAAATATCGCAAGCAGAAGTTGTAAAAACAAATGCATGGTTATTATTTATATACTATTTGACAAAAGATATCTGTAAGAATGAAATCTAAACCATAATATTAAATTCTAAAATATTGTAACTTATTAATAAATAAGAGTGGCGTATTCTCCAATAATGGTATATACGTAGACACATATTCTTAAAAACATGCTTTAAAAAATTGTTACTATTAAACTATTTTTATATTCATATTTGTTAAAATTATTTACAATATTTTCTGTATGAGAGTTAAAAGATTTATTTTATCTAATGAATTATAATGCAGCTATTAACAGGATCAATCAGACATCCCACTCAGAATCATCAAATCTGAGTGTCAAAAATATTTTTTTTTAGTTTTAACTAATTTTAGTGCTTTGTTATATATATTAATCACACATTAAAAATTAATATCTAATACTATAACCAGTATTAAAAAATGAATATTTCTATTGATCCAGATTAAAATAATTAATCATTCGGTTTGCAATAACCGAAATTATTTTAATGAGGGTGAGAGGAATCGATAAGCTTTCTTCGGAATATGGTACTTGAAGAAAAACAAATTGCCATCTATTTAATAAGCTACACCAATACCAATATACGGTAAGTATATGTTCATTTTCCGGCTCTTAGGAGCAATTAATTTTTATGTATGAGATATCAAATGAAAGGGAGATTATTTTTTGAATTTTTATTATTTCTTAATGATATTTACAACTGTATTAAATAAGTACATCTAGTAAATTTGAACATAATGGATATACTGACATGAAAACACTTGCTGAGTAAGTACCCAATGGTAGCACTCTAGGAGTTTAATTTAAAAAATCCCTAGGTATGGCTTCTATCCTCTCAGTAATAGACTTCCACACTCATAGTAAGGGAGAGCACGACAAACCATGGCTTTTCACCACTAAACAAATGGATTTTGAGCGAGTACAATAATGGATTAGTGTAAGCTCAGGGATACTTGTGTCTTTTAGCTTAACAAATAGACTGAAGAGGTACTTTCCAGCAATGCAAGCTAATCACAGATCAAGTAAATTGTTACTTTAACAGTAATGGTAAAGTATCAAGTTCCATTAATTGTGCAAGTTGAATAGGCTAACGTGATATTGTTTATACAAATAAACATCTTTAGCTGATTTAACTTATATGTCAAATGCATTAAAAATATGTTTAATGTGAAAGTCGTTTCTGGTGTGTACCAATTAATACATATTTACGTCTTCAATTAACTTATCGTGTGCCAGTCATTGTATATTAAAAAATATATATGAAATATTATCAGAACAATTAATGCACATTTTTACATTGCAAAGGAATAGATTCGTTCACATTCCGGAAAAATAAAATAAATAAATAAAATCCTACATACAGAAGAAATCAGCCTTATGGAATAAAATTAACCTTGAAGACCTATCTTCATGTGGTGACTATAATACATAGTAAATAAGGAGCTCTAATTAAATAGATAATTTCAAAATAATTGTTATTTAAATTATTTTTATTGTTGATGTAGATATTTATCTTTGCTGGTATTCATTGTATGTTTACCTTCCTCGAAATTATGGAAAGATTAATTGATTAAACTTTTTTTTTTCTCCAAACAACGCACATTTTTTAAAATCATATAAACTATAAAAATATCATATGTATAGCTATGACTAGGACAAGAAACGTTTAGATGAGGTACTCACGATGAGAAAGAAGAGCACTGGAAGACTCGCCATGGCTGGAGGAAGAGACGAAGACTGACTGGGTTCTACCTGGTGAGCTGGGGTAGGTCCCGCTTCCCCTACCATTTATCCCTCCTGGTTCATTTCTAACTCTTAAGGTCGTTCGTAGTTTTTCATATCAAAATCTTTATTATATTCAAATATCGTCCTATTTAGGAGCATATATACATCTTTCCTCACATGAAAATTCTTTGGAAAATCTTTTTTTATGAAAAAAATACGCATATATTGAGCATAGTAAAGATCGTTCCACTGCACTTAATTCTAGACTAAACTGATACTAACCTACCCATCAATCTCAAAATAAAAATGAGATTATTCGGGAACCATCAATATATATTTTTAGTCTTTGAATAGTTCTATCCTGATTTAAGTGTTGTTAATATTCGTTAATTGATCAACGATTGAATTTTCCTGTGCAACAATGACGTGATAGCAAATCCATACGTTTTATAGAAGCTTGTCATTGAAACGGGGAAAAAACTTATATTTTTAACTTTTTTATTTTCAGTTCTTTTGGAACTAGAAATTTTCCCTTGCAACTTTTCAGGTTTCACAGAACTTTTATTATTTATATAATATATGACTTATTCAAAGCTATTCTAACAAATATCACATTAGAATCATTTGTAATATATTTAAGACAAATTATAAATCTAATATAAACCCAATTACTGTTTATTTTTAATTTAACAGAACATTTTTTTAGAACGAAATTAAATACAAGTTGAACTTATATTTATAATAATAATACCATAATAATTAAATCATATAATAATACCATAAACCTAGAACTTTATTACAAAAAAGTCCTTTAGAACTTTTATTTAGAAAACTTTTTCCTAAAAGGTTTCAAAGAAACTGTTAAAATGGAACTTTTTTCCTAAAACGTTTCACAAAAACTGTCAAAACGAAAATTAAAAAAAAAAAAAAATTCATATAAGTTTCAACCACTGATAGGAGAGGCAAAATAATTAGAATTATATTGTATTGATAATTTTTAAAATTTTACCCCTTAAAAATACTTTATGCCATTCAAATGTTGCTTATATTATTCTATGACGTTTAACGAGATAGAATATTTTCCAAAATTTACCGTTGCTGTGTTGTTCCATCAGAAAAGCGAAATCTAATAATGGGGCAGCTCAAAAATATTTTTTTACGTGAAAACCTCAATTCATTATAATTGAGAGGCTCACTGAAAAAATATATAAATAAATATTGGAATTATCCCATAATTTGAGCCGAAATAAGATATATTACGCGCATAAGATGCCGACTGAAGGTGGCAAGCCCCGGAGATAACATTGCTAATACCACGATTTATTAACATATTATTAAATTAACTTTGAGAAATATTGTTGTTATTTCTTAATAATATTATTTATAATTAAACAGGACCCCGTTAGTACCAATTCGTTTAAAATGTTAATTACATTTCACTCGTTATTAACCAATTAATCGGCCAATACTGTTAATGATAGAAAAATTAGGCGTTAGATTGTTACTATGAAAAATTATAATAATATTTTCATAACAATGTAACTGGTGAAATTTTAGTGTCTACTCATTTTTATATAGTTTTGAATTATTTTTAAAATGGAGGTGGTCTTATTTTTAAATTGTTGGTATTCATAGCCATATCTGGCAATAAAGCATTCCTTTGGATATATTTATGATCATAAAAAGGAAAAATTGTTGAAATCCATTTTAGGAGACTAAGAAAAAAAAATTGGTAACCAAAATATAGAGTATTAGATTGGTGACCTAAATATAATCACTATTATATATTTTGGCGAATACAAGAAATGAAATTGTAAATTGAAGAATTCATATGTATATATGACTTTTTATTTTATATACATCAGTTCTGAAATGACTTAAAAATTAATCAAAAAATTTAAATAAAAGAGTAAAGTTAAAAATAATATATGGGTGTGTCGCCGGATGCTCGATAGAAGCAGAACTAGTTTTGGGAAGGTTGTATTTATTTTATCAGGAATTCTAGAGTGTTATTTTAAAACTTTTCGTGGTAATTCATATTATCTGTTATATAAAGTAATAAAACATGATAAATTGATATTGTAACAATGATTTTGGAAACGCATATCTCTCCAGCATTACTGTATACGAATATCCTGCCTAACATATTATCACAGTATTATTCCTCACATGAATTTATTTACTATTACATAAGTGTTTAAAGATGTTAGAACCAGGTAGAGATGGGAAAATGCTACCCTGAGTACCGAGTACCAAGTATTTTACTCAAATTTAATCACTATTGGGCGCTAGCGGATCCAGGATTTAATTTTTTTGGGGGGGAGGGCTTCTGCCCGAAAGCTTTTTTTTCATAAAAATGACGATAATTACTTTGGAAAACAAAAAAGAAACTATCTATGTGAAATGGTGTTTAAGCGATTCCTTAAGTCCTTTTAAATGTACTTACACGAACAATAATACTTTAAGAGATAATTTTTAAAAAAAAAATTTCCATTAAACATGGTTATATTTTACCATTTTTGGGGAGGGGGGCTTCAGCTGGGATGGAGGTGCTATTGGGAATTCAATCAGTACTTCATTTAATCGTTTGACAACAACTGAAGTAGTAAATAAATTCTTTGGTACTCAGAAAGGTCATTATTTGAGTAAAATGCTTGGTACTCAGTATTCAGATTAGCAATTGCCCATATCTGCAACCAGGTTAGCAACAGAAAAATATGTTTATCTTCAAAAAGTAAAATAAAATATTTTATACTATTACCTCAAATCTAGGGATTGTGTGATTCAGTGCCAGCTTGTTATAATTAATTTATTCACCTGTAGAATTTAAAATCAACTCCAAAGTAAAGTGAAACGTTTGCTAAGTAAGGCCAGTATAATGTCTATATTTCAAAGTCTATCATTTTTCGTATGAGAATAAAATCTCCTAGAGAAGCCGCTTTCGGAAATACAGTAATTCCTTAATATTCGCAGGTTTGGTTTCCACGAATTTTGTTCATCAGCGAATACTAAAATGTGGAAGAGCTCTACATTTGCAAATCGCGTATTTGATGATTCGTAATTGAAAAAAAAAAATCCCAGTACATAGGTACTGAAGATGTATATAGCTACTGTCAATGCAATAGGTATTCAAAAAATTGAGTGTTTTTCCGGAGAGCATAAAAAAAATTACTTCTTTATGATTTCACAGTGTTATTTCAGGAATGTTCCAATAGAAGGTAAAAGATCAGGCGGAAGACCATAAATTAGATGGATAGATAGAATCAACAAATATGTAATAGAGCGTGCTGATAAATGGAAAGAAATAGCCCAAGAGAGGCAGAGATGGAGCAGGCTTATTAAGGCGGCTAAAGATCTACATGTAATGGTATGTAATGCCAACAGAAAAAAAAGAAGTGTTATTTCATATTTTATTTTCCTCTGCTAATTTCCACAGTACCAAGCTACCTATATCACCTGTATACTACGAAATGTCACATTTAGCACCAATTTAATATGGAAAATCGTTACATACGACCTTTTGCACTAACAGCATAATACGTACTTAATACTAGTACATTTTTTCACAAGTATTTCACTCATGATGATATGTTTGCACTGGTAAAATGGATGAAACAAAAAATCCATTGGAAAAATTGAACTTTTTGTTAGTTCGGGATTAACAAAACTAATATGGAAAGGAAAATAAAAATATGATTGAATTTTCTCACAACTTTGATGATTTAGGAGTAAATCGAGAACTCGACGGCTGGTTGAACTTCAATTAAAACAAATAAAATCACAAATAAGATTTTTTTTTTACAAACTAAAGAAAGTACAATTTTATTAAAATTTACTGAAAATTACATGAAATCTAAGTGAAGGCAGTAATTGCCATGCCCGTAATGATTAAAATCGACCAGATTATGCAGTATAAATTAACTTTTTGAATAAATCCTTAAATGTTATAACCTCATAAAAATATTGTATTAACGTTAACCCCTATTCCATGTGATCAATGCCTTCGATATTTCACAGCCATTATATTGCTAACAGTTATTTATATTAATTTTAGTTATTAATTGGAATCGAATGAAATTGGTACTAGACAATTTCTGAACTATTCTTTAAGTTTGGGTCATATTGAACAAGCCGATTTGAAACAATAGGCTTCTAAAATAATACGTTCACTGGACCGAAAGCAGAAGTCTTTTTCTTGAGAGTAGGGGATATAATTTGATATAATTGATACTTACACAATTATCTGTTAACCAATCCCTAACATCACTTTAAATTTGAGCCGAAAAATAGACGTATCACGAAAACCGCGTTTGCGCAAGTATGAGAAAGTAGAGAACGGTTTTCAATAAAAGTGATGCAGAATCATTATTTTACAAAACAAAACTACATTTCTGTCATCTTTGAGCAAAATCGAGCCGTTTCTGAAATATTGGCATTTCTATGAAAATAAATTTATAATACATGCGCAAACGAAAGTTCTGGATAGAACTTGACAAAATTAATATGGCACTAAACATTTCATGAAAATTGGATGAACGGTAGTAAGATATACGATTTTAGTAAGATATCCGGTAGCGTTCATCCGATTTTCATGAAATATTTAGATATTGTGCGGATTTGTGCTTTTATGGTCCCATATTATACAGTTCTATATGGTCCCCAGAACTTCCGCTCTCCTCACATCCTTGGTGGACACTTAAATGCCAAGAATCAATAATGGGCTTCGAGAACCACGAATTCTAGTGGTAGAACATTGCTGTCTGCACTAAACTCCTAACGTTTCAGCCTCATTCCTCCCAACTCACGCACCTACTGGCCCACTGATCTTAATCGCAATCCTGATATCCTTGGTTTTTTCATCCACAGTAGTTTAGGTCCTCAATCATTCCCTTCTTGATGAACTTTCCTCAGATCATAGTCCATTAATACTTCAATTATCAATAGCTCCTATTCCTAAACTCTCTCCACCACCCTTCTACAGTTAACTGGAAACTATTTTACTTATACTTTCCCGACAAAATTGACTTCAGGTTAGCCCTGAAAACCCCAGACGACCTTGACAATGCCATGTATTCCTTAACTATCACTATTCAACAAGCAATCTGTACTGATTCCTTACCAAATCTCTACTCAAAATCTTAAAGAAAACTATTTATCTCAATACCTAATAGACTTAATTCATACCAAACGTACCTGGGCAGCTTCTGATCAAAATAAAACCGAGGAATTAGCCAAACACTTTTCCTACACATTCAGCTCTCATCCGGAATCCAATGCAACCCACGCCGCACAGTAGAAATATTCCTTACATCACCCATGCCCCTTTCCTAACTACCTAATGCAGTTAATCTGAGGTCAAACATCACTTACAAAAGCTTCATTCAGTAAATCGCCTGGATACGAACTCCTTACCTATCAAATCATCCGACAACTTCCTCCTAAAGCAGTTGTATTCTCCATTTACAAATACAATACCCACTACGAACAACAAACTTTCCACTTTTATGGAATTATTCCACTATTATTTTATTTCCAAAACCAGGCAGCTTGATTTTCTATAGAAAAAGTAGCCTACTTCCAATCCTCTCAATCCTTTAAAAGATACTCCTGAAATGAATCCTATAACGATCCTCCCTTTATGGAATCCCGAAATCTTCCTTCCCATCAGTTCGAATTTCGTTTACAACTCTAAACAGTCCAACAAGTGGAAAGCAAGCAAATTTGCTCGGGTGCATTTCTAGACATAGCTCAAACTTTTGACCGGGTATGACACGCCGGCCGTCTTTTCAAGCAAAAAACACATCTATCCCAGTCCTCGTAAGTAGTCCTCCGCTCCTACCTCTCTAATTGCACCTTTCGAGTTCGCTGCGGTTCAGACTTTGCCAATTGTCCGTTCTATGTAACTAGCAAAACCCTAAAGCTTGACCTCAACATCTCATTTGTCCTACATCTTATCCCAGAAAAAGTCTCAAAATTTCACGATAACCTTGTATATCATCCAAATCCCCTTGCACAATCCCTATCTAGCACCGCCTATCTCTATAATCTTCCAAGAAGGTTAAAACGGCAGTGGCCCTGCGATCTTTTATAGTACATATATTGGAGTTCAAGCAATGGACAGATTCTCCACTCAAGACATGAATGTATGTGGCTAGAGCGTTCTCGCTCAATCTTCACTGGCTTTAGCACCATTGATGGTGTTGAGAGAGTAACGCATTGATCTCTTGGAGTCCTGCTTTATCCTATATGGTTGGAGGGAGAAGCCTGGAGGCAGAGCATAGGGTTCCCTTCCTGATTGTAAATATTGTATATAGGAATGTCTATGTTTTTTAATAAAATTGATGTATCTTTAATTTATTTCATTTTTATTGTATATACTTTTTGATTATTATTTAGTTGTTTTGTTTTTGTTTATTTAATATTTTTTTGTAAAATGGTGTGAATGTGTTTTCACCGCACTATAATTAATGTCCGTGTTACGGAATATTATATTACTGAATAAATAAATAAAAAAATAACAAAGATTTCTATTAATTTAAGTTACTCATGTTTCTATTTGAGGAGCAACAGTGGACCGCCATCGATCTTGTGAAACACATCACTCCAATATTTGTTATTCTGGTTAAGGTCGCTGAACGTTGTCACTTACCAACTGAAGTTTGCTAATTGGACAGTTAATTATCTTGGTATTGGTAGGGTGATTATATCAGTGTTTTTATTTTTTATATTATTTAGACAACATATTGACGATATGTTTCTTTAATTATATTTGTAACTGATGGGAGCAGTTAGTTAAAATCATGTTTAACTCAACAAGCTCAATGTCAAAAAGATTTACACTTCATCCATTTATAAGCGTTGTATGGTGCCGATTTCAGATTCATGGCTAATATGATTAGATCTGGGAAACAATTTAATGCATGCTATTAAATCACGATTCGGGTGGTTTTCTGACACTCAGGCCACAGGAAATAAAAGGTGCAGTCAAATGGAAGGGTATCACCATTCATCCTGCTTCGTCTATTTCAATCCTATTTCCTTTCCGTAGTTAAAGTCATATTCCAAATTGCGATTGTTTTGTTACGTTTTTTTTATATGCTTATAGAATTCTTATCAATGTGTGCTGATATCACTGTTTTATCCTCTTCTCAGGGCTCCCTCTCCCGGACTTAACTCAAGTGCTTCGGAAAGCATTCTGTTCAATGGTTGTCGATCGCCCATCAGATGGAGGGGGGCCCATCCCCAATTATTGAAATGGCGACATTGGTCCCTACCAATATTTTAAATGGTCCCAATGTTTATACAGAAAAAATCGAGAAATAAGAGAAAAACTGCATTCTTTTGTATAAGTGACATAAAAATAAATCACTTGTATTTGATTACTAACAGACACGGAACCAAATTGATTCGTTGAAGTCTAAAACGTAAAATACGAATTGAATTTTTTTTTTTTAACATTCCGCACGAATACAGACAGAGTTTCCATATCTTAAGTAGAGTGAAAGCCAAACATTCTACAATACTAGGAGAATTGGACAAAAAAAAAAAAAAATGATAATAATATGAGAATAAGAAATAAATTAATTTGATTTGAATGAGGACTTAAGAATCCAAACGGATTAATGTCGTAAAGCTGGGTTGTTTATATAATACTATGTAAATCAGATACAATCCATTAATAACTATTAAGGATGAGAATGAGGACAACTTAATCATCAAGTAGGTGATGGCTTCGGAATCCTATTTACATAACATGCATCGATTTCTATTGTTCTATTGGTTATTTTCATACTAAAACTGAAGTATAAAATTACACTTCATTCATTTTATCCTTCATGAAACAATAAACACATTTGATTCATCCACCTCAATACACGGTTCGCAAGTGAAGTAAATATGTTATAATTCATTTTATTGCGTTGGCAAATAAGTCCTTTCGGTTTTTATGTCACTATGATACACTTCTAGTCTGATGAATTAATTCCTAAGATGGATTGTTTATCCTTCTTGTAATATGTCAACAACTATATCTGTTAACTTTTGTTGAAATTGGTTTAATCTTGTGTTTGCTATATCACTGTGAATATGGCAGAAAATATCATTTACTATCGCCATATTTTGTTGTATTATTTTTTAAAAAAGTAGGCGTGTTGCAGAAGATCATTGAAAAATTTGCAGTGTTTATGAGGATGATGCCTTAACCGAACGCACCTGTCAAAATTGGTTTGCCTAAATTCATTCACGAAATTTTCTATATATATATATATATATATATATATATATATATATATATATATATAGAATAGAATAGAAGAATCAACTTTATTCTGGGACAAAGTTCCTTAAGAATAACAATTTTGTACATAAAAATTAACATTCCATCTGGCCAAAATACATATTACAATAAAAAAAAAACAACTAAAAACTAAGTGATAGCAGAAGTATTTACCTTATTACATTTACATTACAGAACGTGACTAGACATCTTTTCCATGCTCAAAAAAGAATATATATTTATATACTAATGATAAATAGAGAAAAATGCACTTTTGTTACATGATAAATGGCTACCCAGCTTCTTATTGAATTGTAAGGAGGAATTGGAATAGGAAGGTTTTAAATATGGATAGGGGTGGTGCATGGCGGATTTTAAGTGGGATGGAATTCCAAAAGGTAGTGGAGCAGACAATAAAGGAGTGTTGAAAGGAGGCAGATTTGTGGAAAGGAGTATAAAGGTCAGAAGGACCTGATGGAGAGGGAGTGGATAGATGACTTGAATTGAAGGAGATTGAACGCGTAGGATGGAGGATGATTATGGATTATTTGGTAGAGGAATGTACCTAGGAAATATTGTCTTCTGAAAGAGGGGAAGAGCCACCCTAAATCGGCGTAGTAGTGAGATACACGAGAACGTCTCGGGGTTCCATTGACAATAATTGCATTATTAATAATATCCATTGACATAGATATCTATCGTCCGTTTATTCCGAAAAATCATTATGTAACCTTTTAGAAAATTAAATTAGTGAATAGTTTGATAATTCTTCTTTTTGCGATATTCCAACAGAATCCACTTACAATTAGTGTGACAACTTTTGACCTGTCTATGACAGACACTGCAAATCTCTTAATTCCGTTTTAATAAACTTTGCAATGGAAAATAACAGTTTAATGACTTATAGTCGTACAATCCATAATCAATGGATCGAACAATCCATAATCAACGAATCGTACAATTCATAATCAACCGGTGATATAATAAATAGGACTTTTGTTATTTTAATAGCATTTGTGTTTTTTTAGCTTTAGCTCAGTTTAAAATGCAATTTAAAACATTTTATAATAGCCTAACATGGCCAGAAAATAATTTTTATTCAATGTTCAAAGAGTCTGTGAAAGTTGTGTGTTGCGCGCACCAGATTTTTTTTTAAAGTATTGGACTAAATTTGATGAAACTGATTTCGGACGTTGTATATAACAACTTGGAAAATTTCATTAAAACAGAATTAACGATAGTAGCGAATCTCTAGCACATGGACTTTACTATGGATAGGCAAAAGTGAAATTCGTTTCTTGATATCTGAAAGGTGTGTGACAATGTTCTCTTCTGAGCACAACTTTTTTTTAACCTGCTACACGAAAATAATTTTTTCCTACCTTCAGTAATGACTAAGCAAACAAATTTTACTATTGATCTTTAAATACGAAGGAAACAATGTTCAAACATTACAGACCTTGTAACGTCGTGTAATAACGCCCAGATTTTAATTTTTTTATATTTTCCACTCTGCCTATACATTCCATTTTTTCCCGCAGTCTGCAGGTGTTCTTCAAGGTAGTGCCGTATTGTCCTAGGTCCTATGCTTTACACAGCCGACCGACCTCCCAACCCATCCCAACTAGTATTGCCCAAAATCGGTCTTGGAAGACCAAGACCGCGTTACTGTTGCAAGACCAAGGCCAGGGCCTGGTAAAAAAATCGATTTTTTGAATAAAAATTAAGGCAAAATAGTTACTAATACTTGACAATCTTAGTTACTATATGTAAATAATTGGTATAACCAATATAATTTTGCATTTACCTCCTCTAATTTTTCATTCGGGATTAGTTTGGTTTCTCCTATCTAAAAATTACAGTAATATTTCTATAGTGATAAGCTTAATAAGTAACTGCAAGACCGTTGCTAGACTCTTCTGCAAGACCAAGACCATGACCAAGATTGAAATTGCAAGACCAAGACTCGTCTCGGTCTGGTATTTGGGCAACACTATGCCTTGTGGGACCTAGCATTGCCTTGATGGATCACATCACCAGAAGAAATACCAGAGAATTGGAAGACGTTAAATTAATTTTTGGTTCCTTTGTCGACGATATTTATCTAGAAAGTAACAATTGATCTTTATCTTACGTTATGATACATAACGGCTTTATGATACGTTGTATTATTTTATTTTCTTATTAATCGGGCATTTGATCAGTACTGTGCTGAAAATTCGCGCGAGCCAACTAGTTATGATTTAATTGTAAAATTTCTGTCCACAAGCCTTGTGACTCTTAAATGCAGGTAAAGAATAAATAACTCGTCAACATTTCACCTGTTCAGGCATTATCAGGACAGCTGAAAAAAGTCCTCAAGAAAGCATCATTCCATGTGAGATCTACAAAGTAGCGATTGGATGTCAAGGAGTGTTGTGATTTTGGGTGTTATTCATTTATGTCCTGACGGTGCCTGAATAGGCGAAACGTTGACGGATTATTTTATTCTTTATCTATATTACAGGTACACTCAAGGCTGTGTGGTTAGAATTTTTCAATTATAACGTAACAAAAAGTGTATAGTTTTTGAATTATTCGGAATTTAATTTTACCATCCCTCGTAACTTTTTTTCAGCTTCTTTTCGCTGATGAATGTTATATAGATAAATTTGAAGAGTGTCGAGAAAATGACTTTAGCGAAGTTTCAATGAAATCGGTACATTCGTTTAGGCGCTACAGTCTATAGCTACGTTTTTCTGCATTTTTATTTTTTTTTCTCCTTTATTAACTTATCAAATTCTTTCAAAAGTTATATTTAACATTTTTTTGTAACTCTGAATAATGCGAAATAATTAGCTTTTTAAAATAAACCATATTAAAGGTACTTTATAGGAAGACGTACATGAACATTCGGCATTTAAGCCCTGTAGAGTGACATAAATGGGGATAAGACCTAATTTATATTAAAGAACACTTAATTATACAATGATACACCGAGTTTAATCAATATCGTTAGAGCCGTTTTTGAGAAAACTGTGAAAATGTGTTTCAGCGTTGATATAAAGTGGCACTTCCGGTTAGCCGATTTTAAGGAAAAAGTTGCCGTCATAACTAAGGCATATACCTATCTTAAATACGTGATATCAGTTTCATAGGACTTTTCGTTTTTGAGCTAGACTGCTAACATACAAACACACAGACACACAGACCATTTGTCGGGTACTTTACATCCATAACTTCTGTGATCAGGTTATCGGACAACGTGGCCCATATTTTTATTCCCTCTACCCGCCATTTCTGGCACACGGAGTTTCGGCAGTAGTTGGTTAATATGTTGGGTATACATTCGCCCACTATTGCCATTATAATACTTTATTATCATTATTTCTTATTATGCAATATTAAAGGATAGTTTTATGATGGCAACAATATATTAGGTTCAACTATGGTGCGGCTTGCAAGCATGGAACCGCACCATATCTTCTGCAGAACCGCAAGGCCAGCCGTCTTGACACTCTGCAGCCGGCCTAGCACTTCTTCATTATTTATACTTTCTTTCAGAATAGAAAGAATTGAAAGTCATAGACAGAAAAATATAAATTTAAATCAATTATTGCGGAATGGAAAGTCACCCGACCAAGATTGAATTTCTCATAATTTTCCACGAGACCATTTCACTTGTGGTGATGCTTTCATTTCCTACCAAGACTATCAGACGTTTATTTCAAATAGTAAAATGTAAGAGATATCTGTGAGCGATCGGCAATCGTACTAATTGAAGTACTGTAAGACCTCGATTATCCGTGGTAATTGGGGCTGTGTATACTTGAGATAATTAAAAACTCGGTAATTAGTGCAGGCTGTGAGGAAACCACTGAGGTACAATTTCCCGCGTCATTGAAGTCTTTATTGGCTGATTCGGAAAATTGTAAACTTCAAAATCTGTCATATTGAATGAATAAATATCTGTATTTTTTTTTGGGAGAATGTCTCATACAAATACAGATAGATATAGTAAACATAATAAAATGTAATCAAACGTGTATGAACTAATGTAAATATAATACAAAGTATTCTGTTACAATGAGATCCTCTTCTCCAGACAAAACCAAGAACCTAAATTACTGAGTATAAACAATATGGAATAATAAAATATCCTATATAATATAATAATATTATACAGCACTGTAAAATATAATAGATAATAAAATAGACAATATAATAAAACAATAAAGTATAAATAAAATGTGATATAAATTCAATATAAATAATAGTCTCATGAATAGATAATAAATACGATAATCAGTGCCAAATATACTTGTGAAAATCTTTTTTTTTTTGTGTGTTTTAAACAGATTGGTGATGTCATTAATCATTGACAAGAAAAGACCTATATGTACAAAGTTGTTTGGTGAGATATAAAGGTTCTTTCTTATCTTCATTGTCAACTTTGATTAACTCCATATGATTGGATATGGAGTCATGTTGACGTAATAAGAAAGATAGTGATAGTGGAAAGGAGTATAAATTGAGCAACGCACGCAAATATGGTAAAACCCCTTTTATTATATATATTTTAGCTCTTATAATATAAATTACAAAGCGTGAAATTTTCTTTTAATTTAAAATAATAATGCATTAAATGTTAATTTATTTATGTATTTTCCAGCTAAGCTAATTTGTGCTAATGTTTTGGTTAATGCGAGATGAGGCTTATCACTCACTGTGTAAATATAGGAATATAGAGGGTTGTAGCTAGTAGGGGCAATCAGTTTCTGTTGATAACGCTCCTGCATATGGCTTTGCAACAGGTTTAAGCGTTTCGTGAAGGAATCCATCTTTATCTGTAATACAACTGGGTCTTCTAATTCCAGAAAATACTCGAAAAATAATAGTTATTTTTAAATAAACAGAGAAGGTTCTATAATTTATCCAAACGAATTATCAAGCTTTTAATAACTTCTTCACTAAACTGATATGGAAACGCATATGGAAAACAATGCCCATACCATTGAGAACTAACATATTTTTTTCACTTTCCTACCTATACTAGGTAAGGAAAGTATTGCGATCGGATCAAATTTCCGATATGCGGTTTTCGACGGATCTATACATTTCAGAGCCCCCAGAGTCCATAAAACACATTTTTAGCCATTGGTATGTCTGTCTGTCTGTCTGTGGCAAGATTTTCTCGGAAACTACTGAACCAATTTTGATGCTTCTTTTTCTATTTTGTAGGGTTTTAACTACTAATTCCTGTGATAGAAAGTCGGTGCTTCACGAGCTAGCTCGTGCACCGAGCAATTGCTATTGCTATTGCGCGCAATAAATGAAAAACATATTCTTCTATGGTCTGCAGCTCGAAAACGGATCTAACGATTTTGATGAAACTTTCCTATAATGTTCTAATAATTTCGCTTTCAATTTTCGTGTATAGATTAAATTCCCCCGAAAATTCAGGAAATAAAGTTATAAAGATAAGAAAAATTGTTTGGGGCCTAACTCGCTAAGTGTATATTATACGGTAAAATTTATTATAAAATTTTTGTAAGGTAATTAAATTTCCAACAAAACGAAAAAAAAAACATCGGAATCGAACTAGTATTAGCGATGATACAGCTTATCCTATTTTTTACACGTTTTTGTAAATTATTACTTTCCTACTTATACTAGGCAGTTGAAATGAAATTCCCTACAAAAATATATAAAAATCGTTCATTTTGGACAACTATTAACAAAGTTACAGCTATTCAATTTCCAATGAAAGATTACGGGTTCATATCCTGGTGCCAGAAAGGAGTGGATGAGAGAAAAAAGATGACTAAGTGAAAGTAAGAAAATCTGATACCCGCATCACACAAGTTTCACAATTTCCTCCACTTTTAACAGAAATTATTGTTTGACAAAATTAAGCTATGGCAAAAAGTTTTCGATTATTAGCAATATTAGAGAGTATTGAAATGTTTACACTGATCTGCCTTAAGCCGGCATTTTTTTTTTTAATTCATTTTTTTTCCTCATGAACGTATGTAAAGATATAAAAACTTTTCTGAAATAGGTAGGAAAGTCGTGTGAATGGACGCACCAGATTTTTTACTCTCGTAACTTGATTTAGAAAATCGGATAAACGAGAGACAGGACATCGAGGTTTTACTGTATTTACTTCTTGAATAAGAGAAGATTCTAAAGAAGATATCCTTCAATAAGAGCAATGACAGATCCAGGGCTGCCCTCAGGGTCGAACCGTGCTAATCCCAGCTCCAGCTAAACGGTTGTTTAGTTCTGCCTCTTAGTGCTCCATTCCATGCTACAATTAATTTTCATAGTTTATTTATTCTAGGCTATCCATGCTTTTTGGGTTTGTTGTCCTTAAAATTAAACTTATATAGAAGTAATTTGAAGAAATTAAAGGCAAATAAAATTCCACTCAGTTATAAATTATACTTTCCTCGCCATTTCTATTGGTTACTTAATGATCTGTATTTTTAAAAGCAGTTTTTGAAATAGTGTTATCGAGAAAAAAGCACGACCAAGCAAAAGAAGTAGAATATATTGAACCATCTATGTATGAACCCTTATAAAATCTGAAAATTTCAACAGAGCGAATTAACGGCTATATGTACTATATCGAGTTGATAAAAATTAACTTCAAGTAACTGCAGAATAGATATATCTTCCATTTCCATATGTTCGTTGCCTGCAATATCTCACAATCACTATATTATTAGTAGTCAGGTAAATTAATTTTTATGGTTAAAGTTTATGGAATTGATACCAGACCTTTTGTACAATATACCCCAAATTGCCTTTAACTTTCAACTATGAACCAAATTGAATTGGAACTATGTAGGTGCTATTCCAAATAATCTTTGGAAATTACATGAAAATCCAATTAACGAATAGACAGAAATGGAACCAAATTTTACTTTTCTACCTATACTAGGTAAGGAAAGTATTGCGATCGGGTCAAATTTCCGATATGCCGTTTTCAACGGATATATACGTTTCAGACACATTTTTTAACACATTAAAAACAAACAACACATTTTGGGCCTTTGGTCTGTATATCTGTCTGTCTATCTGTGCCAAGATTTTCTTGGAAACTACTGAACCAATTTTGTTGCTTCTTTTTTTATTTTGTAGGGTTCTGACTACTGATGCCTGTTACACAAATTGAGTGCTCCATGCGCAATAAATGAAAAACATGTTCGTATAGACCGTAGCGCAAAAACGGCTCTAACGATTTTGATGAAACATTCCTATAATGTTCTAATAATTATTCTTTCAATTTTCGTGCATGGACTAAATTCCCGATAAAAATCAAGAAAAAAGTTATCAAGAAAAGAAAAATGTTTTGGGGCCTAACTCGCTAAGTGTATATTAAACAGTAAAATTTATAACAAAACTTTTGAAAAGTAATTAAATTACCAACAAAACAAACAAACAAAAAAATCATCGGAATTGAACTAGTATTAGAGATGATACAGCGTATTCTATTTTCTACACATGTTTTAATTTATTACTTTCCTACCTGTATTAGGTAAGGAAAGTATCGCGATCGGGTCAAATTTTCGATATGCCGTTTTCGACGAATCTTGATGGACATATGTGAAGATATAAAAACGTTTCTGAAATAGATAAGAAAGTTGTGTGAGTGCAAAAACCCGCTTATTTCCATTGATATCCACTGGAGACTTTTTAAATTTTAATTTAGAGTACAGTTTTTTAATTTCTCGTACAAATGCAAAGCTCCTCTGCAGTCAGAGGTTATCTTTTTCTCTTGTTTGGAAACGAAAAAAAAAACAACTAGAATATATCTAAGTGGTAATTATTTAGATGAGGAACGTCCAGGTTACGGTGTGCCGAAACAATTGCACTGTTTTATGAACAAGTGTGACCGAAATAATTATGAACCATCCTTAACTTGTACGGTGCTGAACTAATTATTTGCCACCGAAGCACTAGCGGATCCAGAATTTTATTTTGGGGAGGAGTTCAGCCCGAAAGATTTTTTTTCATATGCATATAAAGATAATTAATTAGAAAAAAAAGAAAGAAATTAACAACCTTTATGAAACGGTGTTTAAGTGGTTCTTGAAGTTCTATTAAATGTTATTAAACGAATTAGAATACTTTAAGAGATAGTTTTTAATATTTTTTTTCTGTAAAACATGGTAACATTTTACCATTTGGAGGGGGGGGGGAGGGCTTCAGCCCGAAAGCCTCCTTCCCCCCGTAGATCCGCCTGTGCACCGAAGTATTCAGTTATTCGTTTCTAAAAAAACAAAACAATATTCCCAGAATAATCTACTACTAAGACACAGCTGGAATGATACGGTTATTACTTTAATATAAAAACCAGACTCTTGCATACAAAATAAATCACATTTTATTCTTAATTATTTTCTTTGTCATTTGTCGTGAATGAAGTATTGTTAAACTAACGTTTTTCTTAACATCTGAGAGGGATTTGACAGGGTCTGCCTATAGGCTTTTAATAGAAAATAACCAGATCTTCCAACTAAATTTCAAAATTTTAAATTTCCTTATGCGAAAAGCTATTGGTATTCTTAATGACTCTTTACTTTCTTGCTTTCATTTCCAGAACTTCATTGCAGTACATTTTCCTTTATAGGAAGCCTTATATGAACACTAGACATTTAAGCCCTGTAAAGTGACATCAACAGGTATAAGACCTAACGATATTAAAGACCACTTAATTAAACAATGATACACCGAGGTTAATCAAAATCGTTAGAGTCGTTTTTGAGAAAATTATAAAAATGTATTTCAGCGTTGATATAAAGTGGCACTTCTGCTTAGCCGATTTTAAAGGAAAAAGTTGTAACATCCATGACATATCATCATCATCATCATCATATGTGGCACGACATCCCGTTACCGAGGCTGGGCCTCCTCCAAGAGCCTCCGCCAGTTGGCTCTGTCTTCTGCTGCAGCTCTCCAGTTCCGTACACCAAGCAGGGTTCTCGCATCATAGGCCACGTTGTCCAACCATCTCGTCCTCGGCCTTCCTACCCGTCTTACGAGGTGCAGCTCCTCCATCATTATTTTCTTTGGTATTTCAACGGTGGTCATTCTGGCCACATGCCCTGTCCACCTTAGTCTGGCCAGTTTAATATACGTGACTACGTCGATGTCTGTATAGAGAGAACTGAGCTCCCTATTTTTTCTTTTCCTCCAGACATCACCCTCCTTTACTGGACCATAAATCCTTCTGAGGACTCCTCGCTCAAACACACTCAGCTTCATCTCATCGTTTTTAGTCATTGTCCAAGCCTCTGAGCCATATGTCAAAACAGGCCGAACAAGGGTCTTGTATATGATCAGCTTGGTCTTCTTTGAGAGGTACCTACTTCTTAAGTGTCGGCCAAGTCCAAAGACACATCTATTGGCAGCCATGATCCTTCTTTGTATTTCTTGAGCCATGTCATTTTTGCTATTAATTTCAGACCCAAGGTATACAAAACTTTTCACTCTCTCAAACTTAAAAGAACCTCACCACCAACTCTCATATACTTAGTTTTCCTCTCGTTGACTTCTAGACCAAGTGGTCTTGCAGCTGCTTCAAGACCTATAAACGCTTCTCTGAGAGCCCGTTCAGACCTACCTATTATGTCAATATCATCAGCAAAACCAAGAAGCTGTGTCAGGCGATGACATATACCATGACATATACCTATCTTAAATATGTATTATCAGTTTCGTAAGATTTTTCGTTTTTGAGCTAGATTGCTTACATACACACACACAGACACACAGACACACAGACACACACACACACACACACACACACACACACACACACACACACACACACACACACACACACACACACACACACACAGGCACTCAGACCATTTTTTCGGGGCTTGGTTAGTTGGACTCAGGGGACCTCAAAACTTGTATTTCCGTTAAAACTCAGATTCGAAAATTTTCACGATCGCAACACTTACCCTCATTATATATTACATATACAGATAAGTGAAAGTAAAAATAAAATGTTTGTAATTATCAATTATTCAAATCGTCAGCAGAAAAAGTAGCTATTTCAAATACAAAATAAATCTATGATTAGATTTTATAATGTAGGCCATAAAAGTCATATTCAAAGGAATTTACTCAATTTGATCTTAATTTTTTTATTTAAAATACAAAATAAAATACATGTTTTTGTATTTTAGAAATTAAAACAGATACATGTTTTTGTATTTTCTAATTAAAATGCTGTTTCAAACTATGTATTTAGTTCTGATATATATTTGGGCTTAACAGTTAACCAGGAACGGATTTGTTACACTGCTTGGAAAGGCTAATAGCACAAAATCTCCGCAGTTTTTCTTGTTTGAAAATATGCGAATGTAATAATTATAATTATGTGTACTTAATACGGCCTTATTTATAGTTACAAAGTTGTTGAAAACAATAAAAATATTTCACTCTAACAGTTTCGCCAGAAGAAAGTCTAGTCTGCTTGTCAGTAAATCCGGCAATGTACGTTTTACATACGAAGCATCTGAATCTATCTAATTTTTTTTATGCGACTATTTTTGAAATGTATCACACTAACAAGATAACAAGATACAGGATTTTACCTTGTCGATGGTTTGTTTAATCAAAAAAGAAATCTGTAACAGTGCGAAAGATTAAGAGTTCAAGGACGGATGGCGTAAGGCTGTTCTGTGGGTACAATCCCAACAAATCAAATCCAATATTTCCCGCCCACAAATAACAATGTTTAATAGCAATGTTGAGTTATGAGCTTCCATCTTCAAGAGCTGAAATATATATATATAAAATTCTGAATAAATATATTCCTTTGAAACAGCTCTTTGGAAATACCTCCAAGCTGTTTAATTTAATATGATTCCATGATGTCATGATGTTATAAAGAGAAATAATAAAATATTATTACTTCCTCCTTGAAAGACCTGTGGGACATTTCTGATTAGAGTACTCCAAATATACCCAGTCAGGAAGTGATTAATTGAAGCAATCTGATTTTATTAGTGTCAAGCTATCCAATTAATCAAGTTCTCAACCTTTTCTCTGTTGCTAGAATAGTTTGGTTATCCTACGAGGTACACCCCATTCTTCTGTCCAAGTCGGAGTACATAAGGATGTTAAACTCTAATCAAAGGACGACAAACAACCTTTTAGGATCGGGATCAGTTAAGAAAAACCCTTAAAAAGATTCTTAATCAGTGATTTTATGTCATTCTCCATCCAAGCTACGAGAAGAAATATAGACAACTGTTCTCTATTGTAATCTGATGAACGACGATTCTTTAGTAGTGACGTACGAAGACTATTTTGCCCCGGGTCGAATTTATTCCTAAGGCCACTAAGAAAAAAAAACAGTCAAACATTCAACCAAATTAATATGAATACAATAGAAAAAAAAAAAAGTAAATATTAAATAAAATATATATATTTCATCATATATTCTGCTTTGGCTCTTTAAAAAACCGTTATACTTCGGTTATTATAACTCTATTCAGTTATAGAATCAATAAAATAAATCCACAGATATAAAGCTGCGTCTAAAAACTACGACACCAAATACAGCACGGCATGTAATATTCAGAATCAATAAGACATAGAAAACTTTAAAAAATATATAATCTTTAAAACATATTGATATATGTATTAAGTGTGAATAAGTCTAGAACCACAAACATTGATAGATAAACATGTGTTTCCATAACTTAAAATGAAGCAATAATTAATCTATTAATAATTAATAATTAAGTAATAATGTTTGTTGATTATTTTTTTAATAATTATTAATGTCGTATTTTCGAATGTTAGATATTTAAAACATCTCCTATTTCTTATGCCACCAACATAATGCAACCTACAAAGACCGAAGCATTGTTAGTTTTTGGTAGTAAGCTTAGAGCACAATGAAAATTTTTTTTTAATGGTAGGCGGTGATTCAATGGTAATTTACATCATCAGAAAACCATCTGTCCCAAAATTGTCACTTCAGACTTATCTTATTCAATACTTATTTTTCTAATAAGATTTATTGATTAACAATAAATATCTGTTGCACATTTGGAAATTTGCTTAAACGAAGGATCTCAAACATTAAAAAATATTATCTTGTATATATTTCCCAAGTAAAATAAACTCATACATTATGCAAATTTATAGACCGCCAACTCTAATAGATTATTCCAAAAGATATAAAAACGAATAGCAATTATTCTTGGAGTGCAACAGTTGTAAGATTTGAGTGTATATAACTTTGGTCAGGAAGTTATAATATTATAAAAATATTGTTTAGTTAGAACTGTTGAAGGGCATTCAAGTAATTTATTGTCCTATTAGATGAGTCTGAGGTTGATGCGGGAGCAGAAGGATTGCAAAGATGATATAAAATAAAAAATATATGGTGGAAATTAATACAACTTATATAATTTTACTTTGAAGAGAAGTTAGTGGGTATATTTTTACTTTCTTATTTGTTTTACTGAACCCAAATAAACTTTTCTACAATATATATATATATATATATATATAAGTATATATCAATTATTAACCCACTATATAAATAATTTTAATATCCAAATAATTGTTTTCCTTAAATTTAAAATATTTACCGTGAATTCCTACCACTTACATACTTCCTCATTATCCGTTCCTACCTAACTGATAGATATTTCAAAGTAAATCAAAATAATGATTATTGATTCCTCTTTTCCCAGTCCGCTGGTGTTCCTCAAGGTAATATCCTAGGTCCTATCTCTTACACAGTTTATACAGCTGACTTCCAAACCAATCCTAAGACTGTAATCATCACTTATAACGATGGCACATGTGCCTTATCAGTTAATAATGACCCAACAATAGCATCCGAAACTCTCCAATCACAAATCACTAACTATGGTAGCAGTACGGTGTCGAAACTAGACGATTAAAATAAATTCCAATAAATCCAATCAAATCACCTTTACCCTTCATCGTAAACATATGACGTCCTGTCCTATAGTATCCTTTAGTAATACTCCACTTATCCCTGTAGAACAAATCCGATACCTTAGACTCCATTTGGAAAAACGTCTAAGTTGGAATCCTCATACCAAACTGAAACGACAAGAAACCGCTCGACGTTACCGACTACTCCAGCACTTATTAGACAAACGCTTTAAGCATCCAGTTAATTGCAAAAACTCATATACATGACCACAATAAGACCTATTTGGACTTACGGAGTTGAACTTGGGGGCTTCACTAAGCCATCTCATATAAAACTCTCACAGTCCAAAATTCTTCGTAAAATTCTCAGTGTTCCTTACTTTGTCATTAATAAAATCATCCATAATGATCTTAATATTCATTATGTTTCCAATCTGGCCAAATTCAGATACTCATTCTTTCATAATGAACTTCAGAACAATCCGAATCTTCTTAATTCTAACCTTACTTCCTCTTCGATTCATAATAACCCTCCGAGGCATCTGAAAAGAAGATGGTCACGAAATCTCTTATTGTAAATATATCTTTAGAATGCTATCAGAGGGTAGTTTCTCAACAAGTGTTTTCATGTTATTATATTTCTTTGATCACATTTACTTAATGTATTTTTATTTTTAATAAAGTTGTAAATATCGTAAATAAATTTAAAAAACAATTAAAATACAGTATATTATTTTATTACTTACTGGTGGGAGACCATTGGAGATTTGTTGAGCAATTGTACCCAACCTCACCCAGGCGTCCGTTGACGATTTTACAATAAAATTTATCCATCTAAACTTACCTTCCTCCTGAAAACTAATTATAAAACATCATTGAAGCTTTAAACTAACATTTCAACCTGACTGAATTTTGACGTGAATAATAAAATTAATAAATTTTGACTTAGTACTAGCAGTACTAGTGATATAGGAGTTGTACTGTTGTATGTACAATACTGTTGGAAGCGATTGGAAAGAGAGAGGTGGGCTGAAACATTAAGCTCCACATCTTTAAATCTGTATCCTTGCCTCTCCTATATCCTCGTATATGGATCTGAAAGTTGGATAATGGCTGATAAACAGCAGAACAGAGTGTCATCTGGGGAAATGAGGTTTCTTCGAAGAATTTCTAGGAAAACAAGAAGAGACTGCATCAGCAATGAGAGGATCAAAGAGAAATTAGGAGTCCTCTCAGTGAAGGAGGTTCTATAGGCTCGCCAGCTGAAGTGGTTCAGTCATATTGTCAGGATGGAGGAACAAAGAGATCTACTGAAAACTATGGACTATGCGGTAGAAGACCTAGAGGCCAACCAAAGATTTCATACCCAGAAAACGTCGATCGTATATGAAAAAGGAGAGGAAAGGATATCCGCCAAACCTGGCAAGAAACAGTGAACAGTGGCCATTCTGGCTCAACGCTCTTCTGCGCTTATACGCAACAGGGTGTCTCAAAACAAGAAAGTGGCTTGTGTTGTAAACTAAAAGGCATTAAACGTAGGTGTTTATTAGGACTAATTGAAATGAATATATTTGCAGTCATAGGCACAGACATTCCATTTTGATTGGGGGATATATATAAAAAAAAGGGTAGTAGTTAGTTTATATTATATGTGAAAACTAATAATAAATATTGTGAAACGAACGGGAGACAGGCTTCATAACATAGGTAAATTTCTATAAATATTCCAGATAAAAATGAATAATGTTAAAAAAAAATTGAAAAATACTTTTATTTCTTAGTTTGGACAATGCTATAACAAAGCTTCAATGTTTTCACAGTCTAACTAGGTATGTAAAAATGTCTATAAAAACATTCTCTATACAATACATTTATACTTCTACTTATTAAAAATATTTTTCCAACTTTATTGTATAAAATTTAATAGAAAATTACGTGAAAATAGAGATATCCATATGAGAGGTGAATGAAGTCGACTTTTCTTATCTTCTTAATAAATTTTAGTTTACATATTTCATTCATTTATGTATCTTATTTGTAATCAATTGGTTTTTTTTCTTCAAATTATTGGGGGTAGGGAGGGGATGAAACGATATTATTGTCACCTCAACATTTTTTATTGGAGGGAGGAGGACAATTACCCCCCACCTTTTCTGTAGTTAAACGTAGAAATAAAGCAACAATTATAAAATTTGCAGTATTATATGTATATTTCATTATCGTCTAAATATATTAATCTAGTTAGCACATTTGAACACAGATGTATTTATTGGTTCTTATGTTTATTATCTCTATAATTTATAAGTTTTTTACAGGCCTCTTGAAAAAAAATAAAAGAAGAAGGTAAGTATTGAAATTAATAGAATGACTTATAATTTGTTGGAGTGTCTTAAATTCAATTATTTAATTACCACACTGTGATTACTCATTTGAAATAAATAAGAAACCGATAAGACACTTAAAAACAATCTTCGATAAATAATTAAAAAGTAAAAACAAGTACTTTATTTTTGTACTGGGGCAATGGCATAGACCAAGGCCAGAGTGCGAACCAGTTGAACATTAATCGACAACTTTCTCTATGCCAAGGTATCCAGCCATCAGCAGCATTAGCATGGACATTCGTTGATTTTACTAGTCTTCCATAAACAAGCAAATTTTTATTTATTTATTTTTTTAAGATGGAAATTCTTTAATTTAATGTAAACATTTCAAACTTGGTTTCGTGATAATGTGTATTATCATTTAATCGCTAAAGATTTAACTGTACAAATAATTTTTGTTTAATAGATTATGGTTGATGTAATTACTTTCACATACCTATATATGTAATATACAAGCGAGGGAAAGTATTGCTATCGTAAAATTTTCAAATCTGAGTTATCAACGGAAATACACGTTTTGAGGTCCTCTGAGTCCAAGTAATGAAGTCTCGCAAAAAAATATATGTGTCTGTGTGTATTTACGATTTTCTCGTAAACGGCTCTTACGATTTTGCTTAAACACGGTGTATCAATGTATACTTAACTAATCTTTAATGTCACTTAGGTCTCATCCCTATTGATTTCACTTAGCAGGACTGCCAAATATATACTTACTTAAATATATACTATGTATGTAATATATAGTAAGGATGAGTATTGCGAAATTTTCGAGTCTGAGTTTTCAACAGAAATATAAGTTTTGAGATACCCTCAGTCCAATAACCAAGTTCCGAAAAATGTTCTGTGTGTCTGTGTGAATGTGAACACTAGCTCGAAAATGAAAAGTCGTACGAAACTGATATTACGTATTTAAGATAGGTAAATGCCTTAGATGTGCTAGCAACTTTTCCCTTAAAATCGGCTTACCGGAAGTGCCACTTTATATCAGCGCTGAAAAATATTTTTTCAATTTTCTCAAAAAACGGCTTAAAGATTTTGAATAAACTCAGTTTATCATTGTATAATTAAGTGGTCTTTAATATCATATGGGTCTTGTCCCCGTTGATGTCACTTTACAGGGCTTAAATGCCCCATGTTCATATA
Organism: Nezara viridula; assembly: GCA_928085145.1. NCBI lineage: Eukaryota > Metazoa > Arthropoda > Insecta > Hemiptera > Pentatomidae > Nezara > Nezara viridula. The sequence goes on along the minus strand of OV725077.1, from coordinate 184,061,070 downwards.
CGTCTTCCTCTAAAGTTCCTTTCATATGGTTTATTTCAAATATTTAACTATCTCTCATTATTAGAAGATACGAAAAAATGCTAAATATAACTTGTTAAAGAATTCAATAATTGCATAAAGGAAAAAAAAAAAAAAAATACTTATCCTGGTCGAAAATGAATCTCCGGAAATACTAGTCAGAATGTATACGTATAATATATCGTTGGAAAGCGAAGAATTTTAGAAAAAAATAATAAAAAGAGTGGCGAAAAATTATAAATAATAATTTTTGTAAACTAATAATATTTAACGCAAATCACATGTTTTCAAAAATCACATGTAAACTTAAAAAAATATTCTTAAGTTTATAAAAATATTTAAAATTCACCTAATCAATGTATGTATATTAGAAAGTTTGATGTTAAAAAGTTTTGCTGTTATCCCCCCCCCCCAGTTCTATTCCGTAGGTCCAAATAGGTTTCAGGATTTTCATTTAGATTAGTAGTTTGTTGTCAACTAAAAGTTGAGGTTTTTTATTCAATAGTCTATGTAGCTGTCGGTATCGTCTATAAAGTTGCTGTCTTTTAAGTCTGGTATGAGGGTTCCATGTTAGTCTTTTATCTAGAAGAAAGCCAAGATACTGGACTTTGTCGGACAGAGGAAGTGGAGTTGAAGTAGATTGGTGGATAGGAATTGCGTCGAAGGGTAAAAGTGATATGTTTGGATTTGGATTCATTTACATGGATTCGCCACTTATTATACCAGTGTTCAATAAAAGAGAGAGGTGACTTTGTAGGTTTAAGGATCAGGATTGGAAGATAAGGTGGCTGTGTCATCAGCAAATGTTGCCAGGAAGGTTTCGGGATGAGTAGGAATATCAACGGTAAACATAATGTAGAGGACGGGACCCAAGACGCTACCTTGAGGAACTCCCGCCTTGAATGTTGGAGAATTCCGCCGTTGGAGAATTCTGTACCACAGCGAACATCAAAGGAAAGGTCCAGGTATGCTCCCGAACAATATTCTTTGCTTTCTAGAGCTGAGGATATGTGGTCAACAAGTCGGAGTCCTTGTTGGACAGTGGCATGTTAGAAGCGAAATCCGAATTGGTGGATAGGAAGGTTTTGGGATTCTATCATGGGTAGGATTCTTTTTCTGAAACCAAATATTTTTTTCAGATACCCATCAATTTATAATTTATAAAAAACAAACGAACATAAGTCTGTGTCTATCTTCATATCCTTGCCCAAGTATATTTTTGAACTGGGGGATCTAGAGAAGGTTGGGGGGAGACTTTCGGGTTGAAGCTCCCTAAAATAGAACAATAATTATATATTTTTTTCATTCGTTCACACTTGTTTCTGTGTGTGTGAGTGGGCGGGGTGGACGAATGGGCTAACGGGTTATGCACAGCAAACTGATATATGATAAATGATACAAAAAATAGTCATGAGTACGAGTCCCGGTGCCGAGGCGTCTTTTAAGTCCCCGCCAACACCCCCTGGCCCGGGAAAACCTCATAGAGCCTCATATAACCTCATATAGCCTTAACGGCGAGGAAGGGGAGGACAAATAAAAAAAAATCTTGTTTCTGTGTGTGATCTCAGCTAAATAAATAAACTAATAATTAAACAAACACAGTATGTGCAATTTTAGAATATAACGTATATCTATCTACTAAATATAAGCACTTATCTAGAAAAGAGTACCACAAAATTAAATCCTTGGTCCACTACTGTATATATCCGCGTGTGTGTGTCAGTGTATATGATCGATTTTAAAATTTCTATTTCTTGTAACAACCCTTGGCACAGACTAGAGATGGTAAATTGAATTTTTTAACTGAATTGATTCTCAACGATTAAATCATTGTGAAGAATCGATTCTTATGAACAATTCTTCGATTGATTCTTTTCATCATCGTTTTTTTTTTCTTTAAATTAAAAAAGAACATTTTATTCTTTTATTGTAAAAAACAACAGTAACAAACATTCTCAAATCTTATGATTATGCAGGCAAAAACATTTTTTTTTTTTAAGTGATTAAAATTAGTATTCCTGGTTCAAATGTATAAAAGAAAAAGTCATACAAGTCAAAGTGCATCTTATAAATAGGAAGGAAATTGAAATTCGACAGAAAAAGCTTCTTTTTTTTTTTTTTTTAATTTTTCATATTCGTATTGCCATCATTTGCCACGTTGTGTAAAATGCGGTGGACAACACAAAACTGGTCATAAAGTACACAAACTCTAAACAAGAACCTGCAGTTTGTGCTTTGTGACATGAAGGACATCCGGCTAACTACACAGGCTGCAAGATATACAAGAGTATTAAATCCAGATACCAGAAATCTCGATGCCAAGAAGAAACTGAAAGATCCGGATCAAGAAAAGAATCTTCTAAAACCATAGACCCGATGTTGTCTTTTACACACCTATTAGGAGGTAAGAACGATATTATATATTGTGAGACCCCGCCGCAACAACAATATATACCTCAAAATTCTTAATCCCATCCTCAACATCCTACTACTCAAACTTCACCTAATCCTCAACAATTTTATCAACACCATATTCCTCACATTCCTCCTACATCAAACACCACAGATCCCACCAGTTTACTTACATCTTTTCTCTCTGAATTTCTCTTTTGATATCCCTTCTAAACAATCTTGGATCACATTTTATCCCTCACCCCAAAAAATCCTTAAATGACTTCCAATAAACCTATATCCATTCTCTTTTGGAATTCTAATCGTGTTAGGAATCATACAGACGAACTATCTGCATTATTACTTGACAAGACCATTGACGTGGCCCTAATTACTGAACTCGACTAACCACTAAACAGCTCTTTAAAATACCTCAATACCTGACATATCGTCTTGACAACCCTAACGGAAGAGCACATGCCGCTACTGCTGTCATTGTACACTAATCCCTCTCCCATCACCTACTCCTATTACCTCCACACGGTTTCCTACAGTCCATCGCTATCGTAATAAAAATCTTCTCTTTTCCGGTTACTCTCGCGTCAGCGTATTACTCTCACCGATCCAAATCCAATGCCCAATTCAGTTTTCTCGTCGATTCCTTAGGACATCACTTCATTTTTGGTGCAGACTTAAATGCCAAGCATCAACAATGGGGTTCCAGAAACATGTATTCTCGTGACCGAACCCTGCTGTCTGCACTCAACGGCCCAATATTGGCCACTTTTTTTGGGATCATATTATCTTAAGATTCGAGTGGAAAGAAATGGGTATTCATGAGTTTTTAGTACCTAATTGAATATACAAAGTTTGCCGATCTCCAGATTGAAAACGCACCAATTCACAGAATTTTCGTAAATAAATATTTGTTGTTTACGATGAGATGAAGCTATTTACGAAGTTTTAGGCGTATGTTAATAATTTGATAAAAAGGGTTCCGTACCACGGACTATATAGATTAAGTTTAAATTATGCCTTGAATGAATTATGATCAAAACAATTTTCGCTTAAGCTAAAAAAATCCACTTCTCTAAACTTATAAGGAGAAATAGTAAAATTTATCTTCTAATTGTATTCCTTCCTCCATGAAAGACTTCTGAGGTATTTCTGAAAAATGGTTCTATATTTACCTGAAGACGTAGAAATATCATAAATAAGGAATTTATTTTGAATGAGAAACCATAATCTCTAGGCAATCTTTGTTCGTATAAATAAAATACTGTAAACTATTCGAAACCAACTATACTATCCAATTAACAAAGACATTTTTCTACCATTTAATCATTATGATTTAGTAGAATTATTTCAGGTGCTTCTTGGAAGAGTAGCTAATGTTTAAAAAGGGTTTCGTTTCAGATGATGTTATTGTTTTCATGTTTTCGGATTCTGCTAGAACTCGGTGAACCCTAGAACATAGTGTACGCCATTGTATACAGTTACAGGAGGCTAGACTGTATAACCTATAAGTAGCAGTTACACCGGTCCTCCCACTCTGGAAGGTCAAGGAAGGTGAAGGACAACTTGCTGACTCATGAAGAGTCTGTGACGTATATCGAACGTTCGAGTTGGGGACGACATTCAACTATCTTTTTCAGGATGTCTACATTAAATAATATGAAACTTTAATAATGAAACAATGTATTATAATGGTATATATGTATTTGGATAATGGTGTATAATAATGATACAAAACCTTGTATTAGAAGGAATAAATAACCTTTCTTGTCGCTCTCCAGATATATGAGAGTTTTAAATAGTGAAAGACAGGGCTCCTCTGCCCAACCAGAGAAAAATTAAACACTATTAATTAAAAAAAAGGTTTTGATTTGACCGTGAACTTTTTAATGAGTTTGTTTAAATTTTTTTTAGAAATCTTCAATGTAAGATATTTTAATACTTTTAGAACTGATAATGACATTTATTTTGTCACTTATAAGTATCGTAACCCCTTTACCGGATACAAATATGAAAAAAATGGTGCGCGCAACACACAACTTTCACTTACCGATCTAATATGAATAGAAATTATTTTCTGGCAATGCTGGGCTATTATAAATTTTGTTGAAGTGCATTTTAAACGGAGCTAAAGCTTAAACCTTACAGATAACAATTCATTAAGACCATAATAATCACAAAATGTCTATTTAATATATCGACAACAGGCAATAAAAATCTATTCACTCCATCTGCTTTTATAAATCACACAACTTTCTTTGCTTTTATAAACTTCAGAATGACTGACTCCAATTTCAAAATTTGTAAGTGATGTCATTTTAGTGATATTTTTAGTTGAAAAAGTTATCTATGCAGAACATGGGTAAGTTGATTCCGGAGGTGGTGATTACAATGTTGAAAACTTTTAACTTTTTAAAATAAACTTTAAATTAAAGGTACTTTAGAGGAAGACGTATATGAACATTGGGCATGTAAGCCCTGTAAAGTGACATCAATGGGGATAAGACCTAATTGATATTAAAGACCACTTATATCCCCAAAAAAGTACATAGTTTTTGAGTTATTCGGAATTTAATTATACCATCCCTCGTAAAAATATGTCCAGCTTCTTTTCGTTGAAGTATGTTATATAGATACATTTAAAGGGTGTCGAGAAAATAACTAGCGAAGTTTCCTTGAAATCGGTACATTCGTTTAGGCGCTACAGTCTATAGCAACGCAGGTTATTCTGCATTTTTTTTTCTCCTTTATTAACTTATCAAATTATTTCAAAAGTTATATTTAGCATTTTTTCATTACTTTGGATAATGTGAAATGATTAACTTTTTAAAATAAAACATATTAAAGGTACTTTAGAGGAAGACATATATGAACATTGGGCATTTAAGCCCTGTAAAGTGACATTAATGGGGATAAGACCTAATAGATATTAAAGATCACTTAATTATACAATGATACACCGAGTTTAATCAAAATCGTTTGAGCCGTTTTTGAGAAAATTGTGAAAATGTGTTTCAGCGTTGATATAAAGTGGCACTTCCGGTTACCGATTTTAAGGAAAAAGTTGCCGTCACATCTAAGGCATGTACCTATCTTAAATACGTAATATCAGTTTCGTATGACTTTTCGTGTTTGAGCTAGACTGCTAACATAGAAACACACAGACACACAGACCATTTTTCGGGACTTAGTCATTTCGACTCAAGGTACATCAAAACGTGTATTTCCGTTGAAAAATTAGATTCAAAAATTTTCTCGATCGCAATACTTATCCTTACTATATATTACATACATACGTAGGTGAAATTAAAAATAGGCATTTTTCGAATTTATTATTAATAAAAAGTGGAATTAGGAAATAATGTTTATTGTAATACATCCCAAATCATGTAAAATGAGAAATAAAGGCTTTGGAACAATTAATTGTAGTCATTTTAGATGAAAGTATGAGTACTTTTACTAGACAGAATAAAACATCACATCATTTTTTACACAACTTGAGGTAATCTCAATTTTTTCACTAATAATGTCCTAATTAATTAATACAGACATAAAGCTTATTAGACGAAGAAGTTTCTTTAAAAGTGGGGTATCTATAGCATAGTCTGATGATGATAAAAAATTAATTTCGGATAATTTTATTTTTTTTTAAAACAGCACTTAGCCTAGGTTAGCAGCTCAAAAGTTTTATTTAAGTGATTTTAATAATGACAAACTCTGTTTTCATTAACAGTAATTTCTTTTTAAGTATAAAATGAAGTAATTGTTTTTTGTTTTTTTGTCTATCAAAAAATATATTTGCGCCTGTCAACTGATTGTTGATAATCAGCAAATGTGATGGCGGTATATGATAAATGACATGAATGACATGAATAGTTATAAAACTATTGACTTTTATTGAAGGGTGTAGTAGTTGGAATTAAGCGTTCTACTCCTGTAGAAAATTCTAGTCCCCCCTCCTCCTAATAAAAGTATTAAAAAATGTGAGGGTATAACGATTTTCCCACTGTAAGACCTTTCGAAATTCTGGATTCGAAGATCCTCGGAACCACATGCGAGATTTTAGGTCAGGTTGTTTTCGAATAGGGCGACTTACATGCATAGTATAATCCATTCTAGGATGTTGAATGATAAAGGCTTGGCAGGCCTTCGGGAAATCCCAGTAGTGAAATCATTGGATTCCCGAAATGACAAAGTTGATCTTTTCAGAACGGGAGAAGGAGCTAATCTGTATCTAAAATGAATTAACTAATGCCTTGTGTAAATATTTATGTATGTTTTATTTATGCGAACATATATGCTTATACATAAAATTATTTTTTGACAATCCTAAAATTGGCCTAAAAAGATATTAACAAAGCAGAGAGGGCGGGGCTTTGACCCCGATATAAAGGCCATGGTGAGGGACCTTTCTTGTGCACCAGGGACGTTGGGTACGGCCTGGCTACGCCCTCTGCCCAGTACTGGGGTTCATTGTTAACACATATGCTACTTTTACACACAATTATGACAAAAGAAACAATCTCTCAGATCTTGCTTCGTTTACAGATTTTATTGTTCTTTAAGGTAAAAAAAAAAAAAAAAAACTTACAGGAATGTTCTTCGACATCCCTTAAACTAATGATAAAATAATGGAACAAAATACGAAATCGAAGAAAGAAACATTGGAATCTAGAGTTACTGAGTTTTACCAATGGCGTAAGAGCATAAGAGTTATATGAGCGACTTAACGCCATTAGAAGTAAAGTCGACTTAACTAGTAATGACGAGAGAACAGAGAATTTTATAACACCTTTTTTTCTTCTTTTTACTATTATTATCCCCTATATGTAATGTACACTAGCGAATCCAGGATTTAAATTTGGGGAGGCTTCAGCCCGATAGGTTTTATATATATATATATATATATATATATATATATATAACGATAATTACTTTATTTTAGAGGTATAACCAAACCTATTCTAACCAATCAAGGTTCAGAGGCGGAAATACCCTTAAAATGGAAGTATTCCAATCAAACTTTTTGTACTATATTAACTTTCCTTAACATGTCGAAAACGTACAGTATAACAACGTTATCTCACGTGCATTGAGGATCTCCCTACAATTAGCAGCTCCAAGAACAGATAAGACATTCAGTTTATTTTATTAATATTAATTTTTTTTAATCTTCTTATTTATTTATTTTTTTAAAATTCATCCACTGGCATCAGCACCACAGAGTAGCGCAGGGATCTCTTGGAGTACTGATTTTCCTTCTGTAGTTGGTGGGAGAAGCCTGGCCTGTATTTAAATAATAGTCCCGATTACTTCATTAAATGTAAAGTTTTCGATTTATCAAAAACCAAATAAAGGAAATCGACTTTGCAAAAGAAAAAGTACTAAATGTTTAAAATGATATATCTCTGCAACAAATAGTCCGATTTCGATGACTTTTTTTATTTTGTAGGGGATTCATTAAGCTTTCAAATAAATATTGGTTGTTGTTGTTGTTTGAGTTTTATTTAGGCGTAAAACATCGAGGTCATTAACGACTGCGTTTAGTTTTGTTTTTCGATGAACTATAAGTATTTAGATTTTAACTTTTAAATTTTGTTTAACAAATTTTTAAAAATTCAATACTAACTGTAATGTGTCTTCGTCATTATTAAGGATGTTTGAAATTGGGGGTGATAGTATGAAATTGGTTAAATTTGAGATATAGAAAGAACATTCTTGAAAAATGTGGCTAACTGTAAGAGTACTATTACAGTATTGGCATTTTGGTGGTGGCTGTTTACAAATGAGATGCGAGTGGGTCAGGTTTGTATGGCCTATTCTCAGTCTGGTTAAGACAACCTCTTCTCTGCCGATAGGACGGTTTGATGTTGACCACGGATTTAGTGTGTTTTTAATACCTTTCAGTTTGCTTGGAGGGCTCTCACTCCATATAGATTTCCAGCTACAAAATATTTCTTTTTTTTTTTTAGGGGAAGACTTATATCTTGTGGCGTTAGAATGGCAGCGCCCCGTCCAATGATTGCCATGTGACTCGGCTCCCAGACCAGATATAATACTTTTCCCAATGTTTCGAGCATGTTTACACATGTTTGGATTTTTTGGATAGTCGGATCCTTCGGATCACTCTATTTATACCCTTTAGAGAACTCAATTAATCCATTGTTATTAAAATGGTTTTGGAGGTTATTTATTTTTTTTAAACTTGTTTATTGAAAAATATTACAGTCTGTCTCAAGGACATTTATAACAGTGTTCAGAGATCACATTTACACTCTATGTACCATAAATAAAATAAATTATACAGAAAAAAAATATATACAATAAATAAGAATAAAGTAACCTATAAATAAATAAATAAAAAGAACACATACATACCTATATACAATATTTATAATCTGGCGAGAGAACTTCAAACTAGACTTGTCCCTCCAACTGTGGAGGGAAAAGCATGACTCCAGGAGATCCCTGCACATATTTCTCAACCGCGTCACCGGGGCTAAACCCAGTGGAGATTGAGCAAGAGTGCTGGAGGAGGTTATTGAGAAGGAGAATTGGAGGGCTGAGGCTATTGCATGGAGTTCAGCTGTATATACACCACATAATCTATAAAGTTTTATTTTGTTGGTGGAATTATGAGTAACAAAAGAAGAAACTGTAGATTCGTCGGATTTTGACACATCTCTGAAGATTAAAAAGGTTACTGTAATTTTTGAACGAAACGTGAAAATTCGGTCTTGTATTCAGTAGGTGAAGTTTGGTTTTTAGGTAATTTGGTTAGGTTTAGGATTGTTTTTGGAGGGTTTTTTATCCATGTCAGGTTGTGGATTTCTTTGCCGATCAAAGGTATTTCTTTGAGGAACATTATAGATGAATTAAATCTTTCCGATAAAGGAAGGGTGAAGTTTGTTTTATTTTCAAAAGCAATGGAAAATTTTGGTTTAAAAATATATATTTGTGTAGGATGTTCAGTTTGTCAAAAAATTATAAAAGATAGCAGGTAATGGATGTCATATCGAAATGACTACAGACAATAAGTAACAAAATTCGTTTCAATAAGTTTTTCGATGTTTTATTTCAACTTCTTCTGTTTTTAAGACGTTTTGACGTTGTGCTCCTTCGTGAACGGCTGCAGCTTATCGCTCACCTGATTTATTTGTTTGTTTATCATTTCAAAAAATGTTAGTTGTGTTTTACGAATTTTAATTTTATTTAGTGTCATTGCTTCTTGATTTTAATTTTATATCTTTAAATTAGATGGCGTATTTTTAAAAATTCTAGTACTTTGAAGATTTAACTAGTACTTATTTGTCTTGTTTCAAATTATTTCTGCTTTACTAAAATATTTTCATAAACACTATGAAAAATGAGAATGCTGTTTATGGTGAAACTTTTTTATTTTCTAATTCTTTTTGTTACAATATCTGTCCTATATTGGTTGTTTTATGAACCCAAAGAAGATTTTAACTTTGACTATTTTGACAATCAAGAGGGCCATTTCTTCCCAATAGTCCCAAACCTAGTTCATTATGTGATTTTTGATTTAGTTTCTATAGATTTTACAACCTTCTTGTCCATGACATCAGTCATAAAGGTAAGTCATCATTAACAAGTGTATGTAGTTGTTTATGTAACTACTATAAGATTGTTATTTCTTATTTTTGTTAGATACAACAACCTGACCATCTGTGGATCCACTGTAATCAAATACTTCAGGAGAACCATTACTATTCACTCATAAAAGCCCTTGCGAATCTAACTAAAACAAAAGTATCCCTACACCACTTTAACCCACCAACTCATGTATTTGGCCAGCCTCTAAGCTCTATCTACCATAGATCTGATGTGGCACGAATTGCTATCTTGAGCGAGCACGGTGGAATTTATTTGGACACAGATATGCTTGTTTTAAAGCCTTTAGACAAATTTCTTCACTATGAAATGGTTGTAGCGTGGCCCTACAATGATTTTCTTGGTAATCAGGTCAGTAATTATTTGTCATATTAGTTTATATTTTTAAATATGTTACAGTTTAAAAACTTGAATAATTTTAAGTGCTAAATTTATGAATGTAGACAGAGATGGGCAAAGTTGGAATTAATGATTACATGATTGAAACTGAAAATAAAACTTAATTTTCTATTTGATTCAATAGTATTATAAAGACAGAAAAAATGTGACAGAAAACTACCTGATTACAATTGTTATCTGAAATCTAATCACTGTGATCATGTAATCAAGATCATTGTATTCGTGATCACGATTACTGTTATCATAATCATTGATTATGATTATGCCCATCTATGTATGTAGAGGATCTTGTAGTCTATGAATAGGTATAACTTTAATTGATCATTAAAAAAAAAAAAAAAATTTCAGTAAATTATTTACTTTTGTTTGTCTTTAGCAATTCCACATTAATAAATTTTCAGTATTTGCGAGTAAGTTTGTAACTAAGGGCTGCTATCCGCCATTGTTTATAACCTGAAAACTGATAATTGTGATACTGATAATACCTACCTTCTTATTTATATTTATGGAAATTGAGATAAACAAAAAGAAATGTAATAATACAAATAAAATTCACATAAATGTGAATCCAGGTGTTGCCTTGCAGTTCCTCGATGTTTTTTATTTCTCCACCTAGCTGCGCTCCATAATCATTCTATGTGTTGAGTATAAAATCCACTCGAAAGATGGATAAAGTTATACTGTTGATTCATCTGGAAATGGTTATAGTTTGCTTCATTTAGTTGATGGGTGTTGTATCTTTTCAAATAGTCAGAATATTTTTCTATATTATTTTTAACATATTCTAATAGAGTTTTTGCTTATTTATCTTCTATTTTTACAATGAAGCACTCCTCTGTTTCTCGACAAGCTCCGCAAAACATCCTTTGTTCTGGGAGCACACTCTCTACAGGATATTTTCTTTTAGAAAAAAGTCTTATGTCTATTTTAAGCACTTTTCCTGGCTCTAATGTTTTTAGTTGGCCTGTATAGAAAGCACAAGTAACTTAGCAGGGAGGAGTTACACGAGATAAGAAGATTGCTTCCGTGGCGACCGGCTAAATCACAAGTATTAAATTTTTGTAAATTTTTCATAATCAGAGACTTCTCTGTTTTAAAGATAATGAAAGCCTGAAAATTATCAAGAAATCTCAAATTAAGGATGTTTTGTGCTATGATATAGCTAGTTCTGATACATGGATGTGAGATATTTACACTAAACAGCATACTAGAAAGAAGAATTAAATGTTTTTGATTGGAAAGTCCACATGATAACAAGAGTGGTTTGGAATGAATATTAGAAGAAAAACCAATAAAAAACTGCTTCCTGAAACTGGTCTCATAGTATGGAAGGAAAAAGGTTCAGAGGCGAGACATATAACTAGAACTATTCCATTAGGAAGTTCCTATACACCAATGAATGCCACAATAGTTGAAAATCGTCTAAATTCCAGATACATAGATAGAGGGGTCGACGTGGTAGAGTGGACTAACACGTATGCACAGCACCACATTTCCTGGCAACCAGATGGATGTCAATTTGATAAAATAATTACGAGTTGATGTCCTGGTTCTCTTACCCTTTTATAACATTATGAAAACCCGTTATAATCTAAAAGGCAAAGGAGGGGAGGACAAAAAAATAAATAAATAAAAGATGCATAGATGGTTCAACAAAGATTTTGCAAACTGAAGAAAAAAAATAATCACTTGTTGTATATTGTAAAGTTCGAAACCAGTTTCTTTAAATTTATTGAACCCATTTGATTTGTTTCAGCTTTGGTTATTACTATTGATTTTTGTTTAAATTTTCTATATTTCTTGTTAACATAGTGAGGGCGTTTTTCAATTAATAATCCAAAACTATTTAGCGGACAAAGAAGTTAAATTTAAGTAGTATTTTAGATTTACACTTGAACAGTATATATGAATATATATATATTATAACCAGAGGTCATTTTCTCTTTTGTTACTTAGTTTATATATAATATTGATATGATATCACATAATTTCTTTTGTGCAATCAAATGTACAAATGTTTTTTGTCGTATTGAATGAGAAATGCTTTATTAAATATGTATAAATTATAAATTTCCAAATTACAAAGAACATGTATACGGTATGATTACTCATTTGCCAGAAATTTTATGTTTTACATGTACAGTAAAAATAAAGACCTAAAAAAAACTGCATTTACATGACTGATAAATAATAAAACAACTAACACAATATAAAATAATAAATATTTGGAATAATTTATGTCTAAGAAATAATAATAATGGAAATAATAAACAATAACATGAATAAAACTGACCACAAATAAATTAGACGGATCATTGTTTATTCTGGATGTAGCAAATTGAAACTGTTTCCATGCATGTCAAGCAAAACTGACAATTTTACGACATTCGTTCATAGAGGAGGCATTTAGAAGGGAAATTAGGATATCATTTCGGATCGGGCTAGTTCCAAGAAATCCGATACGACTTTGACCAAGCATTGAACACTCAGCCAAAAAATGGAATAGGTCCTCCTTTACTGGTAGGTTACAGAGTGGACAATCCGTATATTCCCTGTCAAGCCACGTGATGTAATTCAAATAAAGGAGTTTACATCTGAGCTTGAACAACCAACTCAACTCGTCGTATCAGTCTACCTATATTAGTATTAGTATACCAGATTAACAAGAAAAATTGCTTTTTTTTTTTTACTGTAGAAGTTAAACTTTACTGAAGTATTCTTTTTATTACAATTATTAATAACTTTAGTTAACTTCTTGATTCAATTATTGTTACTTGATTTTCCTACGGTTTGAAAGATTGTTAATAGCTTATTTCACTAGCAAGTTTCCTATTTTAAGCATATAGTCTTAGATGATTATTATCTTATTCATTACTAATTCTATTTATTGGTAAATGTATTACCATGTGTTGATTGGTAAGTTACAAATAAAATTTGAATTGATAGATTGTGGTTCTATATTAATATAAATCCACATCTACAATGCTAAACAATTTATTAGCATCAAAGTCTTTTACAATTTTATAATAATATTGTTTATTTTATTTTCAGATACTGATAGGCCACAAAGAAGCAAGATTCCTGAAGCTATGGCTTCAAGGATACAGGGTCTATAAGCCAAGGATGTGGTATTACAATGCTGGCCAATTTCCTACTGAGCAAATATTATTGAAGCTACCTAACATCGCACACCGCGAGCCTGAGAAGCTGGGTGTGCACAACTTAATCAACGAGCTTTATGAGCGTAATGACTGGGACTGGGGCGATTATTATGCTATTCATTTGCTTTCTCGTCATCCCCCAGCACCAGTGCTGAATGAGAAGACTCTGGACAAGTACAATATGACATTTGGTGCTATTGCTAGGTGGCTCCTATTCAAGGTAGCTCCATCTTTGGATATTACCTCCATTCCTGTAAAATGGTCTAGCTGAGCACTGTTTAGAAATAGTTAGTTGCCAATAATAATTTCTAGTAGTTAAGGCTAGTCATGTTTATAGGCTCTGTGAGCTTTGTTTAATGATGACATCTTACTAGGAATCATTTATTTTTATGAAGAATCTCTAACAATACTAAAGAATTTTGTGTTGAAAATGCCAAAATTGTCTTTCATATTTTAAGGAGCTAAACAATGAGGAAGTTTGTAAATAGGTTAATAGCATAATAATAGATGTGTATCTATAATGTAATAGATAGATATTTAAAGGAAACCATTGTTGAAGATGGGTAGTGAGTACATAAACTGGGACCATATTGATAAATATTTTATATAATATAATTATAGTTATTTATGTGTACATATATAAATTGTTAAAAGTTTCCTATCTTTTCTCTGAAAAATCAAGTACTGCGGCAGAAAAAAAAAAAAAAAATTGTTACTTTTAAAAGTAACAATTTCTTCTAGACAACTATATTTGTTGAATGTAATATATCTTATAGCAATGCTTAGTGATAGGGAATCTAATTGAGTGAAATAAATTTAGAAAAAATCTCAAATTAAAATACAAAACAGCAATTCTAAGCTTTGAATTGAAACTATAAGCATTAATTTGTTTGGACATTCTTGATCTTTTATTTTTTAACATTGTTCCAGGTGTAATAAATTTATTTAAAAATATATTTGTGTCTGCTGATTTCCTTTATTGATTTTTAAAAAATTTATGGGAGTTTTTGAGACAGGCTCTGAGTCAATGTAAAGATCCTGATATGGTTGACAAAATTTTTGCTGTGTTTTTTAAAATGTTGGTCTTTTTTTGTGACATTAAGCTGTCATAGATAGATAGAATGGAAATATTTTTTGAATGTAGAGTATTATCAGATTGAGCAGTTAATGACCTGGATAGATGTGGTATTTTATAAAATAAATTATAAGATTTGTGTTTATGCTTTTATAAATAATGTTTTTTTTTTTAAAGTAGTAGTTTCGCTCTTAGTAATCACAATTAACGATTTAATTTATTATAAAATTATCCAAATTTTAAAACTTTGTGGATACAATCTTATACAATCAGTTCTATTACATCAAAAAAATATAATTTTGCTTGTATCTAATATTTCTTTGATCAATTTCAAGGGTATTTCAATATTTTCAGCAGGAAAATAGGAAATCCAAGTATATGGATAACATAAAATATTGTGTTTTTTAAAGTAAGTCGCTTTTTGTTAAATAGGAAGCGATAACTTAAGAAATATTTAATTTATGTAATTAACAATTGCTTCACTGTAAGCTAGTCAAAATTTACTTCAAATGAAAATAGAGTTTGTCATTATTAGAACCATTTAAAGAGGACTTCTGAGTGGCTAAACTAACCTAAGTTCTGTTTAAAAAAAAAAAACCATAAATTATTTGCAATTTTTTTTATCATTATCCGACTATAATATAGTTACCACACTTTTAGAAAAACTTCCTTATTGCCTAATGAACCTCAACTTAATTAATATGGGCTTAGAGCTTATTAATAAGCTTTTCCATATTAATAAAGTTGAGGTTTATAAGGCGAAAATTTAGAGGTTTATTGAGAAAAATCTTATCGATGCGTATCTTGGTGGTCCTAAAGAGAGTTTTGCTTTTTAGATGCCTTTGGAGCCCATAATACAATAGCATCTATAGAACGCCATAATATGCTGCTGAATCTTTGATTGCCTATTATTGGTTGAGCTCAATATTGTCCAATGGTAAATGAATTCCTCAACACATTAGAAGTTGAAGCCTCCAATTTGTATCCTCCCTCCTCAATATTCTCCTTTTTTAGAATTGCAGAGTAAACACTCAGTTTTGGAGTCTGAGTTGACCTGCAATCCAACTTTTTGCAGATTTAGGAAGGCGCTTTCCGTACTCAGACAACTGTGCCCTACGACATCCAGATCATCGACGTAGAGTAGAAATTGTTGAAAATCGTTGATCTTATTTGGATTAATAAGATACTAAAAATTACTGAACCACCCATTTACGTTCCACTTGAATCATAAAATAATTTAATCATATGTTTGAGAAAAAAGGTGGTATGCAAAAATACTGAGCCTTTTAGCCGAACCTCGTTATTTGGATGTGTTGTAAATGAAGGTCACTTTAGGCATGCCAAATGAATAGGTATTCATGCATTTTCAGAACTTCATTCAATTAATTAATTTAGTGAGAAAACACTCCATTTCTAAGTTTTATTGTAGATAAAAAAGTTGTTGATTAAGTTAAGATGGAACCATTTAGGAAGTTTTAAACCGGTGTTAATAATTTGATATAAAGTAGTTTTTAGCGCGGACTGTAAGTTAAAACCCTTGAAAATGTCTGTATGAAATGCGATTGAACCAGATTTTATTGATTATTAATTTACAAATTATTTTGATTTTCTGTTTTCAGTGGTTTGTTGTGAAATGATATACACGTGCTTGCAGGTGGAATATATTTTTTTCTAGTAATATATTTTTACTAGTATGAATATATCATAATACATTAGTGAGGAATATATTATGAATGATTATGGGTTATAAGCTTACAAAATTATCACTAAGTTTTTTTACAATTTTCTAAGCAAAGATTGCTCTTTTTCCCACTTTTTTGTGACATTAAGTTGTCATAAATTGACAGAAAATGGAAAGGTTTGAATGCATGTGTTCATATCAGATTGTGCAGCTGATGCCCTGGTTTGGTGGATATGGATTGTTATAAAATAAATGATGATTAGTGTTTATGCTTTTATAATTTAGATTTTATTTACATTAAAAAATACAATTTTGCATGTTTCTAATATTTCTTCAATATGTTAGTTCCAAGAGGCTGCTGAAGATTATGGATCAATTTCTGCAGAGTTCATAATTACCTTTAAATAAAGAAAACTATTAAAACATGGTATTATATAATATCACAAGTTAATACAATTTGTTGATTATGACACTTTGCATTTAAAATAATTTAGTCAATTATCTCTCTTAATCGCCCTATAATTTTGATTTTATTTACTAGACCAGGCTTGGCTAACCTAAATGGCTTCACATGACACTATAGTAATGCTTAATAGTGCAGCAGACTGAAATCAATATTTTTCGTTCATTGTATTTAGTAATTAATAATGAAACATTGTTAACATTCCTTTTACTTTTCTTTAAATTTATTCATTTATAATTTTTAATGCTTCTGGGTTATTTCCCCACATTCAGACTTATACAGTGATTACAGTCAATTTTTTTTTTTGTAATGAAGTTTCAATAACTTGAGGTTCTAACTTTTGAAAGCTATTTGAAGTGACTATTTAGAACTATTTGAATGTTAAACAACAATGAGCCCAACTTATGAATTATGGTCCTTCATTCCAAGACACAGTAATTTTAAGGTTTTTATGTTTCAGGCCAAGCTTGTGGGCCATAATCAGTACTGGTAAAATGCTCCAATGATAACCCATATCATCATCTAGGCATGTTACTAGCATTGGTGATGACCTGCATGCTTAGGTTGAAACCTCAGCAACAATAAAAATCATAAAATGACTGCTTCCTGGCTATCACCTATCATGATATGTAGAACAATCTATTAACTTTCTTCAGCAGCTCATTCCTAATTTTTTTTACATACAGTGATGGAAAAAAGTATTTGCACAACACCTTTTTATGAATAAAATATTTCAAGGAAACAAAAAACTTCGCTTTCCGTTGCAAAAATGAAAAGTAAATTTATTAAAAACTGTAAAAACCTTTTTACAAAAAAATAAAAACACTTAATCAAACAAAATAAATAAAACAATAAAAGTGCTTGGAAAAAAGCATTTGCACACTTCCACATTTACAACTTTATTTTAAATTTTAATATGTTGTAAATAGGACATTTGCGTCAATAATTGCTTGTAGACGTCTGGGCATTGAGTGCACTAGGTTTTTAATTAAATCTACGTTTATTTGTTCCCATTCTTGAACAAGAAGTTATTTAAGGTGATGTCCAATAGTGATATGGTGTTTTCTTACATTTTGGTCAAGGGTGTGCCATAAATTTTCGATGATATTTATATATGGTGACTGAGGAGGAGTGTGGAGCTGTCTTAGAGCATTAAATATTAACCACTCCTTTGTTCTCCTCGCAGTACGTTTTGAATCGTTGAATAGTACTGATCCTGGATTACCATTTTTTCCTCACTAACACGCAAATTACGTCGCAAAATGTTCACATAGCCTTCCGCATTTAAAATGCCTTCGAGGCTCACAAGATTTCCCACGCCATGGTAGGAAACACACACCCAAACCATAACATGTCCTCCACCATGCTTTACAGTTGTTAAAACATTTTGCTTTTTTAGGGCTTCATTACGATGTCGCCATATCGTCCTTCGACCATCTGAACCAAACAAATTAAATTTGCTTTCGTCAGAAAAAATGACATTTTCCCAAAAGCTTAAGGATTTCTGTACGTACTTCCTAGCCAAAGCAAGGCGCTTTTTGCGATTCGTTTCACTGATATATGGCTTCTTACTTAGAACTCTACCATAGAGCCCTTCTGAATTCAGAGCATATCTAATTGTTCTGCTAGTGATCTGAACTACAGACGTTGAATGGACCATGGTAGCCAGCTCCCGAGAACTTATCAGAGGATTTTTAAGAGCTTCTTTTCTGATTTTCCTCTTCAGCCTGGGAGTTAACTTTTTTGGACACCCTTTACGCCCACTGTTTTCAGTTGAACCACGTTCTTCATACCTTTTCATGACGTATCTCACTGTAGAAAAATTCAACCCCAAGAAATCGGCAATTTGGCGATATGTTTTTTGGTGACTCCTCAGCAAAACAATTTTTTCGCGAGTTACAGCACACAGTTCACTTGTCTTTGACATGATAATTGTCTATTGACTAAAGAAAACTGATTGAAAGACTAGAGAATACTGGTAATAAACGATTAGAGATAAATTAGTAAACAAACAAACCTATGACCTATGGACACAGGAGTATTAATGCCAAAGTAAACAGAGCTTGTGAGTTATAGTGTGCAAATACTTTTTTCCAAGCACTTTTATTGTTTTAATTTTTTATTTCATTATGGAGTGTTGTCATTTTTTTCCAAAAAGTTTTTCTCAGTTTTTAATGAATGTACTTTTCATTTTTGCAGAGGAAAGCGAAGTTTTTTAGTTCCTTGAACTCATTTATTCATAAAAACATGATGTGCAAATACTTTTTTCCATCACTGTATATATATCTCCTCGATCCATGGTTTTGAAATGTTTGCTTTATAAATAATTTACAATTTTATCTTTATAAGTAAAATTTTGTATTACTACTTCGATTTTACTCTGTAATTATGTTATTATTATTGAGATGCCTCATTAGTTTGGAGTTCATGACTTGTTTTATATTTTTGTAATATTGATGGTTTCCAAAGTCTATTTATTCTGTTTGACAATATTCAAAATCTGGGGATTTTCTAAATAAAATGTGTATTTCATCTTTATGCTATACTGGGCAATTTAGTACTAGAAGTATTGAAATTTCAAGCGGTTAGGGAAATCGTGTGAGTTGACTTACTATAACTGTTTAGCCATTAGGAAGCATTGTGTAATAATTTGTAGTTTTTCCTCCAATTTTTTATGCCTGACAATTTTAGAAAAGTGGTAAATCGGAGATTGGATAATCAGGAGTCCACTGCTATTTCAAGCAGAACTTTTACAGGTTTCAGAGAAAATCCTGAACACATGTTCTAAACATGGAACTATCCTGCCAAAAGCTGAATTTTTGGTCGCCCTGGTCCTGAGCCATTGCCCGGGAGAGAGATAGACATTCCTGATTTATGCTACAAATTATTCAAAGCCTGCTAGAATAGAAACATATTGATTAGTTTATGTAAATAGAAATTATAGGTAGCTCACCTCCTAAACAAGTATTTGTCATTATAAGATAGCACAAACTTCTGAAGGTAGCGTACTTCCAGGAACCGTCAGGTTGACGCTCCCGTCCACACTGCCACTTTGTTTCATTTGGACACTTAATGGGACACTCGGCGGAGTCTGCTTCCCAAGCTAGCACCAATACTCCTGTCATAATCCATAAATAATGTTACTTACTACTAGGTTTTGGTAAATGTAAAAAATATTTATATGAGGGAAGGAGAGAGAGAGGTTTTTTCTATTCCTCCTTTATTTGAACTTTAACAAATCCAAGGGACTAAAAGAAAAATTATAATTATGAGACTTAGAATTATCAAGAAGAAGCAAAATCGAATAATTAAGAGTTTTTATTATATTTTTGGAAATATGGATGAATTTACATAAAATTGTATATATACATAGCCTCATAATTTTACAAATTAACTAGCTTTACCCGGCCATGCGCTTCTGTGGCTTATCCTGGAAAAATGAAAAAGAAATGAAAATAGAAAGCACATATGAGTAGATTAATAGCAAAGGACATCTGTCATTTTTTAAAAGTTGGGAAACAAATTTGCCTGTAAAATGGCTTCAATTTAAACTAATTCTAATGATTTTTTTTCTCATGATTCAAATCGAACATTCATAATCATCTGACTGAATACGCCGTCATTCATAATCAACAGAAACAGTCCGAGTTGAACTTATAAATCTAAAATAAAAATTGATATTAAGAACGTATAATAGTATTGACCTACATAAGGAGGATCATATAACTTCTTCAAATGATAATTTCAATTACTGTAGTAATTACAAAATTTTCGATTAATCAATAAAAAAAAATGCTTGCCTACCTTCGGTAGTGAAAAAGCTGAAGGAAATGGCCTTCTCTGAATAGAAAGCAGCAAATGTTTAAAACTCAATAACTCTGCAACGAACCATCCATTTCGATGATTTATTTTTTATTTTGTAAGCAATTCAGGAATCTTTTAAATACATGTGGATATTATCAGTCAAACATTCTGTACTTCTTTAGGTATCATCAAATAAAATATTAAATTCATCGTGACATTTTTCAGCTTGTTTTCGGGAAAGTATGTTATACACATAAATT
Source organism: Nezara viridula (assembly GCA_928085145.1). Lineage (NCBI taxonomy): Eukaryota > Metazoa > Arthropoda > Insecta > Hemiptera > Pentatomidae > Nezara > Nezara viridula. The sequence continues at coordinate 184,040,171 of OV725077.1, read as the reverse complement.
AAAAGGGTTTCAAGGGGAAGACTTTAGCCAAGTTGCGTTAAAATCGGTAAAGCCGTTTTGGCGCTACAGTTTATAGTGACACATTTTTTTGCGGCTTTGAACAGAAAAACATTTACATTTTAATTTCTTTACATGTATAAAATTATCGTAAGGCAGAAGTACTATGCCAGAAAACTTCCTTGAGTGTACGGATGAATTCGGATGAATGGTTTAGTAATGCACAAAGGACAAACAGACAGACATACATTCATTTTTATATATATTTATAATAAATTTATAAACAGCTCTGATGGCAGGTTGTCGATTCGTGGAGTTACTATTCTTTTAAGCCTGCTGATATCTATTTCCATATCTAAATAGTCGATTAAGAGGCTCGAGGCTCTCAGTGTGGTCCATTTCTTTTTCGTTTGTGTACTACTGGTGATATTTAGCATCTTTTCTTTAGATGCTGTCAGTTTGCCACCTCTTTCTCCCATTTAAATGTTTCTCGGTTTATATTTTATCGATTTGAAGATAAAAATTTTTAGTACATATAAATTATTATGTTTGAAAAATGTATGGGAAGTAAACTGACAATAAGCAGGGTATTCTGCTTCAAGCTTTGTCTTAAGATGTGATTCATTGACCTTGGGACTCACCAGAGGTGCATAACATCATAATCTTCTGGATGACCAATATCATAAATAAGGTCACTAATCTTTCCCAAACTTCCATTCTCTTCCTGGCACAATGGATCAGTACTACTACACCAATGTCACTCCAACCTGATTGAAAGGCAAATGGCCAAAGATAACTGAATAAGTCTGTTTTTTAAGGTTACATTTACAAACAAAAAGAAATAAATGAATAGTTCTGGTAATATTGTTCAGGGATCAACCCCTGAAACAAACATACAAAAATAAATGAAGAAAACAATTTATATAATTCTGGACTTCACCATTTTTACTTTCACTGATCTTTGTAGGCAATATATAGTAAGGGACAGTATTGTGATTGTGAAAATTTTCAAACCTAAGTTTTCAACGGAAATAGATGTTTTGAGTCCTGAGTCCAAAATAACCATGTCCTGCAAAATGGTACGTGCATGTAATGGTGTGCACATATTTGAGGAGTCTAACTCAAAAAGGAAAAGTCATATGAAAGTCCAATTGCATATTTTAGGTTTTTATAAGCCTTGGATGTTATGATTTCAAATAAATATTGGTATCAATAAAAAAAAAAATGTGTACTTTTTGAATTATTCGCAATCAAAATACTGAATTCATTATAACAATTTACGCAGATTGTTTTCGGGAAAGTAATATCTAAGAAAATACATAAATTATAAATGTTTCAACTGGAAGACTTTAGCCATGTTTCATTTAAATTCTTTAATCCGTATTGGCGTAGTCTTAAGCCAATCACGTTTTTCGGCCGCCATTTCGAAAGGAAAGTCTTAATGATAATGAAATGTACACAAAAACACTTCTAAATATTATTGCGGCATTCTGTCAAAATTTCAAAGAAATCGGTGAAGAACTTTCGGAGATTAGCTGTACTGAACAAACTACCGTTTATATTTTTATTTACATACAATTTCATATATTTATTTATCGATAACGCTAAAGCTCGTCAATAGCTATTAAACAAAAAAAGAAGGAAGAACATTAGTTGAATAATAGAGGAGTAAAAGGAGCTGAACTGTTTTGTGTTTCCCTATTTATATAATGATATTTTTGGGTTAGACTTAATGATTTTTTCTTCATGTCATTTACTAAACCATTGATAACTCTTCAGGACTTTTCTATTTAAATGTTGCTGGAACCATTAGAAAACTATTATTGTTCTCCGAGCCTTTACAATAAATTTTAGATATGACGCCTTTATAAGGATAATTTTTGTTTATTTCTTTGTTATAAAGGGGAAAATATGTTTAAAAAAAAATATATATATTAAAAATTTAAATTTTTTTTTAAGATACACTGGTAAGAATCTTTGGACATGGGTCTAATATTTTATCAAAAGAAGATATTTAGTATCACCAACAAAAGTTTGATTGAATTAGCGACTCCACGAATGTAAACTCTGCTTGTTCATAAAATATAATTTGAAATATTTAGTGTGGTATTCATAAAATAATCTTCAATAATAATATAAACAAGTGGACAGAGATAAGATATCATGTCAAAATGTTGGTTACAATATTTATAACAACACTTTTACTCTCTCTGAATTCTCTGTTTTTAGTAAACCTTAACCATAGTTAATAAGTCGGCATAAGATCACGAGGTCTGTAAAACCAACAGAAAAAAAGGTTGTTCAGTAAAACTAAATGTAAACGTGATTATTATCGTTGGTTGTAAAATAAAATCGGAAATACAACCTAAACCTAACCTAACCCATCAAAAGACAGACACAATCAGCTTTGGAATACTAAGGTCAGTATGATATAATCTTTAGTTCATCAATCATGTTGGAGTGACACTTGCACATTAAAAAGTAATGATAAGAGGAGGAAGAAATGAGTAATAAAACATTGTAAATTAGAGGACAGATTATTATCATATTTGGACAATTTTAGGGAAGTAAAGTGTCGTTAGTTAGCTGCAGTGCTTTAGGGCAGTAGCGGATTCAGGATTTCATTTTGGGAGAGGTTTCAGTCCGAAAACTTTTTTTACATTCACTTACGTATATATGTAATATATTGTAAGGGTAAGTATTGCGATCGTGAAAATTTTCGAATCTCAGTTTTCAACAGAAATACATGTTTTGAGCTCTCCTGAGTCCAAATAACCAAGTGTCGCAAAATGTTCTGTGTGTATGTGTTAAAAGTCTAGCTCATAAACGAAAAGTAGTACGAAACTGATAATAAGTATTTAAGGTTTGTATATGGGCCGGATGTGACAGTAACTTTTTCGTTTAAATCGTCTAACCGTAAGTGCCACATTATATGAACGCTGAAACACATTTTTAAAATTTTCTCAAAAACGGCTCTAACGATTTTGATTAAACTCGGTGTAAAATTGTATAATTAAGTGGTCTTTAATATCATTTAGGTCTTATCCCCGTTGATGTCACTTTACAGGGCTTAAATGCCCATTGTTTATATATGTCATCCTCTAAAGTACCTTTAATATGGTTTATTTTTAAAAGTTAACCATTTCGCATTATTCAGAGTTACGAAAAAATGCTACATATAACTTTTAAAGAATTTGATAAATTAATAAACGAGAAAAAAAAAATAAAAATGCAGAAAAACTTGCGTTCCTACAGACTATAGCGCCTAAACGAATGTACCGATTTCAATGAAACTTCGCTAAAGTCATTTTCTCGACACCCTCTAAATTTATCTATATAACATACTTCAACGGAAAGAAACCAGAAAAAAAGTTACGAGGGATGGTATAATTAAATTTCGAATAACTCAAAAAGTATACACTTTTTTGTGGATATTGTATATGGTTTTTAAAAGTTTATGGAATTTCTTTAAAAAAAAAAAAAAAAAAATGCGTTAAAATCGGACAATTAGGAGGAAAGATATAGTTTTTTTTTCCCTGAAGAGGTGAAAATTTGGATATATATTTAAAATATAATTTTTTAATTGTTGAGATTAAAAAAAAACATTTTTCTACAGTTATTTAATAAAGTGTCTTTCCTAAGAACATCTTTCATAAGAAAGTAGTACCTAAATTTATACTTTTATTCTCAGTTCTATATTTCAACACTGCAATCACCACTTCTGGAATCAACCTACCCATTGTCTGCATAGATAACTTTTTCAACTAAAAATATCACTAAAATGACATCACTCAAAAATGTTGAAATTGGAGTTAGTCATTCTGTGGATATTAAAAGCAAAGAAAGTTGTGTGGTTTAAAAAAGCAGATAAAGTGAATAGATTTTTATTGCCTGTCGTTGATGTATTAAATAGACATTTTGTAATTATAATGGTCTTAATGACTTGTTATCTGTAAGCTTTAAGCTTTAGCTCCGTTTAAAATGCACTTCAAAAAATTTTATAATAACCCAGCATTGCCAGAAAAAAATTTCTATTCAAAGTAGATCGGTAAGTGAAAGTTGTGTGTTGCGCGCACCAGATTTTTTTAATATATGTAACGATAATTAATCTTTTTTTTTTTATCTATCTGTTTATTGAGTAATAATACATTTTGCCACACTTAAGGGCACTGAGTACTAAGGCTGAATGAGGCACATTCATACCATATATACAATACATAAAAAATAAATAAATAATTTTTTTTTTTTTTTTTTTTTTTTTTATTGGTGATATTTACAACTGTATTACAAGTAAAAATACATTCAGTAAATGTGAACAAAGGAATAAAATAGCATGACATCACATGTTGAGAAACTACCCATTGGTAGCACTCTAAAAATGTATTTACAAAAGGAGATCTCGAGGCCATCTTCTTTTCAGACGCCTCTGAGGGTTGTCAGGGATCGAAGAGGAAGCAAGGTTAGAAACAAGAGGGTTTGGATGGTTCTGAAGTTTGTTATGGAAGGATAGGTATCTGGATTGGGCCAAGTCAGAAACATAAGGAACATTAAGGTCGTTATGGATGATTTTGTTTGTGACAAAGTAAGGAGCAGTGAGGATTTTACGAAGGATTTTGGATTATAAGGATTGAATACGAGAGGAATTCGATGGCTTAGTGGAGCCCCAGAGCTCAACTCCGTAAGTCCAAATAGGTCTTATTGTAGTCATGTATATGAGTCTTTTGTAATTGACTGGGAGATTAGAGCGTTTATCTAGTAAGTGCTGGAGTAGTCGGAAACGTCGAGCTGTTTCTTGTCGTTTCAGTCTGGTATGAGGATTCCAAGTTAGACGTTTGTCTAAGTGGAGTCCAAGGTATCGAATTTGTTCAACAGGAATAAGTGGGGTATTATTAAAGGATACTGTAGGACAAGAGGACATAGGTTTACGACGAAGGGTAAAGGTGATTTGATGGGATTTATTGGAATTTATTTTTATTCTCCAGTTTTGACACCATTCTTCAAGGTTTGTGATGTGTGATTGAAGGGTTTGGGATGCAATTGTTGGGTCGTTATTAACTGATAGGACACATGTATCATCGGCGTACGTGGTAATGACTGTGTTAGGATGGGTTGGGATATCAGCTGTATAAACTGTGTAAAGGATAGGACCTAGGATACTACCTTGAGGAACACCAGCGGACTGGGAAAAAAGGGATGAATAGGCATTATTATGATTTACTTTGAAGGATCTATCAGTAAGATAGGAACGGATAATGAGGAAGTATGTAGGGTGTAAGAATTTACGGAGTTTGTAAAGCAGTCCTGGGTGCCAGACTCGATCAAAAGCCTGTTCTACATCGAGAAAGACTCCCGTGCAGTACATTCCGCGCTCCAATGCAGAGGAGACAACATCCACCACACGATGGCATTGCTGGATAGTGGAATGGGATCTGCGGAATCCAAATTGATGATCTGGGATAATGTGATTAGAATCTAGGATGGGGTACAGGCGTTTTAGGATGAGCTTTTCCAGGATTTTGCCTAGGATGGGTAAAAGGGAGATAGGGCGATAAGAGGATGGATTTTCTGGTGGCTTTTTGGGTTTATGTATCATTTTGATAATAGAGAATTTCCAAGGGTCAGGAAAGTATGTTGATCGCAGTACAGCATTATATATATAAGTAAGGAATAGAATGGCTTTCCGAGGAAGGAGTTTTAGGATCTGGGATGTAATTAGGTCGTGTCCAGGAGCTTTTCGGGAAGGTAACCTTTGAATGATGTCGGATATTTCTGAAGGATGAAAGGCTTTAGGTGGAAGAGACATTTGGAGTGGGATTCCAGTTCTGCTTCAATACATTCAAGGTGATTTGGGTTAAGAATATCGGGGTATGGATTAAAGGCTTTAAAGAGGTGACGAGCAAAGATTTGTGATTTTTCTTCATCGGATTTGGACCAGGTTTGAGCTTCAGTAAGAAGCGGATGATTACAGTCTTTAAATTTCAGGAGCCGTTTAGTGGTTGTCCATAGTGATTTGTCGGTAGGTGTAAGTTTTTCAGTAAAATTTAGTAAGTTTTGAATTTTGTATTTTTTAATTTCAGATTTTAGTTTGTTAGTCAGTTGGGTATAATGAGTTTTATCTGTTGGATATCTGGTTCTATGCCACTTCGATCTTGCTCTGCGTTTTTCCTTTAATAAGATACGAATATGCTGTGGCAAGTCAGTCTTTTGTGAATTGTTAAACTTATTGATAAAAGTATTATTATTTATACTGTCTGTTATTGACGCTGTCAGTTTTTCAATGGCACCATTAATGTCGTCTTTTGTCTTTAGCGGAATTTTTAAGTCTAGTTTGTTTTCCAAATCATCACGAAATTCGTCCCAGTTTACTCGTCCTGTAATCAATTTAGGAGTTGATGGTTTAGGAGCATAGCTCGAATGTAGTGAAAGCAGAACTGGACTATGGTCTGAAGAAAGGTCATCAAGGGATTTGATTATGGTTTGTGAGGAGGAGATCTGGGAAGTTATAAATATATCTAGGATATCGGGACGTTTTTTGAGGGATGTTGGCCAATAAGTAGGACTCATGGGCGAAAGGATTGAATAATTGTTGGAAGTTGAAACACGTGATAGGATGTTACCGCGGGGGTTGGATGTTCGACAACCCCATCGTTGGTGTTTAGCATTGTAGTCTCCTCCAGCAATAAAGCGCGATCCGAGGGATTGGAATAAGGTATCAAGGAGGTTATAGGAGAGGGAATTACCAGGAGGACAGTATACAGCTGAGAATGTGAGATGGAAAGGGCGAGTTGAAAGGACTACAGAAGTTGATTGAATGTCATCAGTTGGAGTTGAAGGAATAAGGGAATGGGGTAATGATTTATGTATAAGGATGCAAGAACCGGCATGGGAGGTATTATCTGGGTGATCAGTTCTATAAGTGAAGTAGTCACGTATGTAGAAATGTATTCGTTTAGTGAAGTGAGTTTCAGTCAGTAAAGCAATGTCAATGTTATTATTATGAAGAAATAAGTCAAGTTCGTCACGGTGGTTATTTAGTCCGTTAGCATTCCATAAAAGGATAGTTAGGGGCTTTGTGCTCATCGTGGGAAATTGAATGGAATTTCGGTCAGGATTCTGGTGAGAAGAGTGATAAGTGGTTTTATGGTATTTTGGAGGTCCAATAGGAAGGATGAAAGAATGGAGGTTATATCAGATGGATGTTGATTGTGAATTGGATTCAGGATAGGTTCTTGTGGTGGATTAGGAATATTAGCTGAGGGCGGAATCCGTCGTTGTGCACGAGGTGGGTCTAGATTGGAAGGTACCTGTGCTGCACTTCTTTTCTGGGCGTTAGGATGGGACTGTTGAGGATGCTGCGGCGGTAATTTGACTCGTAAGGGAGATAAGGGAGAGTTTGCTGACGTGGAGGATGAGATTGGGGATTGTGAGGTTGAGGTTTGCATTGGGAGATTTGAGGCGCCTGAATTCGAGGCTGCTGCTTCTTCGTAGTGATTGGTGTTTTTCTGCTGAGGTTGAAGTCCTGCTGAGGTTGATCAATTTCTTTTGAAGTAGACGCTAGCTGTATATTTTGAGTAGTCGTTTTTGGCAATTCTGGAAAATCTGATGGATTATCAATTTCAGGTAGAAGGGTAAAACTTTCTTGGGTCAGTTTTACGCTTTTCGAGGCTATGATCTGAGTTCTCTGCTTATAAAAATGTTTATAAACTTTGCATCCTTTGTGGCTTGCTGGATGTTCTTCACCACAAAGGGCACATTTCGCAGGCAGGTCTCGAGGTCTCTGACAAGTGTCTGATGCGTGTGGGCCGGCACATTTCACGCACCTGGCCTGGTGATGGCAATAAGTCTTTGTATGCCCCAAGTCTTGGCACTTAGTGCATTGCACTATTATAGGCTTTTGTCTAGACTCTTCAAATTTAATGGTGGAATATATAAGCCTCTTCACTTGAAAAATTTCGATGTTATTGCTGGCTGGCTCTAAATCGACGAAAAATAGTGGTAAAGGATATTTTTCCGTTGGGTGTAGTACGCATGATATGTGCCTAACATTGTTGTGACCTATTTCTTCTAGGCCACTTTTGATGAAAGATATTGGGGTGCTTGAGTGTAGTCCTCTCAACACCACTCGGTATGGCTTTTCTTGTCTTAATTGGTAACAATGGAAATCATAGTTTTTGGACGTAAAATAATTTATAAGAGTTTTGTAATTTTCTCGAGAGTTTGTGTTTATTTTGATATCATTAACTCTGGAGAAACAGCGGAAATTGGTCTGTCCAATCAGACCGGCAATTTCTTGACCAAATGTAACGAAGTTATCGATTTTAGATATGAAAATAGGTGGCGGCTCGGGCTCAGAAAACTCTTGAGGCTCCGGAATTTTGCTTGATATTTTATTAACGGAAACAGGATTATTGGTGTTAGTGGTGGTTGGTGCAGTTGGCTCTGATGCTATGGTAATTGATTTGCTTCTGGTTTGAGGTGGTGATATATTTTGCTCGGCTGATTGTTTAGTTTTAGTGGATTTACTGTGTTCAGTTGACTTTTTAGATTTATTTTGCTCTGCTAACTGTTTAGGTTTAGCTGATTTGTTTTTTTTCTTATTGGGTGAATTAGCTCCCGACCCAGGAGGAGTGTTTCGATGACGTTTTTGAAGTGTTCGTCTTTTTAAATACTGCGAATCCGTTTCGCTAACCTCAGAAAACGGCGTTTCGTCCTCCGAATCTTCACTTGACGAACTCTTATCTAAATTCATATCTTCCATATTATGATAAGAGAGAGAAAAAAAAAAATCTACTGCTACATATAACAATTAAAAAGATGGAAGATTACGAAATAAAATATTAAAAAAATAAACTATATACATAACTATAATCAGAAATAAAATAAAACATTTCTTACAATAAATATTTAAATTAAATAAAACAGTCGCTAGGAAAAAAAAATATAATGTCTTTGGTTCGAACTGAAGACCTGATGACTGAAGGAAGTTAGTAAACAGAGTCCCCGGCCGTGAACATATCAGAATATGATAAGGCACGTAAGGGAATTAACGGTCTCTCGATCTAACCAAATGAGCACCAATTTATCACTTATTTATTGTTAATAAATACTACCTCACCTGCGTGTACGTCAACGTAAAAGTGTAAAACTGCTTATTAACTCACTGTTGTTTAAGTGTTACACCACAACTTTGAAGTTTGAGCACATTACTAAGCAACAAATACAGAGCGACATGAGAGTTATACTGCACTTGCGGCCATGACACTTGCTACTATCAAATAAATAAATAAATAAAAAATATAAAAATCTATATAACTATAATAAACCAAGGAAATGTAACTTAGAGTTAAAATTAAATGAAATACAGAAATTCGTAGCAAAATTAAATAAATTATAAGTAATAGAAATAAATAGAAAAACATTCATACTTAAATATAATATTTACAATTAGGTAAGAGATCTCCGAGTCCAGCCCTTTCCCCCACGTGTGAAGGACAAAGCGAGACTCTAAGAGATCCCAGCGCTTCTCTCTCAACCGCATCGCCGGCATTACCAGTCCGGTGGAGACTGAGAGAGGGCACTAAAACCACAAACACTCATGACTTGAGTGGAGAAGCTGGCCATTGCCAGAACTCCAGTGACGTCTTTACAAGAGATCTCGAGGCCACTGCCGTTTCAATCTTCGAGGAGGGTTGTAGGGATGACTGGAGCTAGATAAGGATTGTGCTAAAGGTTTAGGATGGTGGATTAGGTTCATGTGAAAATTTGAGAATCGGGATGGAATAACGTCAAGGATATAAGGGATGTAAAGGTCATGATGTAGGGTTTTGTTTGTAACGTAATAAGGAGCATTGATACGGAGGACTTTAGACTGAAAGGATTGGATGCGTTTGATGTTCGAAAATTTAGTTGTTCCCCACAGTTCAAGTCCGTAGGTCCAGATGGGTTTGAGTATGGTCTTGTATATTAATAGTTTGTTTTCTATTGAGAGATTGGATTTTCTGTTAAGTAGTCTGTATAGCTGGCCAAATCGTCGGTTATGTTCTTGTCTTTTAAGTCTGGTATGTGGATTCCAAGTTAGTCTTTTGTCTAAAAGGAATCCAAGATACCGAACTGTGTCTGAGACGGGGAGAGGTACAGAGTTGAAAAGGATATGTGGACAGGATCTGCATCGGAGGGTAAAGGTGACATGCTTGCATTTGGATTCATTGATCTTAATGCGCCAATTGTTGCAGCATTGCTCAATTAGGGAGATGTGTCTTTGTAGATTTAAGGATGCAGTTTCAGGATCTAGGTGGGATGACAGGATGGCGGTTTCGTCCGCGAAGGTTGCTAGAAGGGTATCGGGATTGGTTGGAATGTCAGTGGTGAAGAGGATGAAGAGGACTGGGCCCAAAACACTGCCTTGTGGAACACCAGCCTCAATTGGATAATAGTTGGAGAATTCAGTGCCGCAGCGGACTTGAAAGGAACGATTTGAGAGGTAGGATTTGAGGACTAGGTACAAGGATTGGGGTAGGTGAGTTTTGAGCTTGAAAAGCAAGCCACACCATCATGCCACACCCGGTCGAAAGCTTGCGCTACGTCCAGGAAGGCACCGGTGCACTATTGCTTGTAGAGGATATATGGTCAACAACGCGAAGGCCTTGTTGAACAGTGAAATGTCTTGAGCGGAATCCAAACTGATGAGATAGGATATTGTGAATTTCGAGTATGGGTAGGATGCGTTTGAGAAGGATTTTTTCAAAGATTTTGGAGAGGATTGGGAGCAACCTTATTGGTCTATAGGATGAGGTATTATTTACAGGTTTACCTGGCTTTGGGAAGAGGATGATTATGGAGTGTTTCCATGTCAGAGGAAAGTGAGTTGGGCGGAGGATTGCAGGATTACAGTTATATAGGTATGTAAGGAATATAATTGCTTTTTTGGGAAGTTGTCTTAGGATCTGGGAAGTAAGGAGATCTTGTTCAGGGGATTTTCGTGGTTTTAGGTTGCATATAAGGAATTTGACCTCAGAGGGATTAATAGCTATAGGAGGCAAGGAGAGAGGAATAGGAGAAGAGAGGAATTCTTTAATTTCAGCAGTGAGGGTGGAATGGAGTTCGGGGTGGGGAGTGAATGTTTTGGATAGGTGTTTGGCAAATTCTTCAGCTCTAGTCTCATCTGACGAAGCCCAGGTTCCATCATCGCATCGGAGGGATGGGAAACAGAATGGTATTTAAGGATTTTTCTAGTCAATTTCCAGAGGGAATTATCATCGGTAGATAGGGAAGAGAGGTAGGAGTTGTATGATTGGGATCTAAAGGAAGCTAGTTCTTTTTTTACCTGTTTGGAATAATAATTGTATATTTTTCGATCATCAGGATGCCTGGTTCTTTGCCAGAGGGTCCTAGATTGGCGTTTGGATTTAATGAGGTCGGTGAGGATTCGAGGCAGAGAAATCTTTTTAAGGTATTTTTTGGAGGGGATTGGTGAGGATGCAGTCCAAACTGCTTGTTGGATCAAGGTGGTGTAGGAACTCACTGCATTATCTAGGTCTTGAGGGGTTTCTCGGGATACTCTGAGGTCTATTCCATCTGCTATTGTTTGGCGATAATTATTCTAAAAAAAAAAAAAGTCGGAGGACTTCAGCCCGAAAGCCCCTCCCCCCGTAGATCCGCCTGTGCTTTAGGAATTAAATAACTGAAGTTTAATACTTAGGGCTAATTTCGGTCACCCAGTACCAGCGTGAATAGGTAACAAATCCGCGCTATATCGCCCCGTCACACATTGGGAGAAAACCGTTATTCTTGGACATGGTTATAGAACATGTAAATGATTTTGGATTATCTTGATATTTAGTACTCTTATGTTATAAAGTGAAAGGAACACGAACATCAAAGTAAAAATTGAAAACTTTCTACTAAAACATAGAAAATTCCGGTTTCTTAGTTTAAATCTAGAAATTTTTAAATTGGACAATAATTGATAAAGACGTCTTGAACACATAATTTTATATACCTACTTATTAATACTTTCTATATTACTTCATATAATCGTTATATTAGAAAAACAATAAAATACAAAACATAACAGAATAGGTAACGATTTATATTAACATAAATATAATATGTATATGTAATAATTTAAAAAATGAACTGTACAAATGTATCTTTTGTCAATTATAAATACTCATTTTAGAATAGTTCTAATAGAAAAATAAATATTTTATTTTATTTTTATTACAATTAAACTTTAAACACGATCGATAATGAAAACTATAATACTTCCTTACATTTAATACTTATTATTTCCATTAATTTCAAAGATTATATTGAGAATAACTGACACGGATTTACTCATAAAGGTACAATCGAATACCCTCAGATCCTATTCATCCTACATATGAAACTATTATGACATTTAGATACAATAACAGTTTGAGATTACAAATATTACATTTTGTTACTAACAGACGGATAATATTTGGCAAACGAGTAAAAAAAAATTAATTTTTCAGTTGAGGCCGTCTCGTACGTATTTACCCCACCTGTTATTTAATCTTTCCTTTAATTCATTTTAGTATTTAGTTCTTTATTTATTGAGATTAGAGCGAAAATAAATGGTGGGCATTTACATCTAAAATTTTTTTTATTTTTTATATATATTGAAATTAACAACTGTATTAAATAAATACAACTAGTAAATATGAGCAAATCAAGAGTAATGGCATGAACAAATTTGTGGAGACACTATCCAATGATAGCACTTCCTAAATAGTTCTAACTTAGCAGATCACGGGACCATCTTCTTTTCAGATGCCTGGGAGGAATATCAGGAATAGAGGAACAAACAAGGCTGGTAACAAGTGAATTCGAATGGAACTGGAGTTTGTAAGGATATAAAGTACCGTAAGTAGAGGAAAATATTTAAAAGGTTGGTAGTAGACATTAATATCTATAAAAAAAAAAATCATATAAACAATTACCCTATTTCCAGCAGAAAAGTAGGAAATTTAAGATTTGTGTTTTTTTTTTAAGCGACAGACGATTTTTATTTTATAGGAAGCGATAACTTAAAACATATTTGATTTAAGTAATTAAACATTGTTCCAAAGTAAACTAAACAAAATTTACTTTAGCGAAAGTAGATTTTATCATTGTTAAGACTATTTATAGAGGATCATTGAGCAGACAAACACAACTAAGTTGCATTTAAAAAAAAAATCATAAATTATTTGTAATTTTTTTCATCTCCCTTAAACTATACTACAATTACCTCAATTTTGGAAAAACTTCCTCTTTTAAGAAGATTTATCTCCATATTAATTAAGTTGAGATTTATTAGGAAAAATTTAGGTAGGTTTTCGCGTCGTCGACGTTTGGGAAAATGGGTACTGGTTTCAAAGCATTAATTTCTTATTTATCCGTGGTATGGGATCTATTGCAATAAACATGATTGTAAAAAAACACATTTTATTCATAAAAATAATGATTTTTAAAATATTTTTCATGTATGGTGGTTTTCTATAGTGGCAGTAAGTTGAACTATAATAATATAATATAATAAAAAAAAACACATTTTTAAATAATAATATATGAAAAAGAGGTACGCTCTAATATATTTTAAAAAACCCAAGAACAAATAAAAACACTAAATTACAAAATGTTCAAAATTTATGGATACGTTAGGAAAAATGTTTTAAGTAATTTCACATTATTAGAAAAAAATGAGTGTAAATTTGAATTTCAAAAAGTGAATTTAAAATTATTTCCTCATGAGTTTACCCCCCGGGGGCCAACTAATTGTGGTTGAATTTATAAAAGTGAAATAATTAATTAATAAAATTACCAAAAATGACCAGTATGAGGAATGTTAGCTTCATGATTGCTGCTGAAGAATGATTCTTGGTTCTGCACTGAAGAGGCAGTGCTAATCAACTAACCTTATCTTAAGTCAATTCATGTGAAATGTATGACTCAGCTTGACTCTGTATTTTACAGCCATAGTTTCTTTTGTAATAAATTAGTCGCAGTTATTTATAACGCATTTAATTGCAACAGCTGTAAAACAGTTCATATAGACTCAGACATTTCACATAGAAAACAGGAAATTTAAGTTTTTGTTTATTTATATAAACGATTTATGTTGAATAGGAAGCGATTAATGAAAAAAATATTGGATAAAAAAATGGATTGGATGCGTTTGATGTTATAAAATTTAGTTGTCCCCCACAGTTCAAGTCCTTATGACCATGTAAGTTTCAGAATTGTCTTGTAGATAAGTAATTTGTTTTCAAAAGAAAGTTTATATTTTCTGTTCAGTAGTCTGTATAGTTGGCCGTGTCGTCGGTTAAGTTCGTGTCTTATGAGTCTAGTATGTGAGTTCCATGTTAGTCTTCGGTCTAAAAGAAAACCGAAATTCCGAACTGTATCCGAGCAAGGAAGCTGGATGAAATTAAAGTGTACTGGTGGACAGGAGTTATGTCGGAGTGTAAAGGTAATATGTTGGCATTGATATTGATACTATAATGCGCCAGTTATTACACCAGTGTTCAATCAAGGAAAGGTACCTTTACAGATTTAAGGATGTTATTTCGGGATCAGAGTTGGATGATAAGATTGTGGTGTCATCAGCGAATATTGCATGGAAGGTATCGAGATGAACAGGGATGTCAGCGGTAAAGAGGATGTAAAGCACGAGACCCAAGACGCTGCCTTGGGAAACACCGTGTTTAACTGAATAGACATTGGAAAATTCTATTCCACATCGAACTTGAAAGGAACGGTTAGATAAGTAGGATCAGAGGGCTAGGTACAAGGACTGAAGTAAATGGATTTTAAGCTTGAAGAGCAACCCGACGTGCCATACCCGGTCAAATAACTGTGCTATGTCCAAAAATGCACCCGAACAGTATTTCTTGTTGAATTCCTGTCGATGTAGGTGGGATAGTATTTCAGATGGTGAATAAATGTATTAGGTCTGTGGCGAACTCCTCGGCTTTATCTTCGTCAGATGCTGCCCAGGAGCAGCCGTCCGGAGACTTTGGGATATTTGGTGAGGTTTTAGTATATTTTTAGTTATTTTCCAAAGGAAATCGTTACAGAGAGGGAGGATAGGTTGATGTTAAATGATTTGGATATATAGAAGGCTAATTCTCGCTTTAGATTTTTGCAATAGTAATAAGGAGGCAATCCAAGCATCTTGTTGAATTGAAGTAGTAAAGGAATTGACGTCAAAGTCAAGATCATCGGCAGTTTTCAGGAATATGTTAAGGTCTATTTTGTCGGAGAAGATTTGGCGGAAAAGATTCAAATTAATGGGAGCTATAATGAATGATGGTGGAGAAGGTTTGGGAATGGATTCTGGTGAAACATTAAGAATTATTGGACTATGGTCAGAGGAAAGTTCGTTTAGGTGTGTAATGGAACAATAGAGGGGATCTAAGCCGCTGTGAATGATGAAATCAAGGATATCAGGATTCTCGTCAGGATCTGTGGGTCAGTAGGTAGGAGAGAAGAGTGAAAGGAGGTGGAAACGTTGGGAATTGAGTACAGACAGCAGTGTTTGGCCACGAAAATTAGTGGTTCTTGAATCCACGAATTAAGAACTGCTTAATTTTACAAGGGTACAATGAATATATCCAAAATCGTTTAAGCAGTTTTCAAGAAAATCGTAAAAACGCGTTAAATCGAAAATATAGAGTGCCATTTTCGGTTAATCTATTTTAACGAAAAAGTTGTAATATTCCAGGCATATACAAAACTTAAAAATGCAATTACTCTTTTTACTACTTTTCATTTTTGTGCTAGACTGTTAACACACGTACACGCAAACACACTCAGGGAAAATTTTGAAGAACTTAGTTATTTGGACTCAGGAGACCTCATGTTTTCGGTTGAAAACTCGGATTCGAAAATTTTTACCATCTCAATACTTCTCCTTACTGTTTATTTTATATATATTGTTGGGGCCGGGGGTATTTCAAAATTAAAACACAAACCCTTCCCCGGTGCGGTTCCTCAAAGGTGGGGGAAAATTCGAGTAAAATAAAAAATGTTGGGAAAGAAGGGAAACAAATTTAGTGCATAAAATGAGACCTGTAAAAACATAAAAAATGTGCATGCACAAGAAAATATTTAAAAAATATTCAATTAATTAAAAACGTTAAGATAAACAAATAAAAAAAAGCCCCTTCTAAATGCTTACAAATTTATTGAGATAAAAAATATATGCAACAGTTAAAAAACAAATAAAGAGTGGCATGAATTTCACTGAAATGAATAAAACACAAAAAACTCAGTGAACATAAAACCAAATTAACAATTACCAATAAACCAAAGAAAATCAATTTCTAAAATTAAAAATAAAACGAGAAAGAGAAATTATGGTCCAAAAAAACAAACTAATTTAGCGAAGAAAACAGTTAACTAAATGTTCAAATGTCTTGGTGAGAATAATAAAACAAAACGAGCCAAGTTGGAGGTTCTGTTTTCAACCTGTTAACTTCTCGATGCTTAGCTGTCCAGTAATCGATGGGGTGGGGTCCAGATGGTGTGGTGGTATCGATCTTGATCGATTACTCAGCTGCGCCCAACAGCTGATCTAAAAAAAAAATGGCGCTAGGCTGGTGAGTCGAGGTGGTGAACCTGGAGCAGAAGGTGGGGGTAGCCGTCCACTACGTGGATCCAGTGTTATCAAAGGTCAGCTTCAAAATGAGGACCCGACAGTATTACCGCAGTATTTGTGTCTTAATCCCTAAGACAGGGTATTACTGCCGGGCTGGAGCGTATATACAAACGCGATAACACATCGCAAAATAAGCCTAAAGCTATAAACAATGTACAAATCTGGGACAATTATCCCCTTAGTTCTACCAAAAAAATAAATAAATAAAATAAACATTTTATTCTTAACATTAAAAAGGGATGTGAGAGAAAATAATAATGCAAAAATTAAAAAATAAGCCTATGCGGTGTTAACATACCGCCCACCAAAATTTTATGAAATTTTAAAGCTCTCATTTAGGAGGTAGAGGAGATATGAAAAAGAAGGAAAAGGAATCAGAGGAGTTGCTAACAGAAAGTGTTACGGGGTTAACTCAATAATCCGCAGGATCGGAGTATCGGATGGAAAGGTGATATGGAGAAAACATCTTCCAAACAAGACACTTCTGTCGCCAACTGATCGCAAGTAACGGATTGATACCTAAACGCAAGTTATGTGGTGCAGAGAGAATTCGGAACGATGAGTGCAACAGCTATGGAACGGAGTGAGTGAAGATAAGGCGAGAATGGTTCACAAACGAACTAACGATACGAGATTTTACCGGTAAGTGGAATGCTACATAACTAGCCGCCCACCCTGACCAAACCGACGGATTCGCAGAACGTATTAAACGGTGGGAATGATTTTAGATAATATAGCGATATATGACCGGTGAGAGGTCGACCATTAAAATAAGCGTTACGTGGTGTGCCGCCCAACCCCTCCAAACCAAGTGGATTAACAAGCGGATTCAACGATGGAAGGGACTTAAGGTCACATTGTGGGCTATGACCGGTGAGGGGTTGATAATCAAACGAATCGTTTTCAGCCGCTAATGTATCGAACGTAACCTGATGCCTTTTGGACGAACTGCTCCTCGGGACGAACATGCGAGGTGAAGCGTCTTCCGGGTGGAGTGTTAGGTGAAACGGAACAGTCGGGGTGAATATGCGGAGCTGTTCCACTATATACAACAATGGTGGTACGAGGTGAATCGATAGGTGATGTGACATTCCTACACGAGCTGGAGTGATAATATGAACACATGTATTCAAACCTTTATTTCCATTTTCTGTCAATTTATGACAACTTAATGT
Source organism: Nezara viridula (assembly GCA_928085145.1). Lineage (NCBI taxonomy): Eukaryota > Metazoa > Arthropoda > Insecta > Hemiptera > Pentatomidae > Nezara > Nezara viridula. Next base: position 184,022,333 of record OV725077.1, on the reverse strand, counting down.
CACAAAAAAGGGGGAGAAAGAGCAATCTTTGCTTAGAAAATTGTAAAAACACTTAGCGATAATTTTGTAAGCTTATAACCCATAATCATTCATAATATATTCCTCACTAATGTATTATGCTATGACCCTAGTCATACTAGTAAAAATATATTACTAGAAAAAAATATATTCCACCTGCACGCACGCGTATATCATTTCACAACAAACCACTGAAAACAGAAAATCAAAATAATTTGTAAATTAATAATCAATAAAATCTGGTTCAGTCGCATTTCATACAGACATTTTCAAGGGTTTTAACATACAGTCCGCACTAAAAACTCCTTTTTATCAAATTATTAACACCGGTTTAAAACTTCCTGAATGGTTCCATCTTAACTTAATCAACAACTATTTTATCTTCAAAAAACTTAGAAATGGAGTGTTTTCTCACTAAGTTAATTAATTTAATGAAGTACTGAAAATGCATGAATACCTATTCATTTGGCATGCCTAGAGTTACCTTCATTTACAAAACTTCCAAATAACGAGGTTCGGCTAAAAGGCTCAGTATTTTTGCATACCACCTTTTTTCTCAAACATATGATCAAATTATTTTATGATTCAAGTGGAAAGTAAATGGATGGTTCAGTAATTTTTAGTATCTTATTAATCCAAATAAGATCAACGATTTTCAACAAAGCGTGCAAAATTCTATTCTACGTCAATGATCTGGATGTCGTAGGGCACAGTTTTCTGAGTATGGAGAGCGCCTTCCTAAATCTGCAAAAAGTAGATGCTGAAGTTGGATTTCAGGTCAACTCAGAGTCCAAAACTGAGTATTTACTCTGCAATCCTAAAAGAGAAGAATATTGAGAAGGAAGGATACAAATCGGAGGCTTCAACTTGTAATGTGTTGAGGAATTCATTTACCATTGGACAATATTGAGCTCAACCAATTATAGACAATCAAAGATTCAGCGGCATCTAAAAAGCAAAACTCTCTTTAGGACCACCAAGATACGCATCGATAAGATTTTGCTTAATAAACCTCCAAATTTTTGCCTTATACTTAATCAACCTCAACTTAATCAATATGTAAAAGCTTATTAATAAGCTCTAAGCCCATATTAATTAATGTGAGGTTCATTAGGCAATAAGGAAGTTTGGGATAATGATAAAAAAAATTGCAAATAATTTTTTTCTTTTTTTAAAAACAGAACTTAGGTTAGTTTAGCCACTCAGAAGTCCTCTTTAAATGGTTCTAATAATGACAAACTCTATTTTCATTTGAAGTAAATTTTGACTGGTTTACAGTGAAGCAATTGTTAATTACTTAAATTAAATATTTCTTTAGTTATCGCTTCCTATTTAACAATAAGCGACTTACTTTAAAAAACACAGACCTTGGATTTCCTATTTTCCTGCTGAAAATACTGAAATCCACTTGAAATTGATCAAAGAAATATTAGATACAAGCAAAATTATATTTTTTTGATGTAATAGAACTGATTGTATAAGATTGTATCTACAAAGTTTTAAAATTTGGATAATTTTATAATAAATTAAATCATTAATTGTGATTATTAAGGCCTAAACTACTACTTAAACCAGATCATTAGCTGCTCAATCTGATAATACTCCTTCATTTTTTATTTTTAAAAAAATATTTCCATTCTATCTATTTATGACAGCTTAATGTCACAAAAAAAGAGCATTTTAAAAAACACAGCAATAATTTTGTAAATTTATAATCTAAATTCATTCTTAATATATAACTCACTATTAATTAACAAACTAGTTAAAATGTAGAAAAAAAAAGTTTTCGTATTTTCTTTTCTTTTTTTATCAACAGTATAATCAGTATTTTAGACATAAGAGAATGTTTTAAGTTTAACAAATACTGGTACAATGGCTCTCTATAACGGACACAACTCTTAATAGACATTAGCCAGTTGTTACATTAATGAAAAGTTTTTTTTCGTCCTCCCGTTCCTCGTCTTTAAGGCTATACGGATGTTTTCCCGGGCCAGGGAGTGTGGGCGGAGATTTTAAAAACTCCTTTGGGCACCGGGACGCGAACTCTTGACTATTTTTTTATCAGACTCTTATGTATCAGGTTGGAGTGCACACGCGTTAGCCCATTCGGCCACCTCGTCCACTTCTAATACTATTGAATAACAAAGGAGAATCATGAGAACGATTTCCAAGGATAGTTTAAATCACTAAAAAAAAAAAATTCTTAACATACTTATTTGCTCCAACTTTGTTTTGGAACAAAACACCACAAAACAATCCGTGGTAAGGACCCATTTTTATCGAATTATTAACATCCGCCTGAAACTTCGTAAATAATTTTATCTTATCGTAACCTACAACTATTTTATTTACGAAAACTCTTGGAATTGGAGTGTTTTTAATCGGGAGGGGGAGCAAACTTTGTTTATTTAATTAGGTATTAAAAACTCGTAAATACACATTTGGTTTCTACTTGGATTGTAAGATAATTTGATCACAAAATAGATAAAAAAAAGGTGGCCTACAAAAATATTACATCGTTTGTCCTATATAACCTCGCTATCTTGAAAATTTGGGGACATAAGTCACACCAAACGGCTCAATATTTTTGAAGGCCATCTTTTTTCTCGATTTTGTGATCAAATTCGATAAAAAGGGGTCTGTACCATGGACTAAAATACTGAAAACAAAGTAACCATTAAACTAATAATCAATAAAATGAGGTGTTCAGTCTCATTTCTTGCAAAAGTTTTTAAAGTTGAAACTATAATGCATCTAAAGAACAACACTGTTGACAAAATCACAATAAGTTTTACATTTTGAAACAATACATTCATATTTATTAGGAAGTTAGTACAATGAATTTTCTTCCAGGATTATAAAGTAGTTAAAACAATAACAGACTTATGTAAGCTTTAATTATATAAATAGTATAATATAATATGAATGGATATTAATTTATTTTAAAATACTAATTATATATATATTTTTTTTATTAACAAAATTAACAACTGTAATTAATAATAAATACAACAAGTAAATATGAACAAGTAATTAACTCAAGGTGGGTTGGATTAAGGATGTCTGGGTGTGGATTAAATGTTTTGAAGAGGTGCTGAGCAAATATATGTGATTTTTCTTCGTCAGATCTGGACCAGATTTGGGTTTCAGTAATAAGTGGGTGGTTAAAATCTTTAAATTTAAGGAGCTTTTTACTTTTTAGTGGTCAACCATAATGATTTGTCAGTAGTAGTAAGTTTTTCTGTCATGTTAAGTAAATTTTGAATTTTGTATTTTTTAATTTCAGCTTTTAGTTGGTTAGTTAATTTGTTGTAATATGTTTTATCTGATGGGTATCTGGTCCTGTGCCACTTCGATCTTGCTCTGTGTTTTTCCCTTAATAAGATACGAATATGTTGTGGCAAGTTTGTCTGTTGGGAGTTGTTAATTTTATTGATAGAAGTATTATCGTTTATTTTGTCACTTATAGATGTAGTAAGTACTTCTAAGGCTGTGTCAATGTCATGTTTCGTCTTAAGTGGAGTATTTAGGTCCAATTTATTTTCCAGTTCTTTCCGAAATTTGTCCCAGTTTAGTCGTCCTGTAATCAGTGTAAGAGGGGACGTGGACTTAGGAGCGAAGGTTGGGTGTAATGAAAGCAGAACTGGAGAAAGATCTGAGGAAAGGTCATCCAGGGATTTGATTGTGACATGGGAAGAGGAAATCTGAGAGGTGACAAATATGTCCAGGATATCAGGGCGTTTTCTGAGGGAAGTTGGCCAATAGGTAGGATTCATAGGAGAAAGGACAGAGTAACTATTGGAAGTTGAGAGAGAAGATAGTATGTTACCACGGGAGTTGGATACTCGACAACCCCATCGTTGCTGTTTAGCGTTATAGTCTCCTCCTGCAATAAAGCGCGATCCGAAGGATTGAAATAAGGATTCAAGTAAGTTGTATGTAAGAGTATGACCAGGAGAACAGAATACAGCTGAAAGTGTTAAATGGAAAGGACGGGTTGAAATGATAACCGAGGTTGCTTGAATAGCCTCAGTTGGAGTAGAAGGAATGAGGGAATGGGATAAGGATTTATGGATAAGGATGCAAGAACCGGCATGGGAAGTGTTGTCGGGGTGGTCTGATCTATAAGTGATGTAGTCACGTATGTAGAAATATGAACGTTGTGTGAAGTGAGTTTCTGTCAGTAAAGCAATATCAGTGTGGTAGTCATGATGAGAAATGTCAAGATCGTCTCGGTGGTTGTGTAGTCCATTAGCATTCCATAAAAGAACAGCTAAGGGCCTTGTACTCATCGTGAGAGATTAAAGGGAATTTCGGTAAGGATTCTTGTGAGGAGAGTAATAAGAGGTTTTATAGTATTTTGGAGGTTCAATAGGAAGGATGAAAGAATGGCAGTTATATCAGATGGATGTTGGTTGTGAAGTGAGTTTAGGGTTGGAGTGTTCTCGTGGCGGGTTCGGAGTGTTAATTAAGGGCGGCATCCGTCGTTGTATACGAGGAGGGTCTGGAATCAAAGGTGCTTGTGCGGTTTTTGTTTTCTGAACATTAGGTTGAGGTAGCTGAGGGTACTGTGGCGGTAATATTACTCGTAGGGGTAGATGATGAGGGGGAATTTGCTGAATCTCTTTAACAATACTTAAGAATTTTTTGTTAAAAATGCTAAAATTGTTTTTCATATTTTAAGGAGCTAAACAATGAGGAAGTTTGTAAATAGGTTAATAGCATAATAATAGATGTGTATCTATAATGTAATAGATAGTTAATTAAAGAGAACCATTGTTGAAGATGGGTAGTGAGTACGTAACTGGGACCATATTGATAAATATTTTATATAATATAATTATAGTTATTTATGTGTACATATATAAATTGTTAAAAGTTCCCTATCTTTTTTTCTGAAAAATCAAGTACTGCGGCAAAAAAAAAAAAAAAATATATTGTTACTTTTAAAAGTAACAATTTCTTCTAGACAACTATATTGTTGAATGTAATATGTCTTATAAAAATGCTTAGTGATATACGATCTAATTGAGTGAAATAAATTTAGAAAAAAATCTCAAATAAAAATACAAATAGCAATTCTAAGCTTTGAATTGAAACTATAAGCATTAATTTGTTTGGACATTCTTGATCTTTGTTTTTTAACATTGTTCCAGGTGTAATAAATGTATTTAAAAATATATTTGTGTCTGCTGATTTCCTTTATTGACATGTTAAATGATGTATGGGAGTTTTTGAGACAGGCTCTGAGCCAATGTAAAGATCCTGATATGGTATAAGGTTGTTACACCCATTGAGTTTTTTTTAACAGTATCTTCAGGTGTGAAACAATATGATTAGGTGATGTCTGTTGAATGATAGTGTATAACATTTACAGAGGAATCGCATAGTTTGCTCTTTATCTTTAGAACACAGTTGCTTAACAAGATTTTTTTTTTAATATTGGCTATGACCCATGAGGGTACCAGTTACATATTCAAAGAACCCTTTAGTATTTTCTTCCATTTGGGGCTCATCTTTAATTTGTCTTAATCTCAGTTTTGAAGGTTGTTGTGAATAGAACTTCTCTTTTTTTGAGTTATAACAGAATTCCATCTATCCTATGAAACTGGTTTGAACTTGAATATTACGAAAAACCGGTCACAAGGGAGAAGAAATTTAGTGAAAAATGAACTGAAGGATGAAAAAAATATGCATATATTTCGCAGCCATGGTTTGAAGCTTTAAACAGCATTAAAAATAAAGACTTAATTTTTAATTTAAATGGTAGAATTATCTTTCCCTTATCTTTATTAGAAAATTTTTAATTCAGAAGAATAATTGAATTGTTTTTTTTATTTTAATAATAATAATAATAAGCCTTAGGGAACCCGAAGGTTCGATGCCGATACCACCAATGTCAATATTCTTCCATCCACCGGGCGCCGTCTAAATCTTACCCTGCCAGATCACTATTAATGCTATTTTCCCACTTTCGCTTTGGTCTACCCCTCGGACACTTGCCAGTCGCCACATCGCATATTAACTTTTTAGGAAATCTTTCGCTACTAAGCCCAGCGGTTTTACATGGCCATTTTATTCACCTCAATTTAATCACCTCAATTATATTAACCGGATACTGTTCCCGCAATTCAGCGTTGTGTAACTGCCTAAATTCTCCTGTTGACTCATCCTTCGGTCCGAACACTCAGTCCAATACTTTATTTTCAAAAACCTTGAGATGTTGATCATCCATTAGGCTGACCGGCCACCGTGAGCCCAGCTGTCAGCTTCCAAAATAGAATCAAAGTTTTTTAATGACAGGCCGTCCGCCAGATGCAGAACGGAGCTGAGTGCAGTTGAGCGGCTGAGCAAGGGTCTGTTCTGCTCAGCTTCCCCCACCACACCTACTCACCACTGCCTCACAACCATGTGGCTTTATTCCTTGTCATCCTTGCTTTCCACTTCTGTTCGCTGTACAACCTCAAAAATTATTTTATTTTGGTTTAGTGTAAAATATGCCATGGATGTGGAAGAATTATTAATCGAATGTGTAATGAAAAATATTCGATTTTATGCACGAATATTCAATTTTTTTTTCAACCCAGATATGAACAACTTCGCTAATTTTTTTCAATGTTATATATGCTATATATATATATATATATATATATATATATATATATATATATATATATATATATATATATATATATATATATATATATATATATATATATATTTTAAATATGAGAAGGATACAGATGCAAAGCAAGTTGCTGACTGAGCTTAGCTCCATGTTGCGGACCCCTTCTTGCTATGCTCAGCTCAGCTTAGCTTTGCCTTAGGTGGCTGGTCAGCCTTAATGTAAATGGCCACATTTCCATCTATAAAGAACCGTAGGAAGAATATTGGTTTTCTAAATTTTAATTTGTAATTTTCGGGACAGGAAATGCGAAGTAAGTAGTTTTTTTTTATTTTAATGTAATTATTAGTAGCAAGTATCATGGCCGCATCTGCAGTATAACTTTCATGTCGCTCTGTGATTGTTACATTGTTATATGATTAATAGTAAAAACCCAGTGGTAATATTTTATCAACAGTGACTTTACAATCAGTTGAACATGTATAGTTCACAGATACACTGGTGAGTTACAGTTTATTAACAATGAACATGTAATAAATTGGTGCTCGTTCGGGTAGCCCAAGTGGCTGTTAATTCCCTTGCCGTTCTTATCTTACAAACGTTAAGTTCAAGGCCAAGCTCTGTATACTAGCTCTCTCTCGTCAGCTGGTCTCAGTTCGAAACCAAAGACTAATAGATTTTTTTTTCCCTCCCAGACTGTTTTGTTTTAATTATTTTTTATCTTGTTTATTTATTCTCAAAAATGTTTTGTTTTATTTTTGTTTCTAACTTTGTAAATAGCTTATTATTATTTTCTTCTTTTTTTTTTAAGAATTTGTAAATATTTATTTTTGTAATTCTAATTTAGATAAAGGTATATGTATATTTTTTTTTTCTTCTTCCTCGCGCGGGCTCATTACCGCGTATGAAGAGCGTCCCATGGGTGGCGAATGTGGGGATGGTCGGTGGAAATTCCTTGGAAGTTCCTCCCGGCTAAGTCCGATGGACTCGCTGACCAACAATGAGAGGGGCCCTCCAGACTTGCTGGAGGGAGGGAACCTCCAGACTTGCTGGAGGTAAAGGCCCACCAGACTTGCTGGAGGGTGTGACGTAGGATTGAACGCCCTACTCACATATTAGTTCACCAAACACCACAAATAGTCATGGATCTCCCTAAGGTGAAACGCTCATTATCTGGTGGTAAACTAGTCCCCCGTTCGGGTCTCCGGGTGGAGACTGCTTTAGGGGATTCATGGTGCAAGTTGAAATATAGGGATTTAAATATTGGTAAGTGGAACGTAAGGAGTTTAAACACAGCAGGGGGGCTAAAAACGGTCGCAAATGAGGTAAATGGGTACAATTTGGATGTCGTGGCTCTGCAAGAGGTTCGTTGGCCAGGGGAGGGCTCGATGAGGGAAGGAAAGTACACTATTTGGTACGGAGGAAGCGGGAATCATTGTTTAGGTACCGGGTTTTTAATTAGGAGTAGATTACTATCCGCTTTGAGGGACGTACAATTCATTAGTGATAGAATTTCGTTAGCTATATTTCAGGGTTTAAAATCGCATTAATAAACATACATTGTTTGACCGAAGACAGTGACGATGAAGTAAAAAGTGAATTTTACGATAAACTCGAATGGGTTTATGATAAACTACCGCGAAACTACATGAAAGTAATTGTAAGTGACGCGAACGCAAAGGTAGAAAGGGAAGAAGTTTATATTCCGACGATAGGTAAAGAAAGTTTGCACGAATATAGTAATGATAATGGGATCCGTCTGATAAACTTTGCCATCTCGAAAAACTTGATAATTAAAAGTACGACGTTTAAACATAAGGATATTCATAAATATACTTGGACATCACCGGATTCACAAACACGAAATCAAATCGATCATGTCTTGATACAACATAGCTGGCAAAGCAGTATAATTAATGTACGGTCTTATTAATTAGTATAATTAAGAAAACCGTTTCGATTTTGAGAATTTTAATTTGGAACAATTAAAAAATCCATCAATTAGAACCTAATTCGAGCTAGATGTTAAGAATAGGTTTGAAGCTTTAGAGCTTCCTGACGAGGGCCACTAGGATATTGACAAGTTACGGGTAAAGATCAGGGATAATATTAAAGCGGTCGGTAACTCGTGTCTAGGAAAAAAGGAAAATAAGAATAACAAACCGTGGTTTGATGAAGATTGCTTAAACATTTGCAAAAAAAGAAAAGCCGCTAAATTAAAAGCTCTAAATAATCCTAGCGAAGACAATCTGGAATACTACTGGAACCTCAAAGAACGAAACGACATAATTTCTCAAAAATAAAAAAAGGGAGTATCTTAAAAATAGAAACTAATAGAATCGAAAATAACGTAAGAGACATGTACAAAGGTATAAACAGATCACGTAAATGTTTAGGGCCCGTAACTTCTGGAATTAGGGATGATAATAACAATATTCTGACCGATCCGGTTGACATATTGAATAAGTTTAAGGACCACTTTGACAATATTTTAAATACGGGAAATTATGATCTGTGTCCTCCTTCTGAGTACCAGAGTGCTGAACCGTTGATAGAAGAACCGAGTAAAGAGGAAGTTGAAGTAGCTATCGGAAAATTAAAATCTTATAAAGCAGCGGGAACCGATAATATTCCTACTGAACTAATTAAGGCATTTCCCCGCATGTGTCTAAAATTCATCGATTGGTTAAAAAGATCTGGGTGAATGAGAAATTACCTGAACAATGGAAAGAATAAATTCTTATTACGATTCACAAAAAGGGCCCGAGGACGGATTGTAATAACTATCGAGGAATTTCACTCCTTCTGGTATGTTATAAAATATTCACTTTAATCTTAACCAATCGAATCCACAGAATACGCCGAGGAAATTATCGGAGACTACCAATGCGGATTTAGACGGAATCGTTCGACTATTGATCAAATATTTTATTTACGGCAAATAGAGAAAAAAATGGAGTGCAACGGTATTGTTCACCAGCTGTATATAGATTTTAAAAAGGCTTACGATTCTATTGACCGCCAGAAACTGTATAATATTCTAATCGAGCATGGGATTCCAAAAAAAACTAGTAAACTAGTAAGTCACGATGTGCTTGACGGAGACACTCAATAAAGTTAGAATCGGTAATAATATGTCCGAAAAATTTGAGGTTCGGTCGGGTTTAAAACAGGGGGATTCGCTTTAGCCTGTTCTGTTCAATTTGGCATTAGAACATGCCATTAGGGAGGTAATACATACCGAGAAAGGGTTGGATCTGGGTGGGACAACATCCGTGCTGGGCTATGCGGATGATCTGGTACTGTTAAGCGAAGACGTTGAAACTGTAAAACTAAATACGACAACGTTAATGAAAGCCGGTAAAGAACTAGGACTCGAAATAAACGTGGATAAAACAAAATATATGGTTAGCTGCAAAAATGGCGATACTACTGGGAATATCGATATAGATGGTAATATGTTTGAACAGGTAGATAGATTTAGGTATCTAGGTTCTACGATAACTAGAAAAAACGAAATTGAAGAAGAGATTAAGGTTAGACTGAAGGCGGGAAATGCTTGTTATTTTTCTGTTACAAAACTACTTAGTTCGCGCCTCTTGTCCCGGAACTTAAAAATTAGAATCTATAAAACAATTATCTTGCCTACAGTTCTTTATGGATGCGAAACTTGGCCGCTTACATTAAGGGATGAACAGCGTCTTAAGGTTTTTGAAAATAAAGTATTGCGTAGAATTTTCGGACCGAAGAAGGATGAGTTAACCGGAGAGTTCAGACGGATACTCAACGCCGAATTGCGTGAACTGCATCTGGGTAATATAATTGAGGTAATTTCGTCGCGGCGAATCAAATGGGCTGTAAAGTTGTTGGGCTTAGTAACGAGAGAATTCCTAAAAGATTAATATTTGCTGTGCCGAATGGTAAGCGTCCGAGGGGTAGACCGAAGCGAAGGTGGGAAGATTGCATTAAAGGCGATCTGAAGGGACTGGGTTTGGACGGCGAACGGTGGAGGGAGGTGTGTAATAAGCGATTGGTGGTGTCGGCATCGAAACTTCGGGTTCACTAAGCCTTTTATTATTATTATTATTATTATCTTCTTGTTCTTATCATGGAAAAAATGAATTTGGACAAGAACTCTTCATGTGAAGATTCAGATGACGAGACACCGTTTTCGGAAGTTAGCGAAACTGATTAGCAATATCTGAAAAGAAGTTCACTTCAAAAACGTCACAGAAACTCTGCCCCCGGGTCAGCGGGCAATTCACCCAATATGAAAAAAATATAAATCGACAAAATCTAAATTGTCAGCCGAGCAAAATAAATCACCACCCAAAACAAGAAGCAAAACAAATACCACAAAACCAGCGCCAACTGCACCAACTACTTCAGCAAGCAATAATGCTGTTCCTCTTAGTAACTCACCAATCAAGCCTTCGGAGCCTCAAGCTCCTACTGACCCCGAGCCGCCAACTATTTTTGTTTCCGAAATTGAAAATTTCATAACATTTGGTCAAGAAATTGCCGATCTGATAGGACAGACCAATTTTCGCTGTTATTCTCGAGTAACACAAATTGAAGAGTTAATTATAAAACATTGATTGACTACTTCACATACAAAAACTACGATTTTCACTGTTATCAGTTGAGACAAGAAAAGACATACCGAGTGATCTTGTGAGGCCTACACTCAACCACTCCTATATCCGTTATCAAGTCTGGCCTGGAAATAATAGGTCACAACGTTAGGCATATTTCATGCTTATTACATCCAACGCAGAAATATCCATTACCTTTATTCTTCGTTGATTTAGAGCCTGCTAATAATAACCCCGAGATAGTTCTAGTTAACAGGCTTATAGATTCAACAGTTAAATTTAAAGAGCCTAGGCACAAACCAGTAATAGTGCAATGCACTAAGTGTCAAGAACTCGGGCACACAAAGACCTATAGCCATCATCAGGCTAGGTGCGTAAGATGTGCCGGCTTACACGCATCTAACACATGTCAGAAACCTCTAGACCAGCCTCCTAAATGTGCTCTCTGCGGCGAAGACCACCCGGCAAGCTATAAGGGATGCATAGTCTACAAAAATCACTATAAGCTATGATCTCGAATCATTCAACATAATCAACAAAATTACACCGACCCACCAGAAATTGGAAATATTTCAAATTTTCCAGAATTGCCGACAAAAACTACTCATGTCACACAACAGGAAGAGTCTACTTCAACTGACTTCTATCATCCTCGCCAGGACTCCACCCAAACTTAAACACAAACCACTATCAAGAAACAGGAACCTCGAAGTCATTCGCCTCGGACCTCCCAATCCAAACCTCATACTCCCAATCCTCAATCTCATCCTCCCCGTCAGCAAATTCCCCCTCATCATCTACCCCTACGAGTAATATTACCGCCACAGTACCCTCAGCTACCTCAACCTAATGTTCAGGAAACAAAAACCGCACAAGCACCCAGACCCTCCTCGTATACAACGACGGATGCAGCCCTTAATTAACACTCTTAACCCGCCTCAAGAACCTACCCTAAACTCACTTCACAACCAACATCCATCTGATATAACTGCCATTCTTTCATCCTTCCTATTGAACCTCTAAAATACTATAAAACCTCTTATTACTCTCCTCACAAGAATCCTTACCGAAATTCCCTTTAATCTCTCACGATGAGTACAAGGCCCCTAGCTGTTCTTTTATGGAATGCTAATGGACTACACAACCACCGAGACGATCTTGACATTTTTCTTCATGACTACCACATTGATATTGCTTTAATGACAGAAACCCACTTCACACAACGTTCATATTTCTACATACGTGACTACATCACTTATAGATCAGACCACCCCGACAACACTTCCCATGCCGGTTCTTGCATCCTTATCCATAAATCCTTATCCCATTCCCTCTATCCTTCTACTCCAACTGAGGCTATTCAAGCAACCTCGGTTATCATTTCAACTCGTCCTTTCCATTTAACACTTTCAGCTGTATACTGTCCTCCTGGTCATACTCTTACATACAACTTACTTGAATCCTTATTTCAATCCTTCGGATCGCGCTTTATTGCAGGAGGAGACTATAACGCTAAACACCAACGATGGGGTTGTCGAGCATCCAACTGCCGTGGTAACATATTATCTTCTCTCTCAACTTCCAATAGTTACTCTGTCCTTTCTCCTATGAAACCTACCTATTGGCCAACTTCCCTCAGAAAACGCCCTGATATCCTGGACATATTTGTCACCTCCCAGAATTCCTCTTCACATGTCACAATCAAATACTTGGATGATCTTTCCTCAGATCATTCTCCAGTTCTGCTTTCATTACACCCAACCTTCGCTCCTAAGTCCACGTCCCCTCTTACACTGATTACAGCATGACTATACTGGGACAAATTTCGGAAAGAACTGGAAAATAAATTGGACCTAAATACTCCACTTAAGACGAAACATGACATCGACACAGCCATAGAAGTACTTACTACATCTATAAGTGACAAAATAAACGATAATACTTCTATCAATAAAATTAACAACTCTCAACAGACAAACTTGCCACAACATATTCGTATCTTATTAAGGGAAAAACACAGAGCAAGATCGAAGTGGCACAGGACCAGATACCCATCAGATAACACATATTACAACAAATTAACTAACCAACTAAAAGCTGAAATTAAAAAATACAAAATTCAAAATTTACTTAACATGACAGAAAAACTTACTTCTACTGACAAATAATTATGGTTGACCAGTAAAAAGCTCCTTAAATTTAAAGATTTTAACCACCACTTATTACTGAAACCCAAACCTGGTCCAGATCTGACGAAGAAAAATCACATATATTTGCTCAGCACCTCTTCAAAACATTTAATCCACACCCACATATCCTTAATCCAAACCACCTTGAGTTTATTGAAGCAGAATTGGATATCCCACTCCAACTGACTCCTCCACCTAAAGCATTTCATCCTTCAGAAATATCCAATATCATTCATAGATTACCTTCCCGCAAAGCTCCTGGCCATGACCTAATCACATCCCAGATCCTAAGACTGTTTCCTACAAAAGCCATACTATTCCTCACCTATATATATAACGCTGTACTTCGAACCACATATTTCCCTGACCCTTGGAAACTATCCATTGTCAAAATGATACCTAAACCCATGAAGCCGCCAAAACACCCATCCTCTTACCGTCCTATTTCTCTCTTACCCATTATGGGCAAAATCCTTGAAAACCTCATCTTAAAACGCCTGTATCCTATCCTAGAATCTAAACAAATTATCCCAGATCACCAATTTGGATTCCGCACATCCCATTCCGCTATACAGCAATGCCATCGTGTGGTAGATGTAGTCTCCTCTGCATTGGAGCGCGGAATGTACTGCACGGGAGTCTTTCTCGACGTTGAACAGGCGTTTGATAGAGTCTGGCATCCCAGACTGATGTACAAACTCCGTAAATTCTTACCACCTACATACTTCCTCCTTATCCGTTTCTATCTTACTGACAGATTCTTCAAAGTCAATCATAACGATGCTTTTTCATCTGTTTTTTCTCAGTTTGCTGGTGTTCCTCAACGTAGTATCCTAGGTCCTATCCTTTATACAGTTTATACGGCTGACATCCGAACCCATTCCAACACTGTCATCACCACATATGCCGATGACACATGTATCCTATCAGTCAATAACGATCCATCTATTGCATCCCAAACTCTTCAATCACACATCACAAGTCTTGAAAAATTGTGTCAAAACTGGAGGATTAAAATAAACTCCAATAAATCCCATCAAATTACCTTTACTCTTCCTCGTAAACCTATGACTTCCTGTCCTACAGTATCCTTTAACAATACCCCACTTATCCCTGTTGACCAAATCCAATACCTAGGACTCCACCATGACAAACGACTCACTTGTAACCCCCATACCAGACTGAAACGACTAGAAACCGCCCGACGTTTCCGACTACTCCAGCACTTACTAGACAAACGCTCTAAACTGCCAACTATTTACAAAAGACTCATATATATTACTATAATAAGGTCTATTTGGACTTACGGGATCGAGCTTTGGGGTTCTACTAAACCATCAAATTCCTCTCGTATCCAATCCCTACAATCCAAAATCCTTCGTAAAATCCGTAATGCTCCCTACTTTGTCACAAATAAAATCATCCATAATGACCTTAATGTACCATATGTTTCCGATTTAGCTCAATCCAGATACCTGTCCTTTCATAATAAACTTTTGAACCATCCGAACCCTCTCGTTTCCAATCTTGCTTCCTCTTCTATTCCTGATAACCTCCGAGGCGTCTGAAAAGAAGATGGCCTCGGGACCTTCTAATATAGAAATATAATTGGAGTGCTACCAATGGGTAGTTTCTCCTCATGTTGTACATGTCATATTACTTGTGCATATTTACTTGTTGTATTTATTATTAATTACAGTTGTTAATTTTGTTAATAAAAAAAAATATATATAATTAGTATTTTAAAATAAATTAATATCCATTCATATTATATTATACTATTTATATAATTAAAGCTTACATAAGTCTGTTATTGTTTTAATTACTTTATAATCCTGGAAGAAAATTCATTGTACTAACTTCCTAATAAATATGAATGTATTGTTTCAAAATGTAAAACTTATTGTGATTTTGTCAACAGTGTTGTTCTTTAGATGCATTATAGTTTCAACTTTAAAAACTTTTGCAAGAAATGAGACTGAACACCTCATTTTATTGATTATTAGTTTAATGGTTATTTTGTTTTCAATATTTTAGTCCATGGTACAGACTCCTTTTTATCGAATTTGATCACAAAATCGAGAAAAAAGATGGCCTTCAAAAATATTGAGCCGTTTGGTGTGACCTATGTCCCCAAATTTTCAAGATAGCGAGGTTATATAGGACAAACGATGTAATATTTGTGTTGGGCACCTTTTTTTTATCTATTTTGTGATCAAATTATCTTACAATCCAAGTAGAAACCAAATGTGTATTTACGAGTTTTTAATACCTAATTAAATAAACAAAGTTTGCTCCCCCTCCCGATTAAAAACACTCCAATTCCAAGAGTTTTCGTAAATAAAATAGTTGTAGGTTACGATAAGATAAAATTATTTACGAAGTTTCAGGCGGATGTTAATCATTTGATAAAAATGGGTCCTTACCACGGATTATTTTGTGGTGTTTTGTTCCAAAACAAAGTTGGAGCAAATAAGTATGTTAAGAATTTTTTTTTTTAATGATTTAAACCAACCTTGGAAAACGTTCTCATGATTCTTCTCCTTTGTTATTCAATAGTATTAGAAGTGGGCGAGGTGGCCGAATGGGCTAACGCGTGTGCACTGCAACCTGATACATAAGAGTCTGATAAAAAAATAGTCAAGAGTTCGCGTCCCGGTGCCCAGA
The DNA here is from genome assembly GCA_928085145.1 of Nezara viridula. Classification (NCBI taxonomy): domain Eukaryota; kingdom Metazoa; phylum Arthropoda; class Insecta; order Hemiptera; family Pentatomidae; genus Nezara; species Nezara viridula. Next base: position 184,006,239 of record OV725077.1, on the reverse strand, counting down.
GGAGTTTTTAAAATCCCCGCCCACACTCCCTGGCCCGATAAAACACCCGTATAGCCTTAAAGGCGAGGAACGGGAGGACGAAAAAAAACTTTTTATTAATGTAACAACTGGCTAATGTCTATTAAGAGTTGTGTCCGTTATAGAGAGCCACTGTACCAGTATTTATTAAACTTAAAACATTCTCTTATGTCTAAAATACTGATTATACTGTTGATAAAAAAAGAAAAGAAAATACGAAAACATTTTTTTTTTTTCTACATTTTAACTAGTTTGTTAATTAATAGTGAGTTATATATTAAGAATGAATTTAGATTATAACTTTACAAAATTTTTGCTGTGTTTTTTAAAATGTTGCTCTTTTTTTGTGACATTAAGCTGTCATAAATAGATAGAATGGAAATATTTTTTGAATGTAGAGTATTATCAGATTGAGCAGCTAATGACCTGGTTTAAGTAGTAGTTTAGGCCTTAGTAATCACAATTAATGATTTAATTTATTATAAAATTATCCAAATTTTATAACTTTGTAGATACAATCTTATAAAATCAGTTCTATTACATCAAAAAAAATATAATTTTGCTTGTATCTAATATTTCTTTGATCAATTTCAAGTGGAAATCCAGGAAATCCAAAGGAAAATAGGAAATCCAAGGTCTGTGTTTTTTAAAGTAAGTCGTTTTTTGTTAAATAGGAAGCGATAACTAAAGAAATATTTAATTTAAGTAATTAACAATTGCTTCACTGTAAACCAGTCAAAATTTACTTCAAATGAAAATAGAGTTTGTCATTATTAGAACCATTTAAAGAGGACTTCTGAGTGGCTAAACTAACCTAAGTTCTGTTTTTAAAAAAAGAAAAAAAATATTTGCAATATTTTTTATCATTATCCCACTATAATACAGTTACCACACCTTTAGGAAAACTTCCTTATTGCCTAATGAACCTCACATTAATTAATATGGACTTAGAGCTTATTAATAAGCTTTTCCATATTGATTAAGTTGAGGTTTATAAGGCAAAAATTTGGAGGTTTATTAAGAAAAATCTTATCGATAATTTGATAAAAAGGAGTTTTTAGCGCGGACTGTAACTTAAAACCCTTGAAAATGTCTGTATGAAATGCGATTGAACCAGATTTTATTGATTATTAATTTACAAATTATTTTGATTTTGTGTTTTCAGTGGTTTGTTGTGAAATGATATACGCGTGCATGCAGGTAGAATATATTTTTTTCTAGTAATATATTTTTACTAGTATGAATATATCATAATACATTAGTGAGGAATATATTATGAATGATTATGGGTTATAAGCTTACAAAATTATCACAAGTTTTTTTACAATTTTCTATGCAAAGATTGCTCTTTCTTCCCCTTTTTTGTGACATTAAGTTGTCATAAATTTACAGAAAATGGAAATAAAGGTTTGAATGCATGTGTTCATATTTTCAGATTGTGCAGCTGATGTCCTGGTTTGGTGGATATGGATTGTTATAAAATAAATGATGATTAGATTTTATGCTTTTATAATTTAGATTTTATTTACATTAAAAAATACAATTTTGCTTGTATCTAATATTTCTTCCATCGGTTAGCTCCAAGAGGCTGCTGAAGATTATGGATCAATTCCTGCAGAGTTCATAATTACCTTTAAATAAAGAAAACTATTAAAACATGGTATTATATAATATCACAAGTTAATACAATTTGTTGATTATGACCCTTTGCATTTAAAATAATTTAGTCCATTTTCTCTCTTAATCGCCCTATGATTTTGATTTTATGTGATTACAGTCAATTTTTTTTTTTTTAATGAAGTTTCAATAACTTGAGGTTCTAACTTTTGAAAGCTCTTTGAAGTGACTATTTAGAACTATTTGAATGTTAAACAACAATGAGCCCAACTTATGAATTATGGTCCTTCATTCAAAGACATAGTAATTTTAAGGTTTTTATGTTGCAGGCATTTCAGGCCAAGCTTGTGGGCCATAATCAGTACTGGTAAAATGCTCCAATGATAACCCATATCATCATCTGGGCATGTTACTAGCATTGGCGATGACCCGCATGCTTAGGTTGAAACCTAAAAAAATAATATAAAAATCTTAAAATGACTTCTTCCTGGCAATCACCTATCGTGATATGTAGAACAATTGACTAACTTTCTTCAGTAGCTCATTTATAATTTTTTTTACATATATATATATATATATATATATATATATATATATATATATATATATATATATATATATATATATATATATATATATATCCTCGTTCCAATTTACAATTTGATCTTTATAAGGAAAATTTTGTATTACTACTTCGATTTTACTCTGTAATTATGTTATTATTATTGAGATATTGTATATAGGTATGTATGTGTTCTTTTTATTCATTTATTTTTAGGTTATTTTATTCTCATTTATTGTATATATATATATATATATATATATATATATATATATATATATATATATATATATATATATATATATTATTTTTATGTATAATTTATTTTATTTACTGTACATAGAGTGTGAATGTGATATGTGAACACTATTATAAATGTCCTTGAGACAGATTGTAATATTTTTCAATAAAGAAGCTTAAAAAAAAAAAAAAAAATTATTGAGATGCCTCATTAGTTTGGAGTTCATGACTTGTTTTATATTTTTGTAATATTGATGGTTTCCAAAGTCTATTTATTCTGTTTGACAATATTCAAAATCTGGGGATTTTCTAAATAAAATGTATATTTCATCTTTATGCTATACTGGGCAATTTAGTAGTAGAAGTATTGAAATTTCAAGCGGTTAGGGAAGTCATGTGAGTTGACTTACTATAACTGTTTAGCCACTAGAAAGCACTGTGTAATAATTTGTAATTTTCCCTTCTATTTTTTATGCCTGGCAATTTCAGAAAAGTGGTATTTACCATTGGTTACCAATTACGGAGATTGGATAATCAGGAGTCCACTGCTATTTCAAGCAGAAGTTTTACAGGTTTCAGAGAAAATCCTGAACACATGTTCTAAACATTGAACTATCCTGCCAAAAGCTGAATTTTCGGTCGCCCTGATCCTGAGCCATAGCCCGTGAGAGAGATAGACATTCCTGATTTATGCTACAAACTATTCAAAGCCTGCTAGAATAGAAACATATTGATTAGTTTATATAAATAGAAATTATAGGTAGCTTACCTCCTAAACAAGTATTCGTCATTATAAGATAGCATAAACTTTTGAAGGTAACGTACTTCCAGGAACCGTCAGGTTGACGCTCCCGTCCACACTGCCACTTTGTTTCATTTGGACACTTAATGGGGCACTCGGCGGAGTCTGCTTCCCAAGCTAGCACCAATACTCCTGTCATCATCCATAAATAATGTTACTTACTACTAGGTTTTGGTAAATGTTTAAAAAAAAAATATTTATTATATGAGGGAAGGAGAGAGAGAAAGATTTTTTCTATTCCTCCTTTATTTGAACTTTAACAAATCCAAGGGACTAAAAGAGAAATTATAATTATCGAGACTTAGAATTATCAAGAAGAAGCAAAATCGAATTATTAAGAGTTTTTATTATAATTTTGGACACATGGATGAGTTTACATAAATTTGTATATATACATAGCCTCATAATATTACAAATTAACTAACTTTATCCGACCATGCGCTGCTGTGGCTTAGCCTGGCAAAATGAAAATGAAAGAAAATAGAAAGCATATATGAGTAGATTAATAGCAAAGGACATCTGTCATTTTAAAAAAATTGGGAAACAAATTTGATTGTAAAATGGCTTCAATTTAAACTAATTCTAATGATTATTTTCTCATGATTCAAATTGAACATTCATAATCTTTTGACTGAATACGCCGTCATTCATAATCAACAGAAACAGTCTAAGTTGAACTTATAAATCTAAAATAAAAAAATTAATATAAAGAATGTATAATAGTATTGACCTAGAATAGAATAGAATAGAAAAATAACTTTATTCTGGGACACAGTCCCTTGAGAATAACAAAATAGAACAAAATTAAAATATTACATCTGGCCAAAATAAAATCAATAAAAAAAAAGAAATAATGTAAAAAAACTATAAGGTAAAAATTCTATATACAAAACAAACGAAACTATATACAAAACAATTAATACTATGACAAGACACTTAAAGCTATTTGCACTGATAAACCAGTGTACACTTTTAAGAAAATAATAAAGAATTAAAAAATAAAAATGTATTAAATTCTCTATTAAAATCAGCTCGAATGGTTAGCAACTATCTGACTGTTTTTGGGATAGGAATTGGAATAGGAGGGTTTTGAATGTGGATATGGATGGGAATGTCGAATTTTGATAGGGAGGGAATTCCAGAAATTGACAGAGCGAACAATAAAGGAATTTTGGAATGAGGCAGATCTGTGAGAAGGCAAGTAAAGGTTAGAAGGTCGAGATCTTGTGGACAGGGAATGGACTGAGGATTTGAACTGGAGAAGGTTGTAGGCGTAAGAAGGACGATGGTTGTTTATGATTTGGTAGAGGAACGTACCTAGGAAATATTGTCTTCGAAAGGAGGGGAAAAGCCACTATAACTCAGCGTAGTGGTGAGAAACATGGCAGTATCTTGGGGCCCCGATCACAAATCTTACGCAGCTGTTCATTAGTCTTTTCAGTCTATCACGGAGCTCCACAGAGAGGCCATCATAAACCTCACACCTATAGTCAAAGTGGGGAGAATGAGAGAGGAAACTAGGAGTCTATGCGTATGTTGAGGTAGGAGATGGCGGAAACGATGGAATAGTTTGAGGGTGGAAATTGTCCGTTGAGATATATGAGAAATATGGTGATTCCAAAAGAGGTTTTGATCAATAAAAAATCCTAAATTTTTAACAGAGGAGTAGAAGGATATTGGCTGATCGTCAAGGTGAAGGATGGGAAAGTCTGTATGGGATCTAAGAAGGGGCTTGGAAGCAATGACAATGGCCTTAACCAGCAGCATTTAACCTTAACCCATTTACATTTGCCCAGGCACTGATTCGATCTAGGTATTCTTGGATCTTGGCAAATGCCCCCAGTAACTCAGGAGGGAAAAATGATAGGTACCTCTGTGAATCGCCTGCATAAAGGTGATGGGAACAATGGAGAATTGATTTAGGTAGGTCGTTAATGTAGGAACTGAAAAGCAGAGGATATATGCTTGAACCCTGGGCAACTCCAGAGGATAAAGAAAGGAAGGCAGATAGTGGTTGGTTGGGTATGGAGACTGCTTGGGCACGTTGTGAAAGGAAAGATTGAAACCAAGAGATGGAACTATTGGAGAAGGATAATAATTTCAGTTTGTTGAAAAGGATGGAATGGTTAATGGAATCGAAGGCTTTGGTGAAGTCGAGAAAGATAAGGATAGTTAACTTTTTATCATCTATTGCAGTTTAACTTTTTATCATCTACTGTAGATGACGTTGCTGGTGATTTTAATTAAGGTGGATTGTGTGTAGTAGCTGGGACGGAAACCAGATTGGAGAAGATCAAGTTGGTTGGGCTTTTCAAGGAAGTTGGAGACTTGGGATTGCACCAAACTTTCTAGGGATTTTGAGAGGTTGGAAAGAATTGAGATTCTCGGGTGAGGTCGGATTAGAATTTTTATTCAAAGGAAGGACAATGGCTTTTTTCCAAGATGTAGGGAATACTGAATTCTGAATGGAGAAATTGTATGAGATGACAAAAAGGATACTGGCATTTGGGAAGAGGAGAGGAGGTTTTGTGCAGAGTCTATAATATAGAAATCTAGCCAAGTGTCGGACCCTCTAGTATGGTGAGTAGGAGAAAAAGGAACGATAAAGAGGTGAAGGGAGAAGAATAGGTCTTCTAGATAGGATTTGTCATTGGAGTTAGATAGGAAATTGGTATTGAGGTCACCTGAGATGATTATTCTGGGATAGAGGAGAACGAAATTGAATAGGCTAGATTCAAAGGAACAAGAGGAGGATGTTATACCACAGCGTAGAGGAGAGGAGAAGTATTACAAAGGATTTCAACTAATAGGTATTCAATTTGTGTGTGGTTGGAAGATGGGGATAAATCGAGGATTCGGGTCTTCAGGCTATTGTGGACAAATATGGCTACTCCACCGCCAGTCCGGCTTACCCGGTCATGAACGAAGAGGTTGTAATTAGGCAAGGAGACAGAAGAGGAGGGGATATAAGATTTGAGCCAAGTTTCGGAGATAGCTATATGGTAAAAATTTTGAGTGAAATATTGCAGGAATTCGTCATAGTGGGCGGGGAGCGTTAACATGACAGGTGATTAAAGTACTAGGCATGAGAAGGATTTGGAAGGAAACAGTCAGAGTTCCGTAGAGAAACACTAAAACAAACAAAAAATAAAGAAAAGCTATTATAATTAATGGAAATGAGAAAAAAGAAAATGTTTAAAGAAACAGAAAATAGAAAGCATATAGTTAATAATACATAGGCTAATCTGAAAGCGAAAATCTTTCTTTGAAGGAAATTTTGTCAATAGTTATTTTGATAAGGATGAAGGGTAGACGAATTCTGTGTAGTCCGGTAAATATATCGAGGTCCGAGGCCTGTTCGATCAAGATAACTTCCCAAAGTTTCATGGCGATCGGATGAATGGTTTGGTAATGCACACAAGCGGATTCAGAATTTAATTTCGGGGGGCTTCAGCCCGAAAGATTTTTTTTTCATATACATATAAGAATAATTAATTTGAAAAAAAAATAAAGAAATTAATTACCTATATGAAATGGTGTTTAAGTGGTTCTTGAAGTCCTATTAAATATAATTACACGAACAAGAAGAGATAGTTTTTAATATTTTTTTCTGTAAAACATGGTTATATTTTACCATTTTTGGGAGAGGGGGAGGCTTCAGCCCTAAAGGCCCCCTTTATATAATTCTGGACTTCACCACCATTTTTACTTTCACTGACCTTTGTAGGAAATATATAGTAACGGACAGTATTGTGATTGTGAAAATTTTCGAATCTAAGTTTTCAACGGAAATACATGTTTTGAGTTCTGAGTCCAAATAACCATGTCCTGCAAAATGGTATGTGCATGTGGTATGTGCAAATTTGGTATTGGTGTATACATATTTGAGGAGTCTAACTCAAAAATGAAAAGTCCTATGAAAGTCCAATTGCATATTTGAGATTTTTATAAGCCTTGGATGTTATAATTTCAAATAAATATTGGAATAAATAAAAAAAAAATGTGTGCTTTTTGAATTATTCGCAATCAAAATACTGAATTTATTATAAAAATTTATGCAAATTGTTTTCGGGAAAGTAATATATAAGAAAATACATGAATTATAAAAATTTCAAATGGAAAACTTTAGCCAAGTTTCATTGAAATTCTTTAATCTGTATTGGCGTAGTCTTAAGCCAATCACGTTTTTCGGCCGCCATTTCGAAAGGAAAGTCCTGATGATAATGAAATGTACACAAAAACACTTCTAAATGTTATTGCGACGTTCTGTCAAAATTTCAAAGAAATCGGGTAAGAGCTTTCGGAGATTAGCTGTACTAAACAAACAACCGTTTATATTTTTATTTACATACAATTTCATATATTTATTTCTCGATAACGCTGAAGCTCGTCAATAGTTATTAAACAAAAACAGAAGGAAGAAAATCGGTTGAATAATAGAAGAGTAAATGGAGCTGAACCGTTTTGTGTTTCCCTATTTATATAATAATATTTTTGGGTTAGACTTAATGATTTTTTCTTCATGTCATTTACTAAACCATTGATAACTCCTGAGGACTTTTCTATTTCAACGTTGTCAGAACCATTAGAAAACTGTATTATTGCTCTCCAAGCCTTTACAATAAATTTTAGATATGACGCCTTTATAAAGATAATTTTTGTTTACTTCTTTGTTATAAAGGGGAAAATATGTTAAATATATATATATATATATATATATATATATATATATTAAAAATTTATATATTTATGTATTTATATATATATATATATTAAAAATTTAAATTTTTTTTTTAAGGTGCACTGGTAGGAATCTTTGGACATTGGTCTAATATTTTATCAAAAGAAGATATTTAGTATCACCAAAAAAAGTTTCATTGAATTGGTGATTTCCCGGATGTAAACTCTGCTTGTTGATAAAATATAATTTGAAATATTTAGTGCGGTATTTATAAAACAATCTTCAATAATAATATAAACAAGTGGACAGAGATAAGATATCATGTCAAAATGTTGGTTACAATATTTATAACAACACTTTTACTCTTTCTGAATTCTCTGTTTTTAGTAAATCTTAACCATAGTTAATAAGTCGGCATAAGATCACGAGGTCTGTTAAACCAACAAAAAAAAAAGTTGTTCAGTAAAACTAAATGTAAACGGGATTATTATCGTTGGTTGTAAAATAAAATCGGAAATACAACCTAAACCTAACCTAACCCATCAAAAGACAGACACAATCAGCTTTGGCATACTAAGGTCAGTATGATATAATCTTTAGTTCATCAATCATGTTGGAGTGACACTTGCACATTAAAAAGTAATGATAAGAGGAGGAAGAAATGAGTAATAAAGCATTGTAAATTAGAGGACAGATTATTATTATATTTGGAAAATTTTAGGGAAGTAAAGTGTCGTTAGTTAGCTGCAGTGCTTTAGGGCACTAGCGGATTCAGGATTTCATTTTGGGAGAGGTTTCAGCCCGAAAGCTTTTTTTTCATATATTTAACGACAACTATTCTAAAATAAAAAATCTGGTGCGCGCAACACACAACTTTCACTTACCGATCTACTTTGAATAGAAATTATTTTTTGGCAATGCTGGGCTATTATAAAATTTTTTGAAGTGCATTTTAAACGGAGCTAAAGCTTACAGATAACAAGTCATTAAGACCATTATAATTACAAAATGTCTATTTGATATATCGACGACAGGCAATAAAAATCTATTCACTCTATCTGCTTTTATAATAATACAGAATGACTAACTCCAATTTCAACATGTTTGAGTGATGTCATTTTAGTGATATTTTTAGTTGAAAAAGTTATCTATGCAGAAAATGAGTAAGTTGATTAAAGAGGTGGTGATTGCAGTGTTGAAATATAGAACTGAGAATAAAAGTATACATTTAGGTACTACTTTCTTATGAAAGATGTTCTTAGGAAAGACACTTTATTAAAAATCTGGAGAAAATAAGTTTTTTTAGTCTCAACAATTAAAAAAATATATTTTTAATTTATCCAAATTTTCACCTCTTCAGGGAAAAAAAACTAGAGACCATATCTTTCCTCCTAGTTGTCCGATTTTAACGATTTTTTTTTTTGTTTTTTTAGGAAATTCCATAAACTTTTAAAAACCATATACAATATCGACAAATAAGCGTATACTTTTTGAGTTATTTGGAATTTAATTTTAACATCCCTCGTAACTTTTTTTCCAGCTACTTTTCGTTCCAGTATGTTATATAGATAAATTTAAAGGGTATAAAGAAAATGACTTAAGCGAAGTTTCATTGAAATCGGTACATTCGTTTAGGCGCTATAGTCTGTAGGAACGCAAGTTTTTCTGCATTTTTATTTTTTTCTCGTTTATTAATTTATCAAATTCTTTAAAAGTTATATGTAGCATTTTTTCGTAACTCTGAATAATGCGAAATGTTTAACTTTTTAAAATAAGCCATATTAAAGTTACTTTAGAGGAAGACATATATGAACATTGGGCATTTAAGCCCTGTAAAGTGACATCAACGGGGATAAGACCTGAATGATATTAAAGACCACTTTATTATACAATGATACACCGAGTTTGATCAAAATCGTTAGAGTCGTTTTTGAGAAAATTGTAAAAATGTGTTTCAGCGTTCATATAAAGTGGCACTTTTAACGATATAAAGTGCCGATTTTAACGAAAAAGTTGCTGTCACATCCGGCCCATATACAAACCTTAAATACTTTATATCAGTTTCGTACTACTTTTAGTTTATGAGCTAGACTGTTAACACATACACACAGACACACACAGAGACCATTTTGCGACACTTAGTTATTTGAACTCACAGGACCTCAAAACATGTATTTCCGTTGAAAATTGAGATTCAAAAATTTTCACGATCGCAATACTTACCCTTACTATATATTACATATATACGTAAGTGAAAGTAAAAAGAAAGATACTATTCACATATATGAAATGACGTTTATGTGATTTTTGAAGTCCTATCAAATGTAATTACACAAACAATAATAGTTTAAGAGATATTTTTTACCATAATTACATTTTACCATTTTGGGGGGACTTCATCCCGAAAGCCCCGCCCCCCCCCCGTAGATCTGCCTGTGCTTTAGGGATTAAATAACTGAAGTTTAATACTTAGGGCTAATTTCGGTCACCCAGTACCGGCGTGAATAGGTAAAAAATCCGCGCTAGATCGCCCCACCACACATTGAGAGCCATTTTTCTTGGACATGGTTATAGAACATGTAAATGATTTTGGTTTAACTTGATATTTAGTACTCTTATGTTATAAAGTGAAAGGAACGAGAACATCAAAGTAAAAATTGAAAAATTTCTACTAAAACATAGAAAATTCCGGTTTCTTAGTTTAAATCTAGAAATTTTTAGATTGGACAATAATTGATAAAGACGTCTTGAACACATAATTTTATATACCTCCTTATTAATACTTTCTATATTACTTCATATAATCGTTATATTAGAAAAACAATAAAATACAAAACATAACAGAATAGGTAACGATTTATATTAACATAAATATAATATGTATATGTAATAATTAAAAAAATGAATTGTACAAATGTATCTTTTATCAGTTATAAACATTCATTTTAGAATAGTTCTAATAGAAAAATAAATATTTTATTTTATTTTTATTACAATTAAACTTTAAACACGATCGATAATGAAAACTATAATACTTCCTTACATTTAATACTTATTATTTCCATTAATTTCAAAGATTATATTGAGAATAACTGACACAGATTTACTCATAAAGGTACAATCGAATACCCTCAGATCCTATTCATCCTACATATGACACTATTATGACATTTAGATACAATAACAGTTTGAGATTACAAATATTACATTTTGTTACTAACAGACGGATAATATTTGGCAAACGAGTAAAAAAAAATTAATTTTTCAGTTGAGGCCGTCTCGTACCTATTTACCCCACCTGACATTTAATCTTTCCTTTAGTCCATTTTACTATTTAGTTTTTTATTTATTGAGATTAGAGCGAAAATAAATGGTGGGCATTTAAATTTAAATTTTTTATATATATATATATATATATATATATATATATATATATATATATATATTGAAATTAACAACTGTATTAAATAAATACAACTAGTAAATATGAGCAAATAAAGAGTAATGGCATGAACAAACTTGTGGAGACACTATCCAATGATAGCACTCCCTAAATAGTTCTAACTAAGCAGATCACGGGGCCATCTTCTTTTCAGATGCCTGGGAGGAATATTAGGAATAGAGGAACAAACAAGGCTGGGAACAAGTGAATTCGAATGGAACTGGAGTTTGTAAGGATATAAAGTTCCGTAAGTAGAGGAAAATGTTTAAAAGGTTGGTAGTAGACAATAATATCTAAAAAAAAAAATCATATAAACAATTACCCTATTTCTAGCAGAAAAGTAGGAAATTTAAGATTTGTGTTTTTTTTTTAAGCGACAGACGATTTTTATTTAATAGGAAGCGATAACTTAAAACATATTTGATTTAAGTAATTAAACATTGTTCCAAAGTAAACTAAAGAAAATTTACTTTAGCGAAAGTAGAGTTTATCATTGTTAAAACTATTTATAGAGGATCATGGAGCAGACAAACACAACTAAGTTGCATTTAAAAAAAAAAATCATGAATTATTTGCTATTTTTTTCACCTCCCTTAAACTATACTACAATTACCTCAATTTTAGAAAAACTCCCTCTTTTAAGAAGATTTATGTCCATATTAATTAAGTTGAGATTTATTAGGAAAAATTTAGGTAGGTTCTCGCGTCGTCGACGTTTGGGAAAATAGGCACTGGTTTCAAAGCATTAATTTCTTATTTATCCGTAGTATGGGATCTATTGCAAAAATTTATTCATAAAAATAATGATTTTTAAAATATTTTTCATGTATGGTGGTTTTCTATAGTGACAGTAAGTTGAACTATAATAATATAATATAATTTAAAAAAACACATTTTTAAATAATAATATATGAAAAAGAGATACGGTCTAAAATATTTTAAAAACCCAAGAACAAATAAAAACACTAAATTACAAAATGTTCAAAATTTATGGACACGTTAGGAAAAATGTTTTAAGTAATTTCACAGGATTAGAAAAAAATTGAGTGTAAATTTGAATTTCAAAAAGTGAATTTAAAATTATTTCCTCATGAATTTACCCCCCGGGGGCCAACTAATTGTGGTCGAATTTATAGTGAAATAATTAATTAATAAAATTACCAAAAATGACCAGTATGAGGAATGTTAGCTTCATGATTGCTGCTGAAGAATGATTCTTGGTTCTGCACTGAAGAGGCAGTGCTAATCAACTAACCTTATCTTAAGTCAATTCATGTGAAATGTATGACTCAGCTTGACTCTGTATTTTACAGCCGTAGTTTCTTTTGTAATAAATTAGTCGCAGTTATTTATAACGCATTTAATTGCAACAGCTATAAAACAGTTCATATAGACTCAGAGATTTCACGTAGAAAACAGGAAATTTAAGTTTTTGTTTATTTTATTAAACGAGTTATGTTGAATAGGAAGCGATTAATGAAAAAAATATAGATATTTTTTTAAAATCTTTTTATTGAGAAATAATACATTTTACAGTACTAAAGCTGAGTGAGGCTACTATATACTATATATACAATGCAATAAAAAAAATATAATAAAATAAATATATACATCTATATAACAAAGGTAAAAACTATAAAACCAAAGAAATGTAACTTGAAATTAAATTTAAAAAAATAAATAAAAAAATACAGAAATTGGTAGCAAATTAAATAAGTCATAAGTAAAACAAATAAATATATAAAAAAGAAAAACATTCAGACTTAATATATAAAAAAGAAAAACATTCATACTTAATTTACAATATTTACAATCAGCCAAGGGAGCTCCGAGTCCAGCCCTTTCCTCCAAGTGTGAAGGACAAAGCGAGGCTCAAAGAGATCAAGAGATTCCAGCGCTTCTCTCTCAGCCGCGTCACTGGCAGGAGTCCAGTGGAAACTGAGAGAGGGCACTAAAGCAACAGACGCTCTTGACGTGAGTGGAGAGGCTGGCCATTGTCAGAACTCCAGTGACAAAAGGTCTCGAGGTCACTTCCGTTTCAACCTTCGAGGAGGGTTGTAGGGGTGAATGGAGCTGGATAAGGATTGTGCTAAGGAGTTAGGATGGTGGATTAGGTTCAGTTGAAAATTTGAGAATCGAGATGGAATAACGTAAAGGACATAAGGGATGTAAAGGTCATGATGTAGGGTTTTGTTTGTAACATAATAAGGAGCATTGACTATTATACGGAGGACTTTAGACTGAAAGGATTGGATGCGTTTGATGTTCGAAAATTTAGTTGTCCCCCACAGTTCAAGTCCGTAGGTCCAGATGGGTTTGAGTATGGTCTTGTATATTAATAGTTTGTTTTCTATTGAGAGATTGGATTTTCTGTTAAGTAGTCTGTATAGCTGGCCAAATCGTCGGTTAAGTTCTTGTCTTTTAAGTCTGCTATGTTAGTTCCAAATTAGTCTTTTGTCTAAAAGGAATCCAAGATACCGAACTCTGTCTGAGACGGGGAGAGGTACAGAGTTGAAAAGGATATGTGGACAGGATCTGCGTGGGAGGGTAAATGTGACATGCTTGCATTTGGATTCATTTATCTTAATGCGCCAATTGTTGCACTATTGCTCAATTAGGGAGATGTGTCTTTGTAGGTTTAAGGATGCTGTTTCAGGATCTGAGTGGGATGATAGGATGGCGGTATCGTCAGCGAAGGTTTGGTAGGAATGTCAGCTGTAAATAGGATGAAGAGAACTGGGCACAAGACAATGCCTTGTGGAACACCAGCTTCAATTGGATAATAGTTGGAGAATTCAGTGCCGCAGCGGACTTGAAAGGAACGATTTGAGGACTAGGTACAAGGATTGGGGTAAGTGAGTTTTGAGCTTGAAAAGAAAGGCGCTACGTCCAGAAAGGCACCGGTGCAATATTGCTTGCTTTCAAGAACAGAGGATATATGGTCAACAACGCGAAGGCCTTGTTGTACGGTGGAATTTCTTGAGCGAAATCCAAACTGATGGGAAGGGATATTGTGGGTTTCAAGAATGGGTAGGATACTTTTGAGATGGATTTTTTCAAACATTTTTGAGAGAATCGGGAGCAAGCTTATTGGTCTATAGGATGAGGTATTGTTAACAGGTTTACCTGGCTTAGGGAAGAGGATTATTATGGAGTGTTTCCATGTCAAAGGAAAGTGAGTTGTGCGGAGAATACAATTGTATAGATATATGAGGAATATAATTGCTTTTTTGGGAAGTAGTCTAAGGATCTGGGAAGTAAGGAGATCGTGTCCAGGGGATTTTCGAGGTTTTAGGTTGCGTATAAGGAATTTGACCTCAGAGGGGTTGACAGCTATAGGAGGCAAGGAGAGAGGAATAGGAGAAGAGAGGATTTTTTTAACTTCAACAGTGAGGGTGGAAAGGAGTTCGGAGTGGGGAATGAATGTTTTGGATAGGTGTTTGGCAAATCGGTTCCATCATCGCATCGGAGGGGATGCGAAACAGAATGGTATTTAAGGATTTTTCTGGTCAACTTCTAGAGGGAATTGTCATCGGTAGATAGGGAAGAGAGGTAGGAATTATATGATTGGGATCTAAGGGAAGCTAGTTCTTTTCTTGCCTGTTTGGTATAATAATTGCACAGTTTCCGATCATCAGGATGCCTGGTTATTTGCCAGATGGTCCTAGATTGGCGTTTGGATTTAATGAGGTCGGTAAGGATTTGAGGAAGAGGAATCTTTTAAAGGTATTTTTTGGAGGGGATTGTTGAGGATGCAGTCCAGACTGCTTGTTGGATCAAGGTGTTAAAGGAACTCACTGCATTATCTAGGTCTTGAGGGTTTTTTAGGGATACTCTGAGGTCTATTGCATCTGTTATTGTTTGGCGGAAAAGGTCCCAGTTGACTGGGCCTCTGATGAATGAGGGAGGAGATAACCTGGGGATAGGGGATGCGGAAAGGGTTAGATTTAGCGGACTGTGATCTGAGGTAAGGTCATCGAGCCGTAAAACTGAGTAATTTAGCGGCCCGAGACCTTTCTGAATGAAGAAGTCGAGGATATCAGGATTACGGTTAGGATTGGTTGGCCAGTATGTAAGAGTATCAGGGGGAAGTATGTTGGAATTGTGGGAATTAAGTGCAGACAGCAACGATCGCCCGCGGGGATTCGTGGTTCTGGCTCCCCACTGCTGATGTTTGGCGTTAAGGTCTGCACCTATAAGGAAGTGGTGTCCTAGGGAATTAAGAAATTAAATTAGGTTTAGGTATTTTAGGTGGAGAGTATGCTGCGACAACTGTAAGAGGAAAAAGTGAAGTTTGGATAGTTATTGCTGAGGTTTGTAGGATATTGAGAACTGGTAAAGGATAAAAGTGATGGGATAGGGACTGATGGATAATGTAAGCAGTGCTAGCACGTGCTGTTCCATCAGGGTGATCAGTTCGATATATCTTGTAGCCAGGTATGTTGAACTGTCTTTTGTTTGTTAGTCGGGTCTCAGTTATTGGGCCTATGTCTATGTTATTGTCCTGTAGAAAAAAGGTTAGTTCGTTGATGTGATTTCGAACACCATTCGCATTTCAAAGTAGAATGGAGAGGGGTTTTATTGAGGACATTTAAGGAATTCTTGGCGTAGGGATAAGATTGGCTATGACATTTGTAAGTAAGGTAATGAGCGGTGTGATGAGGAATTTGATTTCGGAGAGGAATGATAAGGTCATTGGAATTGTTAGGGGGAGGAATGTAGGATATTTGGTGAGGACTGAACTTTTGGGTGTTATTATGTTCGGGTGGTGAACCATGAGATAGTGGTTGAGTTTGCGGCAGGGCCTGAGTTTGAGTATGCTGTTCTAATTCTCTTAACATTTCAGCATAGGAGACTTCTTTGTTTGCAAAATGGCGCTGTCTGTAATCATGATTTTAAGATTTTATATGTCTGGCATCCTTTGTAATTCGCTGGGTGATCTTTATGGCATAATGCGCACACAGCAGGAGTTTGCCTGGACTTATTGCAATCTTCCGACTTGTGTTGCTGCCCGCACTTCACGCATCGCGGTAAGCGGTGGCAATAGCTTTTAGTATGGCCATATGATTGAATTATGGCATTGTACTATTTCCCGTTTTGCATACGGTTTTTCGACAACTATGCTAGTATAGTACAGGCGTCTTAATTTATAGATGTTTTCGACTCCACTGATGAGCTCAAGGTCTACGAAAAATAGTGGTAAGGCTATTTTTTTGTTTGCACCTTGTTGCTCTTTATTACCTCTAGATACATTGACAATTTGGCGGACACTGAAATCCAGTTCTGTCAATTCTTCTTTGATTGCCTCAGGTGGAGTTGTTGGATGGAGGCCTCTTATCACCACTCTTATTGCTCTCTCTAGAAATAATTGATAAGTATGGAATTCCGCCTTTGTATCTGTCAAGTATTTTACAATTTTTCTATATGATTCAGGAGAATCTGGCGTCAACTTGGTGTCATTGGTTCGACTTTGACATGTGTATTTACCATTGTTTAGTAATTTATTTAAATGCTGGCAAAATAGCGGACAATTTTTTATGTTTCTTATGAATATTGGAGGTGTTTTTGGCTCTCTGGGTTATAGTTCGCAGGGTCACAGTTCGCAGCTCCAATGCTCCAATATAGCTCTCTGGGTCCTATATATCTCTCTATATCTTGGTCTTATATATCTCTCTCTATATATATATATCTATATCCAATCTCTCTCTCTGGGTCATAGTTCGCAGCTCCAATGCTCCAATATAGAGACCCCTCCCCGTTACATCACTCCCCCCTTTAAAAGAGAGAGATCCATACCCCGTTCGTTCATGATGGAGAAAACCTCTTCGGTGCTTTGCGCTCACCTTTAGATCTCCACAAGAGGGGCGTTTCAACGGCAGTGACCTGAAGATCCGGATTCCTAGAGGTTAAAGATTCGTGGTGGCACATAAGCATCCTCAGCTGGTCCAGGTCGAGCAGCTTCCTTAGACGAGGTTAAGACGACTGTTTCTTCAGCTTCGCCGCAAGTTTTGCCGAATCCCCCACCTTCCTCAAATATCTCGAAGTCTTGCGCAGGTTTCTCATATTCTTCACCATCCTCTTCTTGGTCCGGAACATCGTCTGAGTTAATTGGCCACGAAGGTCCAGGTGTAAATCGATTTGGTGGTGAAGTGTCTGATATAAATCTCTTTGGTGGTCCTCTTCTTCTGCATTTGTAAATGCATAAGTAATAACATAATTAATTAATTTAACTAACTCTTACAGGTTTGTTTTGCACGTATCTCTGATTTATTTTTTGCAAACATTTCTCAAAGAAAACAGTCAGTGGTAGATGGACACAGCTAAAGTTTTTCCACCAATTATTAGGTCGCTTATCTGGACCAGTTTCTTTCCAGTTTCGCACTTTATGATTAAAACTAGATGAAAACATGAAAAAATCAAGTGGGTTTAATTTTTTGGCTGTCAGTGTATTATTCCAAACAGCCTAACAAGAACTTTCTTCCTTTAGATTCCAATCCTACAATTCCTACCTTTCTTGCCTCTCCACCGAAGACAACTCCCTCTGGAAATTGACCAAAATGATCCTTAAATACCACTATATTTTCCACCCCCTACGATGTGATGGTGGAACCTAGACTTCGTCAGATGAGACTAGAGCTGAAGTATTTGCCAAACACGTATCCAACACATTCACTTCCTACCCTGGAATCCATCCCACCCACACCGCTAAAGTTAAAAAATTCTTTTCTGCTCCGATTCCTCTCTCCTTGCCTCCTAAAGCAGTCAACCCCTCTGAGGTCAAATTCCTTATAAACAACCTAAAACCTCGAAAATCCCCTGGACACGATCTCCTCACTTCTCAGATCCTTAGACAACTTCCCAAAAAAGCAATCATATTCCTCACATACCTATACAATTATATACTCCGTACAACTCATTTTCCTCTGATGTTGAAACACTCCATAATAATCCTCTTCCCTAAGCAAGGTAAACCTGTTAACAATACCTCATCCTATAGACCAATAAGCTTGCTCCCGATTCTCTCAAAAATGTTTGAAAAAATCCATCTCAAAAGTATCCTACCCATTCTTGAAACCCACAATATCCCTTCCCATCAGTTTGGATTTCGCTCAAGAAATTCCACCGTACAACAAGGCCTTCGCGTTGTTGACCATATATCCTCTGCGCTTGAAAGCAAGCAATATTGCACCGGTGCCTTTCTGGACGTAGCGCAAGCTTTCGACCGGTTGTGGCATGATGGCTTGCCTTTCAAGCTCAAAACTCACTTACCCCAATCCTTGTACCTAGTCCTCAAATCGTTTCTTTCAAGTCCGCTGCGGCACTGAATTCTCCAACTATTATCCAATTGAAGCTGGTGTTCCACAAGGCAGTGTCTTGGGCCCAGTTCTCTACATTCTTTTCACAGCTGACATACCTACCCATCCTGATTTCCTTCTAACAACATTTGTTGACGATACTGCCATCCTATCATCCCACTCAGACCCTGAAACAGCATCCCTAATAGACACATCTCAGCATACAAAGACACATCTACCTAATAGAGCAGTGGTGTAACAATTGGCGCATCAAAATCAATGAATCCAAATGCAAGCATGTTACCTTTACCCTCCGACGCAGATCCTGTCCACCTCTCATTTTCAACTCAGCACCTCTTCCCATCTCAGACACAGTCCGGTACATTGGCTTTCTCTTAGACAGACGACTGCCGTGGAACCCTCATACTAGACTTAAAAGACAGGAACTTAACCGACGATTTGGCCAGTTATACAGACTACTTAACAGAAAATCTAACCTCCCAATTGGAAACAAACTATTAATATACAAGACCATACTAAAACCCATCTGGACCAACGTACCAATGGGGGACAACTAAATTTTCGAACATCAAATGCATTCAATCCTTCCAGTCTAAAGTCTTTCGTATGATATTAAATGCTCCCTATTATGTTACAAACAAAACTCTACATCATGATCTTAACATCCCTTATTGTATATTTCTCGGTTGTTTGGCCGAAGACCGATGATTCCTCCTTCGATAGACTCCTCTTCCATTTTGGTACTTTTATTAACCATCATAATAAAATAAGACAATTTTTTTTTTGTGTAATAATATTTTAATGATCCTAACAAATTTTGATACTGTGGGAATAATGATATAATCAATCAACTTATATATACGAATATACCTGGATCCCGCTTATTCTATACTGAAGGCGTTAGAAACTTCGTTAATAATCACTTGGTTACCTAACCTACAAAGTTCTTCTTATCACAACAATCAAATTAAAAACAATAAACCATATCTGTAAAATAACGAAAACTATAAATAAGAACAACAAAAACGATAAACAACACAAATAAATAAAACTACACAAACATAAACTAATAATAAAACTCAATAACACACAATATCTAGCATAAACACAAATTGACACCTATGACAAGATCAGGTTATGTGGCCACTTGTGTCCCATATTCCTTTACTTCTCCATTTGGGCCCCATATAGATATCCTAAGATATAGATATCCTATATCCTAAGATATAGATATCCTATATCCTAAGATATAGATATCTTATATACTAAGATATAGATATCCTATATCGTAAGATATAGATATCCTATATATAGGATATAGATATCCTATATAGGAGGTAACAAAAGAAAAAAAAAAGATAATATACATATAGATGAGTGAGTTTAATATTAGTAACTATTAAATACATCTCAAACACTTAAAATTTCAATAGGAAAAAAAAAATTGTCAGTGAAAAATGACCGGAAATATTTTCCATACTCATAAAAGAAAAAATTTATACATAAATGATGTATAGAGAAAAACGAGATCTTGTTACATAATAAATAACTATCCAGCGTCTGATTGAATTGTAAAGAAGAATTGGAATAAGATGGTTCTAAATATGGATAAGGATGGTGCACGGCGAATTTCGAATGGCATAGAATTCCAAAAAGTGGAGCGGACAATAAAGGAGTGTTAAAATGAGGTACATTTGTGGAAAGGGGTAAAACATTCAGATGGACGAGATCTAGTGAACAGATGACTTAAATTGAAGGAGATTGTATGAGTAGGACGGACGATGATTATAGATTATTTGTTAAGGAATGTGCCTAGGAAATATTGTCTTCTGAAGGAGGGGAAGAGGCACCTTAGCTTAATATTGGGAAACACGAGAATGTTTTGGGGTTCCATTGACAAATCTAAGCCATTCATGATTCTTTTAAGTCGGTCTCCTAGTTCCGATGAGAGGCCACCGTACACTACTGTAGTCAAGATGAGGGCGGATACTACGAGTGTACGTGTAGGCATGGGTAGGAGATGCCGGAAGCGATGGAAGAGTTTCAAGGTAGAAATTGAACGTAGGGATATTTGGGAAATATGATGATTCCAGGAGAGAGATTGATCTATGCAAATGGATAAGTTTTTAACTGAAGAGATGAAGATGATGGCCTGGTCATTTAGGTACAGGAGAGGAATGTTGGTATTGGATCTGAGAAGGGATTAGGAACAAATGACAATCGCTTGCCCAGGCACAGTCCGATTTAGGTCTTCTTGTATTTTGCCAAATGCACCGTGCAAAATCGGTGAGAGAGACGGGCAGGCATAAGGCATAGAGAGCTGAGAGAGGAAGATTTTTCCGGCCTGGTTGAGAAGAAAAATTACCCGTTTTTTCGGGAGTTTGTGTATGGACGGAGGGATGTGATATGCCCAGCACATTTCTCCCTGGGAGCGGCAAGAAGACCAACTGAGGAGGCGCAGAGAGAAGATAAGAGGAAGCACATTGAGAAATTACCGGACGGATGCGGTGTGGATAAGCTGCGGCTCCATCATAAAAGTGCACAACCGTGTACCCGGCCGCAACACAGTTAACCCAGTTTATTGTTCCTAAAACGAAAATAACCCATAATTACTGTTAAAAAATAAATAATAATGATTAATAAATTGTTGTTTATTGACAGCAGTGGGGATACGAGAACACCAACATATCAATCCACTGCTGCCAAAACCCCGTATGGCAGCAATGCCTGGTATGGTAGGAAAAAAACAGTATATAAGGTCTGTGGGAGAAATATCTGAAAAATAAAACTTGTCGTCGTTAAAAGATGTTACAGGAGTAAAGAAGGAAGGGGTTGACGGGGGGATGGAAGAGGAAGCTGATAAAAAATATGAATTTAAATCATCAGGTGAGACTGGAAAGACTGCTGAGGAAAATGATTTGTAAGATTCACAGAGGGCGAGTTTGCGAAGGAGTAGCTATTTGGATTTAGAATTAGCATAGTTATAGGAGCATCCTAAGTCTTCAGAATGAGGGCATCAATGTTACGGAAAGTTTTGCTAGGTTGGATCGGTGAAGTATAGATGTTATATGAAATTTTGATTAGGTCATGAAAAGATAAAAAGGAGACTGGTATTTGGGAGGAAAAAGGAGGTTCTAAGAAGAGTCGATAATCTAATGGTTCAACCAAGTATCGGAACTGGACGTGTGATGAGTGGAAGATAAATGAATATTTAGCAAAGATTCGAGTAAAAAAAATCTCTCTTTTGCTGGGTTGAAAAATCATCTCATATTGGCATTGGCAAAAATTAAAACGAAATGGCAAGAATGTGTTTAATTAGACTTTAAACAAAAATTTTGGTTTTACAGTACAATAAAGTTTGAGTGCTTTTAATGAAGAAACTTTGCTAAATATTTCTTCTTTCAATATTCCTCGCCCTGTTGAACGATTCAAAGGCTACTATGCTAGAATTAAGATCAATAAAGTTAAAGACCTGTTGGATCAAACCCGAGTAGTATTTCAAATAAAATATTTTAAAACACAAAATAAATTACAGTTTTCGTAATTACCATTTTAAGAAAAAATATCTAAAATACATTTTTGAACCTGTATTTTTTAAAATTACAAAATACAAAAAAATTGTTTTTTCCTTTCATTATACAAAAATAAAAAATATAAAAAGGATTTTGTTTTCGATAAACACAAAAGAAATTACCGTAAGATGGAGTAACATTGGGACTAGGAGGAGAGTAACTTGGGGACAGCCGGCAAAATTTAGTTTCTGGAGATTCCTTGGGGGAAAAACTGTGTTGGTTAAGTCTGCAAAAACGTGCTTTGGGTAGGCGTGTACTGCGGCACACTACTCTTGAAGCATAAGCAAAAGTTTCGTGAAAACAAGAATTTTTAAAAAAGCAATGGAAATAAGTAAAACCTAACAGCACAAGGAGTGTAGTGAACTAGGGTCCTCAAACTGACGCAAGGTAGTAGCGCAGTATATGCCTGTACAAAACAAGTTTTTGCAGACTGAACCAATACAGTGTATCCACCACGGAATCACCACAAACTAAATTTTACCCACTGTTCCAAGGTTGCCCCATATTACGGTGCCGAATTGAACAGGTCATTTTAAGTACTGTACCAAGTCTGGCCGTTTGCATGAGAATTGTTCCATGTGAAGATCGAGCTTAGAAAGTGTTTAAGGGTGATTGAGTTAAATTTATAACACGATTATTAATGGGTAAAATTGAATAGCTTTAAAAGAATTATTAAGGACTGAAAGGTCTTAGGAAAGAGTACAAACGTATAGTTTGTTAAATCAACAAATAATAATAATGTTATAAAAGATGTTAAATTGGTAAAATTACATGCTTCATAAAAGTACTTTTCAGGAAAGAAAAAAGAAGAATTCAATTTATGTAACACCCTAGAGAATATTATAAATTAAATAATTTGATCAGGTGTCAATTTTATAATATTTTTTTCAGGAATAGTATTGATTGAATAAAATCATTTAATATCTTAAAAGTATATCAACTCTCCTCCTCTTATCGCAATCCTTTCCTCGCCAGAACAAACCCATTTTTTTAGATACTATTGTAAAGGGCCATTTTATGAGAAGTGTGTATTTTGTATTTGTATATTATTAATTATGTATTGTATCTTATTTTTCAATTAAAATGCAAAACACTTTTGTTATTTTATATTTGATTTTTTTTTCAAAACAATTTAAATACTTTTTAATTAAAATACAATATATTTTAAAAACATAAAATACTAGGTATTTTAAAATACAGTATATTTAAAAAACACAAACTACTCGGTATTTTAAAATACTTTTTGCCCAGGTCTGTATTGGATCCACTATTGTCATGTAAAGTTTTCAAACAATATCATATTCTTTTCTTCATGTTCATTTTACATATTAATAATTTATATATATACACATATAAAGAGTGTCCCATAAGTAGAGAGAAATATTTAAAAGGTTGAAAGTAGACATCAAGATTTACAAAAAAGTTCATATGAATAATTGCCCAATTTCCAGTAGAAAAGTAGGAAATCTAAGATTTTTTTTTTAAACGAGTATCGGTTTTTTTGTATAATCGTTTTTTAGTCCCATTGTGCGGTTGTCCAAATATGCGACATGAAATGGACAGATTCGTAAAAACAGTTAATTAATTATAATACAGTTAATACAGTTAATTAAAAACAGTTAATATTTGAAACGTTTAAATGGCTATATAAAATATAATTAATTCATTAAGTGTCTGTTAAGCATTTACATCCATTTTTTGTCCATTGCTCGAGGTAGTTTATAACCAACACATTTTTTTCAATTATCATTATTTCTACTAAAAATCTTATCGAAATTGACAAGAAAATGAAAATTATCGTCATTAATCATAAAAATTTAATTTTTTTTATTAAAAATGTGAAATCGTATGTTAGATTTCATCACAATAATCTTTTTATTCTTAATCGAACATTCATTCCTGATATCGACGTAAAATACTTCGTTGTTTTAGCCAGAAGAGATTTCTAAATTTTTGCCAATGTTTTAGCAGTTGGGAGGTACTTAACATTTTGGTATTTTAGTAGCATTAAGTCACTGCCGGCCTTAGACTTTCGGCACCCCTAGGCAATGACGTTGCACCTTCCTCCCCTCAAAAAAAAAATGTATTAAATTTATTTCTTTAGCTGTTTTATAGTATGTTATACTTGAATTTTATTTCATTCAATATTGATCTAATACAGTAGCTTTATTTATGTATACTAAAATTAATTATTTTAATAAGTTTGATCGGTCCTGAAGTTCGGCGCCCCGGGGTCACCCAGAGGCCGGCATTGCATTAGGTTTTATAAACTCATAGAACTAAATATAACTTAATGAATAATAAGATAATATATTAATTATCTATCGGGAATAAAATTGATTGAATTGTCACTTTCCAATTGATAATAATTAGATAACATCAAATTCTGCAACGGATAAGTATATAAGGTTATAAATTTGGCTAAAGAGTTTCTTAAAAAAAATCCGTTAAAACCAAACGTTTTCAACTTAGCTCTAAGACACTGTAAATCAATCCGCCACTGTATTAAACCAATGAATTGAGTACATTAAAAATTGACTCACCATGTAATAAGTTCTTTAAAGCTAACAGATATTCTGAGACCAACATATGAGATAAATTTGAAGGTATATAATTACCTGTATTTTTTTTCAAGAACAATAACTTTTTGGCGCCCTCCTTGGTACGGCGCTTATTCTTAATCATACCATGTAGGACCGCCGACACTTCTATTAGTGTAATTCTCTGCCGAATTCCAACATGACACTCAGTGGTTGTTTGAACCCAAATCTATTACACCACTTAAGTCAAATGAATATCTGATTAACAACAGGATGACTATTAAATTAAGTCTCACTATCAGTTTAATACCCCTACGTTTTATCACTAGAATAATAGGAAAATATTTTTTTTTTTTTGCTCCAATAATTACGGTGTATTTGTATGTAATATGTTAAGTTTTATGATAAAAAAAAGGATAAATAAAAAAAAAAAATTTTAATAAATATAATTTTCTATCGAAATCTGTACTTGTTGGGGGCCTGGCTTTACAAATAATTATAGAGAAAATATAAGTTACTTACCATTATTTGGCCATGATTAATCATTTATCCTACCATGATAACCAACTCCTAGGTGAGAAGGGGTTAGGTTGGATATTTTTATTAAGGAGCAAAAAAGGTTAAGAGATCTATTTACAGAAAGAAATATTTACAAAATTAATACTATGCACAAGCAAAAGAAATAAAATAAAAGGAAAAAGAGAGAATTTATACATAATTACTATATACAATTAAAGATAAATAGGAAGATACTTAATATAATAAAATTACAAAAAATATACTTGTTCTATATACAATAGTATGGCATGCCACATATAAACATCAAGGAACGAAAGTTAAGATAAAAGATATCAGAGCATATGCACATGCTAAAATAGGAATTAATAATTAGTCACAGGAAACAAAAGAGAGAAGAGTTCTATTTGTTTTTTTTTTTGTTTTTTACAATGCTTCCTTAATCTTGGTTACAGTGTTATGCAATTTAATAATAAGCATCGTAAAAAGTAAATTTAATAAGTTAAAATTAAAAAAACGTTTATCATTCAATTTTAAAATAAAATATATGTTAACGCCATAGCGTTAATTTATTTCATTTTATTTTTATTTATAACAATATACCCCCTTGCCGTGCACCTCTCACCCACATCCCTATAAATTGCATATCGTTGTGTTCCTTATAACTATTTGTTAAAAAAACAAAAAAAAACAAACAATGTTTCCACAAAAAAAAAGTGAACCATCTACTCCAAAATGGAATCCGAATATGGCGAACTGACGACTTTGACTTTAGTTAATTTTTTGGTCACTGAGAATCAGCATTTGGTTTTATTTCGTCATAGTTAGTCTTATATTAAAGCTGGATAGTATGAAAATATGAAAACATGAAAAAACATTAGGCAATAAAAACACTAGTATAGTTAATTTTCTCAACAAAAAAAGTTGAAAATCAAGCGTCGTTTGTAATTAAACGGCCTACAATAACGCAAAATGTGCTGAATTAAAACATCGGGGAAATATATTTTTCTTTCTAAAACTATTTACTATTTAAAATATTTGAAGCAGTTCCGTAGAAAATGCAATTAAGCGGCAGAAAAGCGGCACTGGCGTATGTGCCTACTTCAGTATCCATAAATGGCTTGGTTATAGTGCTATAATAACGATTTTGGTACGTATTGATTGGTAAAGGTTAGAGATGGGCAGTACTCGATTACTTTCATGATTTGAATAATTTTATTAGGAAAAAGTTTCGAGTAGTTTCTGTACTCGGCCTGACATCGGCTAGTACTGAGAGTACTCACGCTGCGTTAATCATGATTTAGTTAAGTACAGAAAATACTCGCGCCGTTATATCGAATTACAGAAAGTACTCAGCCTGATTCCTACAAAGAGTACTTTTTATTTTTCAACTCCTCCGTCATTATTATAAAGAGTACAAATGTTTTCATTTATTTCCTTCAATAATAGCGGCCATATTCAACCTGACCAATTCTAACCCCCCCATTAATCGATATTAGACTAACCATCATGTTTTGGGGGCCCTTTTTATAAAGAAATACTATCGGATTTGAGATAGTGCCCCCGGGCATCGAATTTTCATAACTTTTCCGATTTAATCGATACCAGGGCCGACTATTATGTTTTGGGGGGCGCTTTTTATGAAAATGTTATCGAATTTGAAAATGGGCCCCCCGGGCACCGACTTTTTTTAACTTTTTGATTTAAATCGATATCAGGGTCGATTAATATGTTTTGGGGGGCACTTTTTATGAAAATGATATCGAATTTGAAGATTGGGCCCCCCGGGCCCGACTTTTTTTAACTTTTTGGATTAAATCGATATCAGGTTCGACTATTATGTTTTGGGGGGCGCTTTTAATGAAATTAATATCGAATTTGAGATTGGGCCCCCCGGGCCAGACTTTATGTAACATTACAGATTTGATCGATATTAGGGTCAATTATAAGGTTTTGGCTGGGGCTCTGTTTAAGAAAATGATGTCGGATTTCAGATAGTGCCCCCGGGCAGCGACTTAGTAACTTTTCTGATTTACTAGATATCAGGGTCAAAAATTAAGTTTTGGAAGACGGTTGTTATGAAATACTGTCAGATTTGAGATTGCACCTAGTGGATTCAGTTTTTGGAATAAGTCGATATCAGGGCCGTCTATTATGGTTTAGGGGACGCATTTTATAAAAAAAATCTGACATCATTTTCATAAAAAGTGTCTCCCCAAACCTCATAATCAACATTGATATCGATTAAACACGAAAGGTTAAAAAGTCGGGCCCCGGGTGCGCTATCTCAAACTTTATGAAAATGATTCGTAATCCGATATCATTTTCATAAAAAGCGCCACCCAAAACATCCTGTGTTGATTTAATCAGTGGATATTTAATAAGTGGATCCTGATATTGATTTAATTAAAAAGGTTAGAAAAAGTCGGGGTCCGGGGCCCAATCTCAAATTCGATATCATTTTCATAAAAAGCGCCCCCCAAAACATATTAGTCGACCCTGATATGGATTTAATCCAAAAAGTTAAAAAAAGTCGGTGCTCGGGGGGCCCAATCCCGAATTCGATATCATTTTCATAAAAAGCGCCTCCCAAAACATAATATTCGACCCTGATATCGATTTAATCCAAAAAGTTAAAAAAAGTCGGGGTCCGGGGGGCACAATCTCAAATTCGATATAATTTTCTTAAAAAGCGCCCCCCAAAACATATTAGTCGACCCTGATATCGATATAATCCGAAAAGTTACAAAAAGTCGGACCCCGGTGGCACTATCTCAAATCCGACAGCATTATCATAAAAGTCAAGTGGTGTAGAAAAAAAAAATGGTCCCCAAAGTTGATTAAATCCAAAATATTTCAATAATTCTTTATTTTATCGATTTACATTAATATCGATACTATTAAAAAAAACTATACCCCTCTAAAGATAACAATGGACTTAAATATGGAAGAAATATTAAATATTCTAGTCCTGTAATTTTTATAATGAAATACTCGATTACTTTGAAAAGTACTCAGATTAAAATATTGCTGAGTAGATTTGAAAATAGAAAGTACTCACGAGGACAGCTGATTACTTTTTGTACTTGTCAATCATGAGGTCGAGTAGTGATTAAAGTACTCGATACTTGAACCGGGCGAGTATTTGAGTAAATTACTCTGTAATTGTGCTTTTTACTCAGAGTACAATTTTGCCCATCTCTAGTAAAGGTAATACTTATTGATGCATGAGCTTGAATATTTTTAAGAAGAGAAACATTCATTAATCATTTCTATTAATAAACCGACAAACTATATATTGATTGATATAAATTGGTCTTGATATTTGATTTCATAATTCTTAGTGACAGCTTTTCATTTCTTATTAAATGACAATATTAAATTAATGTAAAGGTCGGAATAACTAACTAGCAGTGAGTTTGACTAGATATTACTTTTTTAAATGATTTTTTTAACAAATTCATATCTTTAGAATAAAATTATTATGCAATGCTGCCATAGTCTTTCAATTCTCCCAAGACACATACAAATTCAAATTTATTTTGTAATTATTCAATACTAAGAAAAGACATACCATTCCACCTTAAAATTGAATATCATATATTTTATCCCAAATAAAGAATGCTATTGTGAATGTTTTTTATGTCACAACAATGATTTCCAAATTTGAATATTAATATAAAAAATGTTTATAGAATATAAACAGTATGGATATCCACTTTGCTGAAATTATAATCTTTCATTAATCAAACTATGTCAATAAAAAATATAGTATTAAAAGAATACTCAAAATTTATTTTTCAATCTTTATATATAATTTATAATATTATATTTAAAACCCCAATTTGCACTGATACTTCAAAAAGAGGTAATGCGCTAGAGTTTAAAAAATATAAACCATATTGGTTTGGCATTAAAGGAATTTTAACTTAACATTTCTAACATTTATTGTAATTATTTATTTATGTACTAAAATAAAATGGTAATAATAGTAGCTACTGTTTTTCAATTCATGGCCATCATGTAACTCACATTCGAAATTTAATAGATAAAATCTTTGCAATGAAAAAAGTGGTGCCCAACTTTATCAGAACCATTTTGAGAATTAAGAGTTTCGTCCTAATGAATGGTATCTACCAATTTCAATAACTGAAAGTCCTAACTTATTCCTGACTTTACCAACAATCCAAAATAGCAACATTTTTTCAAACATACAACAAAAACTAATCTAACAAATCAATGCAAATTGGAAACCTCAGCTACTTATCTACTTATTAAAGAACAAATATCAATACAATAATTTAATTGTCTAAAAAATTAAACATTTTTTTTAAATTTATTATTATTTTTTTTTAATTTAATTTCTTTTTTTCTATACGGAAGTCGTTTAAAAATCTCTCTATTGTAAAAATGATGTAATTATAATAATTCAACTTAATTAAAAAATACTTTGCTGAATATCTTGAATTTTTTATTTAACGCTATTTAACACTATGTTTTGTATATATACTGATTCTTAGAGGTAATTAAAATTGCATATACTTCTCCTGCATATACTAATATGAGTCATATTAATACCCGTTTTATAAACTGAAATAATATATACTTAATCTGAACTACATATAATGAATAGTTGATGGGTCGTTTAGTATAACTCATATATCACAAATAAAAAAAATAATTTTTATTTAATTTGTTTTGTTCGGAAGTTGGACCATATCATAAAAAAATAGGAAATTTCAATATTGAATCCATTATTCTCTCTGCACAAAGAAAGATTGAAAGAGACAAGCTTCTAGGTAACCGAAACTGATTGTTTGGATTAGGTCTCAAAATGAGAGAAAACGTGAAATTAAACCCAAAAATTAGAAAAATACATTAATCGAACGAGACAAGAAGTGCTAAAATCTCGGAAAAAAAGGACCAGTATCCATTATATGGGCAAATGAACGAACAGTAGACAGATGGACAGAATATTTTATGATGCTTCTAAAAGGGAGTCAAACGCAGTTTGGCATGATATCAAGGGGATGATGGAGGTTTATTATGCGGAAACCACTTTATTTCGATTGCTACTGAAGTTGCACATTGGGACTATCTTCACTTTGAAACAGGTTATAGAGAAGTCTACCGAGAAAGAGAATTAGGTCACCTTCTGTTTAGTATATTTACAAAAGATATTTTAATGAATCTGAAAAGAAAACGAGCTTTTTCTGAAAGACAATTAGATATTACCACAAACCAAAGTGTGTGGCACTAAGCAGATATAGAGTTATTTTTCTTTCTTGATGGACTTCTCTGTGACCTGCCTCAAAGTGTAGACAGTTCCAATTAGCAACTTCTCTTCCAATGTGCAACAAGAGTTTCTCAATCCATAACGCTCTGGTATTCCACTATATTTCTTATTCTAGCTTCTACGGTTCTTGAGTAGACTTTCTTTGGTACACTAAACAGGAACAAATCTCGATGGTTATTACATTTTATAATATCTCCTTTCTTGTAAAAGTACAAAACCACCATACTTTCAGGTCATTTTCTAATACATTTATTGTCTATATACGCGCAAAACAGTGCGTAGAAGTTCGGTTTACTTCTTTCAGACCTGCTGACTTGCCAATTGCTACGAACAAATCTTTCTTGCTGATAAAATGGTCTTCACCATAATAAACCTGCATCGTCCCATTAATATCATTCAAACTGCTCCAGCATTTTACCCCCTTTTACCAGCATCTTGAAATATTCTGTTCAACTATCTACTATATATTTGTTTTGCCATATAATTGATACTGATCCTTGTTTTCTTTTCCGAGACTTGAGCACTTCCTTTCTTGTTCGATTAATGCATTTTCCAATTTTTGGATTCAATTTCGCATTTCCCCTCATCTTAAGACTAAATAGTAACTATCAGCTCCGGTTACCTTGAAGAACTTATAGCTTCACCCTTTCCATCTTTCTTTTTGCAGAGAGAATAATCCATTCAATATTAAAATTTCATATTTTTTATGATGTGGTCCAACTTCTGAACATAATAAAGGAAATGAAAATTATTTTTTTTATTTGTGATATATGAGCTATACTAAACAACCCATGAATCATTCATTATTTTCTAGATCAGATTAGGTATATATTATTGTAGTTTATAAAAGAGGTATTAATATGACTCATTTACGTGGAATTATATACAATTTAAATTACCTCTAAGAATCAATAAATATACAAAACAAAGTGCTAAATTGCAATTAAATAAAATAAAAATTCGTCGAGACCTGCTGAAAATAATGCATTCTATACTAAAATTTTCTATATTTTTATGATATGATCCAACTTAATAACAAAATAAAGGAAATTAAAATTAATTTTGTCATTAGTGATATATGAGTCATACTAAACAACCGATTAACTATTCATTATATTTACTGCAGATTAGGTATATATTATTTTAGTTTATAAAACAGGTATTAATATACTCATTTTTGGGGGAATTAAATAAAATTTGAACTACCTCTAAGAATCGTTAAATTCACAAAACAAAGTGTTGAATTGCAAACGTTAAATAAAAAATTAACAATGTTTAGCATTTTAACAAAGTATTTTTGAATTGTTTTGTCATTATAGTTACATCTTTTTCATAATAGAGACCTTTTTTAACGAGCTCCGTATAGAATAAAAGAAATTAAATCTAAAACAAAATAAATAAATAATAAATTTAAAAAAAATTGTTCAATTTTTTTTACAATTAATTTGTTGCAATAATTTTTGTTCGTTAATACAATCAATATAATGTACCAAAAACGTTATTATATCACTATAACTAAGCCATTTATGAGTACTGAGTGGTGCAGTAGAGGCCTGTAGGCACCTACGCCAGTACCGCTAGTAGGCCCGTGCGAAAAATTCGCACAGCATATAGTTATCAAATTAATAAGAAAATGCAAGGTTTCAAAAGATTAAGACATCAATCAAATGTTACTTTATCGATAAATATAATCCACAAAGCAAACAAAATTTAATTTAAATCTTCATTTTTGTTTAGAACCAACATGTATACAAATTTCACTGAGCTGTATTTTTGCTATATTGTCCGATTCGGATGACTTTTTTTTCCTTTTGTAGGGAATTTAGTAATTTTTTTATATAATCATGGGCATAACCAGAAAGGGGAAAGTGTGTAATTGTTCAGTTATTCGCAATTAAGGTTTATTTTCTTTCATAACTTGTTTGCCTGAATTTTCTGGGTGATTGGACTATTTTTCCAGCCTGAAGGAGAAGGAAGACTTCGAAATTGGTGGCTCAATCTTGAGATTTGGTGAAAAATTAACCATGATATGGCTTGCCGATCAAAAAAACCATCGATGAATAAAATAAACTCCCCCTCTCTCGATCATAGAGACCTCAAGTCGACGAAATGGGACATGTATTCAATGACAGTATTACAATTAATGTAAGGTTGTGCGGATGCGAACCCTATGCCTTGCGCTATCTCGAAAATAGTACGTTTTTCGGCTTAAAAACGCAGGATTTGGGTTTTGCTGTACGCATCAAAATCTTCAAGATCCAATTTGTCCCTATCTACAGACCTACCACCGTTCCAGTATGGAAGCCTAGCAAAATGTTTGTATCGACTTTATTTATTTTAGAAAGAAAACAAAAGTGGAGAATACGATTTTCTAACCCCCAGTGAAATTCTGAATCCAACGGTACCCCATTCATAGTATTTGAGCATGACAGGAGCTTATATTTGGCACAAAACAGATTTCGAGCCTTACTGTAATAATATATGTGGGGATATTTTTCATGTTTTCTTATTTTCTGACTATCCAGCTTTAATAAAAGATCAACTATGACGAAGTAAAGCCAAATACTGATTCTCAGTGACCAAAAAACTAACTAAAGTGAAAGTCGTCAGTCCGCCATGTTTGGACGCCATTTTGGAGCAGTTCGTTCACCTTTTTTTGTGGGAATCTTGTTTTTTTTTTTTTTTTAATAAATAGTTACAAGGAACACAACAATATGCATTTTGTAGGGATGTGGGGGCGGAGGAGTGCACGGTAGGGGGGTCTGGCCCACCGTGTAACAGTCTGACTCCGTCCGTCCCAGCTCCCAGTGCTGCCAACAGCTATACTGGCCACTGCAGTCCACCTTTGAAGAGACCTATTTCTCTGGCCATGCTCGCCGCTGTCCACTTGAAGTTCGATTATATGAGCGCTCATGAAATATCTACGCTTGGTTCCTGGATTGTAGTGCCAGCGGTTTGTTCACTTATTAGCACTGTTAATATGTTTGTCTAATTCTTTCTATTATTGATTGTAATCTTGGGTCATCAACTATACAATTTCTTTATTTAATTTCCATGATCAAACATCGAAATATTTTTATTAAATACTTCATAATTGTTTTTATTAGCATTGTACTCAGCTTATCTTTATTTTAATTTTAATAGTTATTATTTTATTTTATCTATTGCTATAAGTGTAAAATTGATTTCATTTTATTTTTTCGTTATTAATAGGTGTAAATGTTTCAAAATAAAGTTATACAGTCCACTTTATTTTAATCCACAATTGACTTAATTTAAATATTAGTTAGGCTTCATTCCAAGTTTGATTTAAAATTAGAGAGCTTAACAATACAGGATATCAAACTTTTAGAGTAATTAAGCAGATTTCAATTTTATTTACATTCGTACTCAATTGCCTGGATTATTACATTTTGTCTGGATGTTTTTTGAATTTTCAGCAAGAAACAAAATTTCCTGTAAAGTTAGAAAATAGCATTAGTTACAATAAAATTCAAATATATAAAACTTACTGAATAATACTTTCGGAGGAAAATAATGAATTACACTTGTAAACTGAATAAATAAATATTTTGGTTAAAATATACTTACGCTTATTGCACATGTTTTCAGCTCCCATTGCGCAAGAGTTACTAAAGATGCGTATCTCGTTTGTTCCGTCAGATTTTACTTCCATTCCGCAAACTGGCATATAGACAGCTGGACATAGTAAATTACAGCTACCGTCATCTGAATCTGCAGATGTCAAACCTATAACTGAAAGTAAACAAGCTTAATTTTCTTATCATTACATTATTAAACTATTACATTGCGGTTAGCATGCACTATATCTAGGGGAAAATGATGGAATAAAGATGAAACTTGTCGGAAATTGTTTATTATCCTCTCCATAATAACTGGTAAAAGTCCCTAAGAATCAAGCGTCAGGTTTTGATAGGAGGAGAGAAGAACAAGGACAAAAAATTAACATTTT
Source organism: Nezara viridula (assembly GCA_928085145.1). NCBI lineage: Eukaryota > Metazoa > Arthropoda > Insecta > Hemiptera > Pentatomidae > Nezara > Nezara viridula. The sequence goes on along the minus strand of OV725077.1, from coordinate 183,971,664 downwards.
TTTATTTTTTAAGAATATCTCAAAAACTATGAGATTCTTCGCAATGATTGTTCAATATAATATTTAAGTACTCTAAAATCTCTATAAAAATAATTCTATACATTTTTATTTATTTATTTTTTTTTTATTTTTTTTTTTATAAAATCAATGATTATGGAGATATTTATGAGATTATATTTATTGTAATTCCACTTTAAGCAAAAATAGCTACAACCGTAAAATTGATCTTGTTCATAGAATACCTTTTTGAAGTTTAATTAATTTTTTATCATTTTCGATCGTTCAAATTATTATTCAAAGTTTCTGTCTAATTTAAGTTACAACCAATTACTTCATGTTAAATCTACATTAAATATAAATAAATCTTGCCTATTTTAAAACCATTTAAAGAGGACTTTTAAGCAGTTGAACTACGGTAAGTTCGGTTTTTCAAAAAATCAAGGATGCTTTGCGATTTTTTTTATAAACTCGGAAATTGACTGCAGAGGATCACACTTTCAGAAAAACTTCCTTGTTAGATGATCTTTAAAACTATATTAATTAAGTTGCTTTTACAATTTCTCTAATTGAGTAAAAATATTATTAGTAAGGTAAAATAACGGATCGATCTCAATATTTTTACATCTTGTAAGACAATTTGAGATGAATCTCAACCCCAAACCAAACATAATTATCTTAATCTTAATAAACCAAAACATAATTAATATAGGCTTCAAATTTTTAAATAAGATAGTTTTTCTGAAAGTGTGGTATCTTCAATTCATTTGAGGTTTTATAAAAAAAAAAGTATCCTTGATTTTACTAAAAGCCGAACTTACCGTAGTTCATGTGCTTAAAAGTCCTCCTTAAATGGTTTCAAAACAAAGAAGATTTAATTTTATTTAATGTAAATTAAATCTAGTTTACTTTGAAGTGATTGGTTGTAACCTAAATTAAATATTTTTTTAGCTATTACTTTTTATTCAACATAAAACCTGGTTTGCTCAAAAGTTACAAACATTAAGTTGTCTGGTTCTCTGTATTTAACCAGACCATGGTTAATGATAAATATTTATAAGTTTAAATGCCTTCTATCTCATATCACACATATTTTTGCAGTACAAAAAGTTTTGAAGTTCAAAGATCTTTCTTGGAGCGCCAAGGTCATCATCGTTTACAAGACAATTATTTGCCCTACAATCACCTACGGCAGTGAGACATGGGTTCTGTTAAAGAGCTGGAGAAACGATTATTTATCCGGGAAAGAAAGATACTATGAAAAATATATGGACCAGTGTACTCTGATGGAGAGTAGAAAATTAGAAAAAAAAAAAAAAAAAAGAAGATTTAAGAGCATATTATGATCAGTGAAACATAGTAACTATGATAAAAATCTGGTGCGGTGCGCGCATCACGCAACTTTCACTTACCATCCTCTTCTTAGCAGAAAAAAGTATTTTCAGACAAAGGAGAAATGAAAGTAAAAATTATAGACGCTATAATTATTTATATTTCATTTTGGGTATTTTTATTTGTATTAGTACCCTTATATATATATATTAAATAATATCAGCAATAGCATTTATGAAAACCGCATATTTATATTTATATAATATTGTCGGATTCCGTATTATATTAACCTCATGTTGCCTATGACTGTTATAATATTTCGGGCGAGCTCGGGTACGATCAATTACAATTATTCTCCGTTACTATTTTTTATTTCTCTTTTAGTTAATTATCAATTCGTTCATATTTTATACTTAACTATCTTTTATATTAGAATTTAATGTGAAATAGACAATTGTTTCAAATAAAAAAAATTAAAGGTACTTTAGAGGAGGCTAATATGGAAAATTATCCGTTTAAGCTCTGTTAACATCGATCAGAATGAAAACTACATTTTATTTAAAACTGCTTAATTTTACACTTATATAATGAATTTAATCAAAAACGTTAGAGCCGTTTCCGAGAAAATTGTAAAAATGTGTTTAGCCCACGATATAAAATGCCACTTCTGACGAAAAAGTTACTGTAACATCCCTAGCATATAATAACATTAAATATGCAATTTCACTTTCGTACGACTTTTCGTTTTTGAGCTAGACTGTTAACACACACACACGGATCATTTTGCGGGACTTGGTTATTTGAACTCAAAGAAACTCAAAATGTGTATTTCCGTTGAAAACTGAGATTAAAAAATTTTCACGATCGCAATACTTTCCTTTACTATATATTTCGTACATAGGTAAGTGAAAGTAAAAAAGAGAAGGCTGAGGAGACTAGGATATGTGGAGTGTATGAGGTAGGATCATCTTCCAAAGAAGCTACTTTTTGAAAAGCCGGGTGGACGTCCCAGAATAAGATGGCTGAACGACGTTGAGGCAGACCTACGCCAACTTGGACTTACAGGATGGGGAGCGCTTGCTGCCTAGAGACCAGCCGAATATTATTATTATTATCACACATTATCAATTATATGAAATTAATGTCAATCTCAACTTGAGCAACATAAATTTTGTGGTAAGAAGAAAATTATTTCTTAAAGTGGAAATACAATAAATATAATCTCATAAACAACACCTTAACCATTGATTGTATAAAAAAAAAAAAAAAAAGTATAAGATCATTTTTATAGAAGTTTTAAAGTACTTTAATATCATACTGTACAACCTTTGCTAAAAAAAACTAAACCCCTTCCCCCATCAAAACCTGAAGCGGGATTCTTTGGGACTTTTTACCAGTTATTATAGGGAGGGTAATAAACAATTTCTCTCAAGTTTCATCTTTATTTTTTACTGGACAATATGGGAACACAGCCAAGTTCCCACTTTATTTAATTTGAACATAATGAAGAAAAAGCAGCACTGTTTGCAATCTCTTCGCAGGTAAGAGAAGCACAAAAGCCAAAAGTCTTCACATGTAGGGTTCCTGCTAGATTCATATCCACTGAAGAGGATACATAGCTGACCATCCAATATTTCATCTGTACTGCATTTTAATAAGAACATACAGTAGATACTCTAGCGGCCTAGTAATGGGATAGGTGAACGTGGAGAGAGAGAGAATGTATGAGAAGGATGAATATCAGAATGCAGTAAGTAACTAAGCAATTCATTTTCAGCCACAACCCATCTAATCACTTCAGTTAAAATAGTTTATAATATGCATACCAAATTGATTAACATACTAACCCTTCCTGATTGTACAGATTCGACCTCAATAATTCACATTACAATACAATAAATACAAAATGCAGTAGACAGAATACAGATCTTATTTTACTAGTCATCCAATCATTTAATATAACAATCCGTTTAACTCCATACCTTTAATTACAATCCGCATCATTTAAATAGGGTCAGTGCCTGCAGCATTATTATTAGGTCAATTTCCTGACAGGCGTGGAAGGGATTGGCTTAATAAAATAAACAGGAAAAAATGTAAGAAGTTAATGATACCCATTCCGAGAGTCAAGTGAGAATGAATCAATAACCAAACGAGATCTATATTGTACTTACACAGAGCAATACCAAAGATGAGAATTAGCTTCATGTTTTTGCAGCGGAGGCTCACACAAAACTGCTGCGTTTTTCATCTTATCTGCCTCTATATATATATATATAAATTTCTCCTTCCCGGAAAGTTCATCCGATTGCCTCGACGCAACGTGCAATCATCCATTATCAAGGATTGATGTAGTACCTTGAGTTACTGAGATTTTGCTAACAGTGGGAATTCCAAACTAATCATATTTCTTTTTTGTTCGTGACCTCCGCACTGCTGATGAAGTCTTGTGAATTATTAATTCGTGCCAAGTTATATACCTTGCCGTGAAAAAAGGTAGAAAGAAAAATAATGCAAACAATAATTCCTGCCAATTTTTTTAATAATTGTTTTTTTCAATAAATTTCTTTCAGGTATTTTAAACATTATTTTAATTCACTTAGTTCTAGTTTTACTTTTCAACGACCTCCTGATTGATTTATAAGAATGGGATTTGCAATATTTTTTTCTTTTCGATATAAATATGAAACTATGAAATTTTTGAAATATAATAATAACTAGTAGGCCCGTGCGAAAAATTCGCACAGCATATTGTTAAGTGATCAAATGCCAGATTAAAAAGAAAACAAAATAATGCAACGTTTCATAGGATAAAGAAATCAATTCTTACTTTACCGATAAATATAATCGTCAAAGGAAACAAAAGTTAATTTAAAACTTCAATAATGTTTGGAACCAACATGTTTAAAATTCCAATACGCTGTATCTTTGCTAAAAATTGTCCGATATCGATGATTTTTTTTTGTAATGAATTTAGTAAAGGAAAAAAAAAACAGACCACGATGAAGTCGAGGCGGCCGTTATAAAGCTAAAGAATAACAAAACCCCTAGACGGCATTCAAGCGGAGATGATTCGCTACGTTGGAACTTTACATCCTTACAATATGGGAAGAAGAAAGGATGTCACAAATTTGGAGACAAGAAATTATTGATTCGCTTCCAAACGGAGTGTAAAAACTACAGAGGTATTGCCCTCCTCTCGAGTGCCTACAAGGTGATATCAAACATCCTTTTCGATAGAATCACCCCCCATGCTCAAAGAGAGATAGGAAACTACCAGGCTGGATTCAGAAGGGGTAGGTCAACCGCGGACCAGATCTTCTACCTGAGAATGATTCTGGAAAAAGCCAAGGAATATAGGATGGTTACACACCACCACGGATCCAAACACGGGCCACCTTATTCAACAGTACGGTCCAGTTGCTGGTGTATGCAGATGCAGAGCATTGGCTTGGTCTTCAATCAAGCCAAGACAAATTATTTAGGAATAGGACCATCAGAGGTATGGACAGGTTTTTTTGAAGTTGGACAATATAGATTTGAGAGGGTGCAAAGTTTTGTATACCTGAGCTCAGAAATAAACACTCAAAATGACATATCCCAGGAGATCAACCGAAGAACTGCCGCAGCCAATGGGATCTATTTTGGACTAGCAAAATATTTCAAAAGCAGACATCTCTCCAACAAGACCAAGATCGGTCTATATAAGACCCTCATTCGTTCGGTACTTACGTTTGGCGCAAAGACTTGGGCCTTCACTAGAGCCAGTGAGAACGTCCTTCTGGTGATATTGAACGGAAGATATAGTTGGAAGAAGAATTTTTGGCCCGGTTCGAGAGGGAGACACCTGGATAATGAGGAAGAATCAGGAACTCTCAAGACTGTACTGAGATCCTGATATCATCAAGTGGATCAAGATTGGAAGACTTCGATGGGCGGGCCACGTTGCAAGGAGGGCGATATGAAGAGCTTCATGGCAAGCAAAGAGTGGGTAAGCCAAATTTCAGGTGGGCAGACTCTGTGACAGCGTACGCACGCGATCTCCTCGGCGTTAGGAACTGGAAGCTGCAGCAACAGATGACTTTTGGAGGAGGCCTAGACCCGTTAACGGGTTGTTGTGCCAACTATGATGATGATGATGATGAAGGAATTTAGTAATATTTTATATCATTATGGGCATAACCCCAAGGAGAAGTGTTCACCTAAAGGGAAAAGTGTTTACTTTTTAGTTATTCGCAAAAAAGTTTCTTTTCTTTCATAACTTGTTAGAATTTTCGGGGTGATTGGACTATGTTACTCGTCTGAATTAGAAGGAAGCCTTCAAAATTGGTGACTCCATCTTGGAATTTGGTGAATAATTAACGATGATATGACTTGTCTATCAAAAATATAATCGATAAATAATATAAACTGCTCCTCTCTCGATCATAGAGGCCGAGTCGACGAAATGAGACATGTATTCAATGACAGTACTACAATTAACGTAAGGTTGTTTGGATGCGAACCATATGCCTTGCGTTATCTCGAAAATAGTACGTTTTTGGGGCTTAAAAATACAGGGCCCTGTATAGTTTTATAGTTCCGAGGGAACTATCCTGGTCTTGCTGTACGCATCAAAATCTTCAAAGACCATTTTGTACCGTATTGATCTTCAGACTTACCACTGTTCCAGTAATGAAGCCCAGCAAAATGTTTTTATCGACTTTATTTATTTTAGAAAGAAAAACAAAAGTGGAGAGTACAATTCGCTAACCACTCGTGAAATTCTGAATCCAACGGTACCCCATTCATGGTCTTTGAGCAGGAGCTTATATTTGGTACAAAACCGATTTCGAGCCTTGCTGTAATAATATATGTGGGGATAATAAAAGTCTTAGTCACACACACACACACACACACACACACACACACACACACACACACACACACACACACACACACACACACACACACACACACAAATTGCATTATACAATTAACGGAGAATAAATAACAAATTCAAACAATTTTTTTTTTATTTTAATCATTTTATAAAATTTTCTTTTCTATTTATTTAAATTTAATTTTCTATTTTTTTAACTCAGTCAATTTATAATGACCATTGCCCAAGGTAATGACCACATCTTCTAATATGTTCCTTTTAAAGTTGAATTGAGAAAGAGAAACTTTATGTATCTCAGGACTAAAAATATGCTACTTTGATTGTATTAATCTCATAGTTGCATGCGTAATTTCATTTTTCAATAGCACTTCCTCTTAGTCTTCAAAAGTAATATATTGTTTTAACGATGATAGTTTTACTCCCTTAGCACGCTTCTTTACACCTTCCATCATAACGGGGTACATTTTGGCTATTAACCCAACATATTTTAAAAATATTTTGGAATTTAATTCATCTTTATACTTTACTAACTTTTTTTATTTTCTTCTGAGAAACATGAATGAGTTTTAGGATAATCAGAGAAATCGAAATACTGATTTATTTTTACTTCCTCACTACTGAGGTAGTCAAGCATTGTGTTCGTGAGAGAGGTTAAAAAACATTTTGGGCTCAGAATCGAAAATTTCCACTTGCGTTTTATGTTTCTGACATAAAGGATCAAATTTGGTTCGGTGTCTGTCTGTAGTCAAATCGATGTGACGGGTATATCAGCTAGTACTGCTCATCCGATATTCCTCAAATTTTCAGAGACTATGCGAAATGGTGCCTAGATGGTCACATATCAATTTTATCAAATTCCAACCAGCACTTCCGCTTACGCTAACGCACAAACGTATTTTTTTAAATATGCCAATATTTCAGATTTAGTTCATAATTGGATAAAAGGTAGATGTTGGTGAAAAAAAAATGTAATGTCAATTTTATTGAATTCTGTTCACTACTTTCTCATATATATGGGCTACTATACTACGAGCGTTGCTGTAGCGCCTAAACGAATGTACCGATTTGAATGAAACTTCGCTAAAGTAATTTTCAGTTTGCCCTGGATTTAGACTTGTACTCACACGAAGTGTAATGCGCCTCTCTTTGCAAGTACACTTCTGGTACGAGCGCCTAGCCTTGTAGAGTCCTCTCTTCATTGTGGTTAAGGGCAGTGTCCACCATGGGACAGGTTGAGCCCTCACCTTCCGGTGCTGAAGGGATTCTTCAGCGGTATCGCTAATGATATCAGTGATCCTGGACACTCGATAATCCAGATTATCTGTTTGCTCCATTTCCACCGCATCCCAGTCTTTGTCGATCAGTTTTTCCTCCAGCAATGACCGGAAGGAACTCAATTTCCTTTTCGTGTTAGGTAACCTTTTTTCTTTGTCAAGGGAAACTTCTGTATTTTTCGTCAACCAAAAGGCTATCGCTTGGTGGTCGGAACTTGTCTCAGATCGGAGGGCTCAATTGATATTGCGGTTATCCATCACTAGTGATGCCAATGCCACGTCAATCCAGCTCTGCCTTCTAGATACATACATACATAGTCGGCGCAACAACCCGTTACCGCGTCTAGGACTCCTCCAAAAGTCCCCGCCAGTTGGCTCTATGTGTTGCTGCAGCTCTCCAGTTCCTAACGCCGAGGAGATTGCGTGCGTTCGCTGTGACGGAGTCAGCCCACCTCACATTTGGCCTACCCACTCTTAGCCTGCCATGAAGCTCTTCAGCCAATGTCCTCTTAGGTATATCGTCCTCCTTCATCCTTGCAATGTGGTCCGCTCATCGAAGTCTCCCAATCATGATCCACTTGATGATATCAGGATCTTTGTACAGTCTTGAGAGTTCCTGATTCTTCCTCCTTATCTAGGAGTCTCCCTCGTGAACCGGGCCAAAAATTCTTCTCAATATCTGCCGTTCCCTCTCGAACCAAAGTGAAGATCAAGTACCTAAAGACAGAGAGCTAGGGAAGGGCGTTTCTTAGAGTAACTGGTAACTAGTAACGGGGGGGGGGGTTAAATTACTGGTTCCCTTTAGATTGTGGTCAGTTAAAATATTTATAGTCCTGTCGAAGTTAAGAACCAATCAAAATCATCCTTGCCCCACCGTCAATATTTGTATAAATTCTCATGGATGAAAATACTCGTGGTCTTATGTCATTTTCCGGCCTTGGGGACTGAAGAGGCAGCTTGGTCTACACAGACCGGGGAGATAGACGTCTTGGCAGAGTTTGGACCTGGGTTGACGAGATGGCCTCGGACTAGGGGATACAGTGATGAAACCTTCTAACTACACCATTTCATAACCCACAGCTAAGTTTTATTCCTATTAATAGATTTAATTATGTTAAAATATTTCATGGCATAATTCTCAAAACAGTCCATCTGAAATTATACCTTCACAGTCAAATTCATTGCATTATAGTTTTATTTTGATTATTATAAATATAATTTGTCCAATAAGATTTTCACATAGTTTGTATATATAGTTTCTTAAACATAAGAATAAAATGAGTTTTTTAGTAAAAGTTATTGTAATTCTGCTACCCACTTATATAATGATGATCAAAGGTTATGTTGGTAATTAGAATGATAAACACAAACCAGCCCTTGAGAAAAGAAATTCAATTCACTTATACGGCCAACTAATCAGTAAAGAAATCTTAACTTTCTATTGAAAAAAAATTACTCATCTACAAGATAATACTGAAACCTATATGGACCAACGGACAAGAGCTGTGGGGAACAGCCAAATTTTATAACATCAAACGCATTCAATCCTTTCGGTCCAAAGTCCTTCGAACAATAGTTTATTTTCTGTTCTCTGTAACCAACAAAACCCTACACCATGACCTTAATATCCCATTTGTCCTAGACCTTATCCCTGAATGATTTTCTATATTCCATCAAAATATTACAAATCATCCAAATACCCTTGCACGAGCCCTATCTAGCTTCACCCATTCTTTGTCCCAGAGACCTTTTGTGAATAAGCATATATTGGAGATTTGGGAATGGACAGATTCTCCACTCAAGCCACATGTGTAATTATGGCGCCTCTGTTCAGCCTCTACTGGTCTTTAATACCAGTAATGTGGCTGATGGAGAGGCGCTGGAATCCCCAAGAGTCCTTCCTTTCCTTCCACAAGTGAGGAAAAAGGCTTTGCTTGGAGTTCTTTTGTGTTAATGAATTCTATAAATATTGTATAAAAGTACGCTCGTGTTTAAATTGTTATTTTGATTAGAGTAGTTCTTTTGTTTATATACATTTAATTTTAATATTACTATTTTTCTGAACACTATTAGAAATGTCCTTAATTGTGACACATTGTAATATTTCTCAATAAAATAAAATGATACCTAATATACGCCTAATTTTTTTTTCATAATTAGGAATATTCGAAGAAAAATACACAACAATGCTTCAGTTCATATGTTGTTATTTTTCATCTGTTAACACTTTCGAAAAATCAAAAACTGGCTGAAACGCTCCACGAAGTGAAAAAAAAATTTTCATTAGTCATTTTACTTATCATGCTAATTACTCAATCATATGTTATTGTCTGCATTTTATTTTTCATGTGTAATGGCCTCTGCTATTAATGACACCTATGAAAAGATAGGAATAAAAACAATATTTAATTTTTTTTACAATTGCTTGTTTTTCAATTTAAGTTTTTTCAAACGTTTTTTCCAGTTTCTTAAATTTTATTTTACTTAATTCCAATTTAATTACTTTCACTTCTTACCTATATATGAAATATATATTAAGTATTACGATCGTGAACATTTTTGAATCTCAGTTTTCAACGGAAATACACATTTTGAGATCCCCACAGTCCAAATAATCATGTCCCGCAAAATGGTCTGTGTGTGTGTTTGTGTGTTAACAGTCTAGCTCAAAAACGAAAAGTCATACGAAAGTGAAATTGCATATTTAAGGTTTTTATATGCTAGGGATGTTACAATAACTTTTTCATCAAACTCGACTGATCGGACGTGGCACTTTATATCGTGGGCTAAACAAATTTTTACAATTTTCTCGAAAACGGCTCTAACGATTTTGATTAAATTCATTATATAAGTGTAAAATTAAGCAGTTTTAAATAAAATGTAGTTTTCATTCTGATTGATCTTAACAGTGCTTAAATGGGTAATTTTCCATATTAGCTTCCTCTAAAGTACCTGTAATTTTTTTATTTGAAACAGTTGACTATTTCACATTAATCTCTAATATAAAAGATAGTTAAATATGAAATATGAAATAATTTGATAATTAACTAAAGGAGAAATAACAAATCGTAACGGAGAATAGTTGTAATTGATCCCACCGGAGCTCGCCTGAAAGATTAAAGAAAGCTTCCATATTTAACATGGGCTTAATATAATATGGACTCCGACAATATTATATAAATATACATATGCGGTTTTCATAAATGCTATTGTTAGTATTCAGAGATGGGCAAAATCGTAATCAATGATTACATGATTACAACTGAAAATAAAAGTTTATGACCACGCCAATTTTATACTTGATACAGTAGCATTATATCTTTAGCAAAAGTATGAAACGATTACATGATTACAATCGTAATCATAAACCTGATTACGATTATAATCGTGTAATCCCGTAATCAAAATCAATGTAATCGTAATCACGTAATCATTATCGCGTAATCGTAATCAAAAAATCAAATACACACAATTTTCTTCTGTTTAGAAATAGACATTTTCTATTTTCTTTTGATTGCCGGGAGCACTTTCTATGATAATACCGTCGGTTTAACGGTTAACATTTTCGTAATTTTCATTCCCTTTTCATCTTTTATCCCATGAATGAAGGGTCAGGTGTTTACCGTTCCAAAACTTTTTCGGCTATATTGATGTATGCGAATATGGAAAATTAGTGTAGAAAATTTTCCGAATTTTCATTCGCTTTTCCTCTTTAAACTCGTAAATGGATGCTCGGTTTTCACGTTCACACTCAGCTGGTTTCTCCAAAACTTTTCCGGCTATATTGATGTAGGCGAATATGGAGAATTAGTGTAGAAAATTTTCCGAATTTTCATTCGCTTTTCCTCTTTAAACTCGTAAATGGATGCTCGGTTTTTCAACGTTCCAACACTTTTCCGGCTATATTGATGTAGGCGAATATGGAGAATTAGTGTAGAAATTTTCCGAATTTTCATTCGCTTTTCCTCTTTAAACTCGTAAATGGATGCTCGGTTTTTCACCGTTCCAACACTTTTCCGGCTATATTGATGTAGGCGAATATGGAGAATTAGTGTAGAAAATTTTTCGAATTTTCATTCGCTTTTCATCTTTTATCTCGTGAATGGAGTCTCGGTTTTTCACCATTCCAACCATTTTATCACTGTTTATAAATAGGATAGCGAAAGCAGGACTGCTACAAATTTTCTCAATTTCCATTAGTTTTTCCTCTTTTATCTCGGAAATGAAGGATCAGTTTTTCACTGATTCATTTGGTATTAGGCGAAAATGGAGAAATGGAGTAGTAAATTTTCCTGATTTCCTTACACTTTTCTTCTTTTATCTTGTGAACGGATGCTCGGTTTTTCACCCTTCCAATAATATTGTAACTGTTGGAAATTGGCCAGCGGAAACAAGAGTGGTACAAATTTTCAGAATTTTTATTCTCTTTTCTTATTTCAACTCGTAAATTAAAAAAAGATAATGGACTAAAAAGTGAAGATGTAAAATTTATTGGAAATTCGGTAAATTTTGTACACTAATTCCCCTTTCACATTTTCCCCTATATCTACATAGTCGGAAAAATGTTGAAACGCTGAAAAACCGAGCATCCATTCACGAGATAAAAGAGGAAAAGCGAGTGGAAATTCAAAAAAATTTCTACATCAATTCTCCGTTTTCTCCTACATCTATTTAGTCTGAAAGGTTTTGGAACGGTGAAAAAACGAGCATCCATTTACGAGATAAAAGAGGGAAAGCGAATGAAAATTCGGAAAATTTGTAGCAATCCTGTTTCCATTGGCCTGCCTCTAAACAGTTATAAAATTCTTGGAACGGTGAAAAACCGAGCATCGATTCACATGATAAAAGAAGAAAAGTGAATGGAAATCCGGAAAATGTTAAATGTTAACCGACGGTATTAACAAAGAAAGTACTCCCGACAGCTAAAAGAAAATAGAAAATATTTTATTCTTGTTTTCCTTTAAGCCTATATCTAAACACAGGAAAATCGTGTGTATTTGAGTTTTTGATTACAATTACACGATTATGATTACACGATTGCGATTACAGTGATTTTGATTACAATGATTATAATTACATAATCACGATTACGTGATTATAATTAAAATCAAAAACCGTGATTACGATTTAAATCGTGTAATAAAATAATTGTGATCTTTTTGATTATAATCGTAATCTTAATCGTAATCATAATCGTTTATTATGATTATGGCCATCTCTGTTGGTATTATTTAATATTTAATTGTATAGATTACACCGATATAAATATTAAAATTTGTATATATAATGACACTTATACAAATAAAAATATCCACAATAATATATAAATAATTATAGTGTCTATAATTGTTTACTCCTTTTTCTGAAAGTAATTATTTCAGCTAAGAAGAGGGCGATAAGTTAAAGTTGTGAGATGCGCGCACCGCACCAGTTTTTTTTAAAAGGCTTCTTTACTCATGACCTATTCATTGGTATTGGGATTTGGCATTTTTTAATATAATTATGGAACTTTATTTTTGCTATATAACTATTTAATTATTCATAATGAATAATATTTTACTAAAATTAAAATATTAGAAAAGTAACTGTAAGAGAAATTAGTTGGGAGATGTTGCTAACTATGAATTAACACATTCATTTTAGTCATTCTTTGTTTTAAGCCTATGAGATTTGATCATAAGTATCAACTTCCGTCAGTACACTGGCGTTGTTATCCAGAATTAATAACTGTTATATATTAGTTGTAATGAATAAAAATCTACAATTAGTAAATTCGTTAACTATTAGTTAATCCATCATTCTTATATCAAGTCATTCAATTACGAAACGGAAGTTTTTGGTCAATTACGGCTAAAAAAGAATACTCAATTATTCAAGCTAAAATGTATTTATCTTGTTGAAAGACAAAAACAAATTTTGCAGGCATTAGTATTGCTCCATACCTGTCTTCAGCAGTGTGGCTGCTTTGTCAACACCCAGATCAATCTTTTTTCCCAACACTTCGAAATGGTCAATAATAACAAGGAAACCTAACCTCCCAAACCTACCTGCATACCCTTTATCCTACCGTCCAATTTCCTTATTGTCCTTCATGGAGAGAAAATAATTGGAAACCTCCTACTATATTATAACATATGTACCAATAAACTTCATTTAAATACTTGATCACCAATTTGGATTTGGATCACCAACCTTCCTACTAGTCAGCGTGGAATATACTCCACGAGTGGCTTTCATTAAATAGAACAGGCCTTCGAGTCCGGCTAGTTTTGCACAAACGCAAGACCAAGACGAGAATGAGGCGGTCTTGGTCTTGGTCTTGCATACTCGGTCTTGGTCTTGCGTAAGAGTCTCGCAAAAGTCTTGCTGTTACCTACTAGCTTATTGTTATTTATTAAATATGTTACTTTAGATCTTATCAAAAATATATAGAATAGGTACATTAAATGTTTTACTGACATTAAGATAATAAAGTCCAACCAAATTAATAAAATTAACTTGACAATACATTATATACATTAAGCCATTTTCAAGAAGGATAGTGATAACTCCCCTCCCTCCTCCCGATTATATATAATGGAAGAGTTGTAGAGTAAAGACAATCTATACATTGTTACCAATGTTAGGTTATAATTTGGAAAAATTCCATACCAAACCGCACCATTTCTCCAAAATGTAGGCAAAGAAAACAAACCTGTCAACGTTTTGCTTATTCAGGCACCATCACGACAGAAAAGAACAGCTAATCGAACATCACTCCATGACATCCAAGTGGACACTCAGCTCTTTTCTTTTTATTAGAATGCATAGGATTATTCTCAGCACTATGGATTCTAATAAAAACTAAGGAGAATTGACTTTACTCCACATTTTATAAATTTTAATTTTAAACAAAAAACAAAAATTTTCGTTTTATTATGAAATAGATGATTAGCTTTATGCTGTCTCTTTCAGATATATTTAGTTAAATCATGGATGGACACAACTGTTATGAGTTTGGATATTTTTTTTTCATTTCGTAGGAAATTTAGTAAGTAAATGAAAGAAATTGTAAAAAAAAAAATATAAAATATATATATATATATATATATATATATTATATATATATATATATATATATATATATATATATATATATATACACACTGACAGGCAAAAAATTCCACCCACTTGTAAAAAAAGTTGTATTTGTACATAATACATAGTATTTATGGAATTCTATAATCTTTTTTACCTTTGATAATCAAAATGTGATTGGGTAAGAAAGATTAGAGAAAAAAAATTGAAAAACGAACCATTATTATCCTAAAAGAAATTAATTACATCATCGTTTAGTAGCGCGTGTTTCCTCTTCTTGCCTTCACTACTTCTTGAAGACGCCTCGGCATACTTTCCACCAGTCGGGAAATGTCCTTTTGCTGGAAGATAGGCCATTCCTCCCGAAGAGCCCTTTCAAGGTCCTGCAGTGTATCAGGAAGTGTTGCACGCGCTCTTATTCGTCTTCCGAGGTTATCCCATAAATGCTCAATGGGGTTCAAATCTGGAGAACGTGCTGGCCAGGCTAAAACCTCAATATCGTTCTGTTAAAGGAACGTCTGCACTATGCGGGTGACATGCATTATCGTGCATTAGAATAGAACGATCGCCGATTTCGTTGAGGATAGACGACACATGAGGTTCCAAAATCTCATCTACATAGCGAATGGCCGTCAAAGACCCTCCACGAACAACAACCAATTCTGTGGGGCGCTCCCAGCCCACACCATTAAGGACTCACGTTGGAAAGGTTGGCTCTGGGAAAAATTACAGGCTGCATATTTTTCGTTTCTTCTTCACCACACCCTTTCACGCCCGTCTGGAGATCGAAGAGCGAATCTTGACTCATCTGTAAAAAGTACAGCACTCCATTCGTCCATAGTCCAATGGCTGTGTTCTCGAGCAAACGCCAGCCGTGTTACTTTGTGAGTTCTGGTCAACTCTGGTCCTCTTACTGGACGAAAAGCCATTAATCCATACTCATTTAATCTTCTCCGAGCGGTACGTTCAGAAATTTGCACACCTCGAACTTCTTAGAGCTGGTGAATCGCTTAACAACGGTAAGGTGCCGGTTTCGTAAAATTCTCAAATTAAAAAACTGGTCATCCCGTGGTTTTGTTACCCTAGGCTGTCCAGAACCGGGCTTTCTATTGTAAGAACCAGTTTCCCGAAAACGCCTGACGGCGTCTTGTAAAGTTTCATATGGAACTCCGATGGCATTAGCTGCACATCTAAAGGAAAGTCCATCATCAATAATTGCCACACCACTGCAATTAATATTGAAAAAATTAAAAGCCGGAGACTAAGAAATGTTCTGCAATAAACGGCACCGAACTAATGATACTGAATAAACATTTTGATTCCATAGAAAGTAAACATTGGAATCTAGAATCATTTCATTGAATTAAGGATTAAGGGTAATTGTCCTCTATATTAACATTCCTAATTGAAAACAAACAAAAAGATTACCTATTTATTCATTAAAAACAATAGACCAATCCAAAGTAGAAATGTGATTTAGATGAAAAAATCAAGTGGGTGGAATTTTTTTGCCTGTCAGTGTATAGATATAGATATATATATATTTTTAATTTTTATTTATTTTTTACTATTTCTTTCATTCATTTATTAGCAGTATATATCCCTTTATCTTCCTTCTCTTCCTTATACATTTTTCTCATTCTCTTGATTCTCTCCTCTCTCTTCCTAACCTAATTCATAAAATGCATACTCAAATACTCATATGCACAATGGACTAAAAAGTGTGTCCTTTCCTAGTTATACCCCAATTATGATTCTATTTGTAACGTCTCGTTCGTTGAGACGGCACCATCATACGGTTTGAAACCTCCCGCTTTTAAATTCAATTTTATTTAATTCCAGATATAAAATTATGAATCAAAATTACCATTCGCGCAGTCTACGTGATATGCCCTTTCTTTTGATACCTCATTCGTCAAAATCCATCTCTCCTGAGAGTCGGAAAAGGGATATATATTTGAGGAATAATATATAAGACTTTTTAAACTTATTTATTTATTTTACATGAATATATGAAAAAAATACATATTTTGCTGAGACACTTGTTTGTCACTTTAGGTATTTTCACCATTCAACGAAATTTCCTGTAAGGATAAACAATAAATTAATTAAATCATATACGAGGTAATTAGATATGGTAATAAAAATAAATCCAACATGAAATGTAGGTAAGGGTTGTTACGATGTCAATAGATAGATTTGATTTAATGTTTTTGGAAGTTTGGTCAACTTAATTATCCTATAAGGAATATTCTTTATATTGATCATTAAATTGTACTGATTAATTTGTTACATGAATTCGTTTAACTCACTTACGAATAAGATGTTATGAACTGAATGGATAGAAAAAACAATAATAATAAAGAGTAGAAAAATAAATCATTAAATCATCCGAACCAATCTCGAAAATTTGAAATATAAATCAAATATCTCAAAACAGAATTAATGTATTTGTTGTATTTATATCTATATCCCAAATCATACTATTCATAACAATTCAAATATTTATTACATCTATATAAATATAAATCTTATGAAAACATAGATAATCTAACTTTTAGTAAAAAATATACTTACTTCCATAACAAGAGTTTTCCAATTTCATCATACATAAGTTGCTGAATTTACGCTTCTCAGTTTTCCCTGCACGAGTCTCAATACCCCAAACTGGATCGTAGCGGTCTAAGCATCTGAAGTTACAGCCATTGCTCGTATCAACTGATGCAGCAGCCAAGCCGAGGACTGAAAGTAACACAGCATTTCTCAATACCATATTTTTTTTTGTTTAGGTACTTAGGACTATTTGATAATTTAAATATTTGGCTCAGATGACTCACATATACAAATAAAAACCACTTAGGAAAAAAAAATCATCTATTCGGAGAGGGGGAGAGAAAAATACATTTTCATATTCCCAATTTACAAATAATATTAATAATGTGATTTGTTATAGTTTGGTACTTTAATGCCTTTTTCCGCAACTGTGTTACATTTTAAGACATTTAATTCTAATTACTAATATTTTATGAGTTGTTTGCAATTTTTTAAGTTGCATGTATGGACCTGATGTGGATTATAAATAAGTTTAACTTTATAATATTTGTGAGAGTGGGCGTCTAGATTCTATTTCCCTGGCTTTCTGAAACCCGGTGCGAGGAACTAATAAAATTACCAACAGATAATATTCATGGTAATCAATATGAAAAGCAAACGTTTAAATTTAAATTTGAAATTGACATTTGTTACATTCAACGTACTAATAACGATTTTAAAAGAATCGTCACAGAAGACCAATGGAACTAATATATTAATTAATTTCAATAATAAATCAAATAATTAAATGGTTGAGAAGTTAGTTGTAAGTTGCAGTCACAGTGAGAAACTCAGATAAAAATAAGGTAATACAATATAGTCAATATATTTATAAACAGGCTTTGAAATAGTTAATAATTTTTTCACAAAATCGTGTAATAATGATTATATTTTATTATTAATTTAAAAATCGTGTCTGATTTATAAATAAAAATTTAAATCAATCTTTGATATTTATTAATTCGATTTAAAATAATGATCACTTATTAACAGATACATACGGTTTCACATTAATAACATTGATAAATTGTGATAAAAAATTTTTAATCAGAAAAAAAAAATCCCCTTTTACTCACAAATCAAATTAAATATTAATATGTATGTGCACATTAATTATTTACATATTTTTAGTGTTATATTTTTCAAATCGCTTTATTTTTGTACGCGGTACCTGTACTGTATACATGTATACATATAAATATATATATATATATTTTTTGTAAGCCAAAATTACTAATAAATTTTATCGAGAAGTTGTGTTTGAATATTAGAAATTAATATTCTCTATCTACCAATCAAGACTCTTAATTTATCAAAGATATTACAAAAATATCATATTTATGATTTTTAAAAAAATTACTCCAAGAATTATTATTATTGCTAATTGTAAAAAAATTTTTAAGCAACAATGATAAGGACATGATTTTGATCACTTTTGATTAAAAATAGAAATCCTCAAATGATTTTTAAAAATATTGATCAGATTTGATTTTTATTAATTTTTATTATCGATTTAGATCTCTGTTATAAGCACTTGATATTTATTGGACGGGATTTTCTAAATGTACTTACACAGGACAATACCAAAGAATAAAATCAGCTTCATGTCTTCGACTCGAAGGAGCTCACAAAACTGCTGTTCTGATCTAAACTGTTCCTTTTATATCCCCTACCCGGAAAAAAACTAATAGCGGGGATGTGATGGTGACACCTCATTATAACCTAACGAACTGACAGCGTTAGGGTTGTTACCTTTAGGGTCGGTTGATTTCTGTCAATAATTGGTATACAACACCTCTTATTGGAGCATGTATCAGTTGGGGCAGATCATTCCATATTCGAGTCGCGGACATCTTGTAAAAACAAACACTTTTGTAGGTTTTAATTTTTCTATTTTACGATTTATTTCTTTAAAGTTCTATTATTTGGAGTTTAAATAATTATTTGTTTTACGTGTGTCAACTGGTGTTGGTTGATAACCAATAATGATGTAGCTAGTTAAATTCTATCGAATAATTACATGTCCAATATGAAACAGGACAGAAGCCAACGCTTCTTCTCTATCGTTGTTCAATTATTATTATAAAGGATCCTTCATCCAGTGCCTTTTAAGTCTCCTCTTTAAACTTTAAAACTTAAGTTAATGAAAATAAAGACTAACAAAGTTATTAAATACAAGAGATTTATTAAGACTAATACATAAAAAAAATTAATGCTGCGAGTGTTAACTGTATTGGTGAAGCTTTACACTTTACGACTGTTAAGTCATAATTTTATTAAGAAGTGATCAGCTTGTCTCACTGGAAAATATAACTCTAGTTTAATAGTCAAGCATTAAGACACAGCTATACCTGGGCTTAAATACTATTCCATTATTGTACTTTCTCAAGAATTAATTGTTTGATGCAAAAGGGAGTTTGTTCACTTACCACGTGTATATAAGTCTGTCACTGAAGGTAATTTACTGATTACTTAATATATGGGGCTGGTATAGCAGAGTGGTTAGCGTGTTGTAATAGTAAAGTACTTGATCAAGCAAATCATCCACGGCAACACGGCTCGCAGCGACAGAGGAACCGCTGATACTCTGCTGAGAGTCCGAGGAGATGTTGAAGAGCGATACGTCATTTTGCTCCTTTATGACATATCCTCCGCCTTTGATAATTTATGGTGGCCCTGCGTACTCCAACAGCTGCAAAATTTGACGCTCCTAGCAATCTATATGCCCTCGTAAGGAGCTATCTTCAGGACAGGCGAGTGAAGATTAAAGGCAGCTTTTATGATGTAGAAGCTTCCGTAGAGATGGGATGCCCTCAGGGGTATCAGGGGTAGTACTTGATCCTGCTCAATGGAAGCTGGTTTTTGATAATTTGCTGTTAGTGCTTGAAAACAAGCGGTTCTCTGCCCCAGCCAACGTTGACGACCTAGCTGCAGTGGTGGCATCCAACAGCATGGCGGAAAATTAGAGGCATAGCGATGCGTCAAACTTGTAGCCAGACGGTTTGAGGGAAAGAAAATGCGTATGGCTGCTGAAAAGACGCAAGCCATCCTCTTGAAGGGCAAGACTGATAGAGCACACCCCATCAGCATGGACATAGAAGGTCACATAATACGCCCAAGTGAGGTGGTAACATACCTTGGTATAAAGTTAGGAAAAGGCCTAAATATAACGCCTCAATTGGGCCATCTAGCAACTAAGGTGACCCAACTATGAAGATTTATAAAGGCGTTGTACTGTGTAGCTTCAGGTATGCATCTTCTGGTACACTAACCGCACACAGAGACAGGGAAAAACGTTGGCGTCGATCCAGAAGATGGTCTTGTTGCGTGTCACCAGAGAATTTAGGACGTCGCATGAAGCAATCCAGTTCCTAACGGGGGCGGTACCTCTCGACCTCCTCCTGCGAGAAGATGATACCAAACAAAAGTTTAGGATACAATTCAGGAATAGAGCCGTCTCTGGGTTGCTCACGATTCGATCAGCTACAGAAGCTTTCCAGTTTCGGACTCCCAGTAGAGTCTGTGCGTCGGATATAACTGAATCCTCTCATCTTACATTTTGCCTGCCAACCTTCCTTCGTCCATGCATCTTTCCGGACAGCATTTTCCTGGGTATCGCCGAATCATCCATACGTGCTACGGGTCCGGGCCATCGAAGTCGTCCTATCTTGATAAACTTCACCAAGTCTATGTCCTTATAAATTCATACGAGTTCGTCATTTTTTCTACTTCGACGAACACCACCCTCTCTAACAGGACCAAAAATCCTTCTCAAGATTGATCTCTCAAAGTTTAGAAGTCTATTTTCATCTTGCTTCTTCAATGCCCATGCTTCTGATCCATAAGTTAAAACAGAGCGGACCAAGGTTTTGTAGAGAATGATCTTGGTCCTGTTAGAGAGGAACCTGCTTCCAAAATGCTCCGAAAGACTAAAGGAACACCGTCTTCTATCCTTCTGTTGACTTCTGTAGAGATGTCGATTGAGTCGTCGTCGGAGTTGATTGCAGACCCGAGGTAAACAAAGCTGCATACCTTTTCGAAATTAAATGTTCCAGCCACAAAAGAACCGGTCCCTGGCCCATCTCTTCCGACTCTCATATACTTGGTCTTAGCTTCATTAATGTGTAGTCCAAGTTTCTTTGCTGCATCTTCTATGGCCAACAACGACTCTCTTAATACACGTTCCGATCTGGCGGCAATATCAATCTCTTCAGCGTACCCAAGAAGCTGAACGGTATTTTTAAGAAGAGTTGCATGTAGTTGGATTCCGGCCATACGCACTGATTTCTCTGTAGCGAAGTTAAAAAGAAGACAGGCTAGAGCATCTAACTGTCTTACACCGCAGTTAGTATAAAAGTTTTCCGAGAAGTCACTTCCTACTCGTACTGCACACTTTAAACCTGACATCGTCATTTTCACGAGCCGAATCAGTTTACTTGGGACGTTCATTTCCAACAGGGACTGATAGAGTTCTGACCGAGTTACACTATCGTAGACCGCTTTAAAATCAATGGACAGGTGATGGGTAACTGTTCTATACTCTTTGCATTTCTCCAGCATCAACTTCAGTGAGAACAGTTGGTCCAATGTGGACCTCCCTCGCCTAAATCCCGCTTGATATTTACTTATCTCCCTCTCGGCATGAGGAACTAGAATTTTATAACTAGAATAGAATTTCAGAGAGAACTTTATAAGCATATGAGAGTAGCTCTATGCCTCGATAATTGTCGCAATCCGATCGGTCCCCTTTCTTGTGCAGTGGGTAGATAATTCCTCTTTGTATTAATATATTAAGATTTGTATGAACAGGCTGAAGTATATATACATACATATATATATATATATATATATATATATATATATATATATATATATATATATATATATAGAGAGAGAGAGAGGGAGAGAGATTTTTTTGATTTTAGACAAAATTATATTTTGCTAGAAATTTGTGTTTGTTTAAGTATTAAAGCCGTAATTCCATTTTAGTTGATTGTGTCCTTCACGATCCTGCTTCTTTATTATTTTGGAAATATTGAGTGGCAATACCTCAATATACTTCCTCCTCTCTTTGCTAAAAAGCTTAGAGGATATCGCCAGATGTAGTGGGTTCTCTTCTTCGCCACAAATCTCGCAATTTGGTGTTGTCTTCATTTTTATGAAGTTTAAGAATGTATGTGTATTTCTATGGCTACTTCTCAGCTTAATAAAATTTGTTACTTCACTTCTTTCCATACATACTCCAATAGGGGTGAACAAAGATTGTAAATAGTTTATTGGGTGAATTAAATATTCGTCTCTCCCTTTACTTTGAGACTCCCAGTCATATAAATTCTAGAATTCGTAGACAATTGTCTTAGTGAACAGAAAATGTCTGTTTTGGCTATTTTAGAATTAATTCTTATTGTATTGGTATTATCTCGAGCAGTTTGATCTGCACGTTCATTTTCGTGTCACATGTCCTGATACCCACTGGGTCGGGTGCTTTATAATCTCTCGGTTTCATTTAAAAGAATTTTTTTACAGTCTGTATAAGAATGTATTGTTGGACATTAGCTGTCTAAAATCCTATTTTTATTGTTTTATATTTAATGGTTATAATTATAAGATAATTTGATTATAAAATCGAGGAACATGATGGTCAACAAAAATACTGGGCTGTTTGGTATATAAAAACCTCCTTATTATGATATGTTGGTGATATAGGTCACGCCAAACAGTCCAATATTTTATTATCTCTTCTCTTTAACCTATTCCATTCTTAATCCCATTCGTTATGAAATGCTCGTAAGATTCAGTTCCTAACCCCAGATACTATTTTGTTTATTTATATAAATTATCTTTCTCTGTTTATTTTATATTTAAATTTTTTTTTATTTCTATTGCCTGTATTTTGTATTTGTACTTTATATTACCAATAATTTTGTAAATATTTAATTTACGTTATGGCCACACTGGTAAATTTATTTATATTATAATTTGTTTGGAAGGACACTAGTCCCAGAATAATAAAGTTATTTCTATTTCAATTTATCATACGATTCAAATGGAAAATAAATGGGTATCCATGGGATTATGAAACAACATAGTTTACCGATCTTCAAATTGAAAACATTTATGATGAAGACATTCACGAAGTTTTTGAAGAATATTAATAATTTGGTACGAAGGTGTCTGTACCACAGACCATAACAACTGGGATTGCCTTACAAACTTCGTCAATTCCTAACCGCTACATATTTCTTATTTATCCGCTCCATCCTTAATGATAGAACCTTTAAAGTAAATCATAATTTTATTTATTCAATGCTCATTCCTAAGTCTGCTGGTTTTCCACAAGGTAATATCCTAGGCCACATTATCTGCACTGTTTATACAGCTGACATCAAAACTGATCGTAGCATTGTAATCAACACTTACGCTATTGATACAAATGTAATATCTTTTAATAATTATTCAGCTGCTGCATTTAAACTCTGCACTCAATCTCCACAGGAATTGGATGTCACCTGGAAAAATGATGTCATAACCGGCGAATTAAAATAAATCCTTACAATATTCCATCAATCAACAATAACTTACGCGGTATACCCACTACATTTTGTCCTATAGTATCCTTTATTATTATTCAACTAATCTTTTTCCAATATACCCGCTACCTAGTAATTCTCGTACATGACTGGAACGTCAAGAAACGGCATTTCGAATACCAAATTGTGAATAATAGAAGCTCATTTACATTATTATTATCAACCTTATTTTGAAAATTTGTTTCAGTTTTGGTTGTTTACAAAATTATCAATTGTTTCCCATATCAAATGTTTCCAATTTAAAATACTTTGAAAAATCTACAACGCTCCATATTTTTGGCAAAGTAGAATTATGTGTAAAATTTTAACTCCATAAAAATATATATTAAAAAACCCGCTCCATATTTGGTAAGCAACAAAATTACTCATAAAGACCTGTTGCATGTTCGGGACGGGAATAGATATCCTTCCCTTACCTACACTCGGCAATTAGTTTAGGAACTATCAGCCGTTCCTTCACAGGTTATATCATGCTTTATTGTGTATATATTCTTACTCATTCATTTTAGAAAACTGAGGTAATGTCGGAAAACTAGCATATTGGCATTAAAATACAAATTCCTTTTTACTTGTTGATTTACCATATTTTACAAGAATTTAAAAAATATTTTTTCTTGGTAAGTTGTTCTCCTTAGATGTTTTCAGGAGGGAAGAAAATTTCCTGAAAAATTACAGAATATATTAATTAAATTATTCATGAGGTATTTTGGAAGCAAAATTTAACGTTATTTAATTTATTAAAGAATACATTTTTCGCTTTAATGCATCCTTTGGGAGTTATAGGTGAAAAACTCAAAAAACATTGAAAAATCTATCTTTTTTGGTTGTAAAATGTTTTCCATTGGTGGCCCAAATTAACATATTAGTACAGTAAAAAAAAAACTAATATATAAAGATATACATACATTTATTTTTATAAATAGTATTATATTGTTCCTTGTACAATAATTATGTTAACTATTTCAATTATAACTTCAATTGTTTATAAATAATATAAACTTTCAAAATTTTCTTCGTGGAGTCCATTTTTTAGCGGCTTTAGATATTTCGATTGTTTTTACCCATAATTCCTAAACGATGTGTCAAAGCGAAAAATATACTCTGTAATAAATTAAATAACGTTAAATTTTGACTCAAACCAGTACATAAACTTAATAATATGGTTAGTTAACATATTAGTACAGTAAAAAAAAAAAAACAACTAATATACAAAGATATACATACATTTACTTTTATACATAGTATTATATTGTTCCTTATACAATAATTATGCTGATTATTTCAATTATAATTTAAAATACTTATAAATAATATAAACTTCCGAAACTTTCTTTGTGGAGTCCATTTTTTAGGGGCTTTAGATTTTTTTCGATAGTTTTTGTGTTTTTCACCCATAACTCCTAAACGATGCATCAAAGCGAAAAATATATTCTTTAATAAATTAAATTTTTATATTTTCTGTACATATGGTGTGAATGTGTCCATTTATCACTACAATTATTCTCCACGAGATAGAATATTATATATAAATAAATAAATTTAAAAAATAAATAAAAATAAATAAATTAAATAACGTTAAACTTTGCGTCAAACCAGTACATAAACTTTATAATTTGGTTATGCGGTAAGGAATAAAACCACGGTCAATTAACGCTGATTTTTACTGACTTTTTTAAAAACTGAGACAAATTCCTATTAATGGCCCTGTAACTCGGAAATTAATTCCCTATGAGGAAAACCCCATAGATCGAAGTTGTAGAACAACAAATTTTGTGCCGACTGAGTACTGACATATTTATTGTAGGCAAATTATATATCTCGAATTCATAAATTATCTATCTCGAATACATAAGGAAATAAAATGGAAGAATAAAATTAGAGACTTACAGGTGTGTTCAGCTAGGAGTTTCACTTAAAACTGGAAACCAAGGGTAAGGGCAGGTATAGGAGAAGCTGACTTGTTTGGGTAATGGGGAAAACCCAGGAAATTACAGTACCTAAAATTTGAAGATATGGAAACGGCCAGATACAAACTCAGCACCTCTTCGCCGCAGTTCCAGACTCCAAGGTAACATCAGATCCTCATCGCAGATTTTACCACATCACTACAACTCAGACTCTCCACAGATAGCTTCACATCATTCACTTACTCCGTCTTCATCACCCTCATCTCCTGGTATTCCAAATAAGAGGCATCACACTAACTTCACCGAACCCAGTTGTCTAGGTATCCTCAACTTTCTTAAACAAAATTCCACCCATATGAATCCAAGTTTAATAATTTTTGCAACCTCCACAAACAGCTCACTATATAAACAGAGCAATTTTGTGATCTTCTAGAATTTAAGGAACGGAGAACCTAGGCTAATAAAATTATAAAACAAAGAAAAAAAGAATGTTGGAGAGAATACCTGTCTTCAATTAACAGTTCGACTACATCTCAACAAGTATGGTGCAAAATTAGAACAATTAAGGGATCCAAAAAAATGTCCACAATATCAGGTTTAAAAACCCAAAATGGCACAGTAACATAAAATGTGGAGATGGCAAATGAACTAGGATCCTACTTTCAAAAACAATCTTCCACTGAAAATTACGACCAAAGTTTTGTTATCCACAAAAAGACAACTGAACGCCAACGGGTCATAATCAGATGCGAAGATACGGAAAACTATAATGCGATATTTACCATAGAGGAACTTAATAATGTCTTACTAAAACGTAAACCGAAGTCAATCCTTGGTCCTGATCATATTTCATATATATTCCTAAAAAAACTACCTATGGAAGCCAAAACATATCTCTTAAAATTGTACACTAATATATGGGTAGAGAGAACCACACCTGACTTATGGCACAAATCAATAATCATACCGATACCTAAGAACAAAAATGCTCTTAATTCCGATTGTTTTCGACCTATATCGCTTACCTTCTCTACTACGAAATTAATGGAAAATATGGTTAACCTAAGGTCGACAGACGTCCTTGCAAAAAAGCATCTGATCGCCAAAGAACAATGCGGTTTTGTTAGAAATCGTTCAACTATAGATCAACTTATAAAACTGGAATCAGAAATACAAACAGCATTTAAAAAAAAAGAACACCTAATTGCCATTTTATTTGATATACAAAAAGCATAAGATAGAGTATGGAGACGATATATTGTGAACAAGTTATTGGAATGGGGTATAAAGGGAAGGATGGTCAGGTATATAGAAAATTTCCTACAAAAAAGAGTTTTTCAAGTCAAAATTGAAGACCAGCTATCAACTACCTTCATCAAAGAAAATGGGGTACCCCAAGGATCAGTTTTAAGCACAACTATTTTTACAATAGCAATAAACGATATTGTAAAAAATGTCCACAAACCAGAAATTTGTACGTTGTTTGCAGATGACTTCACAATAATCATCAGAAGCAAATATATAAAATTCGTAGAATGGATTATAAAAAAACATCTTAGAATCGATAGAGCAATGGACTGAAACAACAGGTTTCAATTTTTCAACGACCTAAACCAAGTGTGTCCATTTCTGCCGGAAAAGACACTGTTTTGATAAACCATCATTATCACTGAAAGGAGAAATTTTACCATTCGTAGAAACTGTACGTTTTCTTGGCATGTTGTTAGACAGACAGCTGAGATGGACAGTTCATTTACGTAATTTGAAAACAGATTGCTTAAAACTAATAAATATACTCAGAACTGTTTCTGGAATGAACTGGGGAGCCGACAGAATGACACTATTTATCCTGTATCGAACTTTAATAAGAAGTAAAATAGACTATGGAAGTATTGTATATAATTCAGCCTCTGAGAGAGCACTCAAAATACTCGACACCGTCCACAACACTGCAATAAGATTATGCACCGGGCCGTTTAGATCTTCTCCGGTTGAAAGCCAATAAGTCGAAAGTGGAGAACCGAGCATAGCTTTAACAAGATCTTACTCTAGTTTACGCCTCATCTATAATTTCTAAACCGGACCACCCTAACCATAGTTTACCAGCATCAACACCAACCAAGTGTACTACTCAACTGGCATTACGGAGAGAACCCACAAACTACTTTTACAATTCGATTCAGACTTGACAATATAATGACAATAGACGACGCTTTATTCTACCAATGAAATAACTCTTTCATAAAAACAGATACGTCTCTTTCTAGGAAAATACAAACTGACGACGACCAATTCGTCAAAAAACAATTATTTACAGAAATGAAACACAAATACCTCGGACACACAACCCTTTATACAGATGCATCAAAAACAGATAGTGACGTAGGATGTGTAGTAATACTGAAAGACCAGTGCCTCAAATACAATTTGTCCCAAATAAACAGCGTCTTCACAAGCGAACTATTCGCCATATATATTAGGCCTGGTTATTACTAACAGAAAAACACATAAAAAATGGCCATATAGTTACAGACTCTTTAAGCTCATTAATGGCCATTGCCGAAGGAAAAGCCGGCAATGCCATTTCAAGGAAAATCAAAAACTGCTTCTGGGAAATGAAGGAGTCGCTGGACAGAGACATCGTCCTCGAATGGGCACCCTCACATTGTGGCATATCTGGGAATGAAGCTGCAGACAGAGCTGCGAACTTGGCAAGAAGAAAAACTAATGGAACCACAATGATCAAGTTAACGACTACTGCTGACTGGAGATTGGAATGCAAAAAAATGCTAAATGAAAAATGGCAATTCAAGTGGAACCAATCTATGAATAAATTGCAAGAAATTAAAAAAGATACCAAACCGTGGACGACCTCTTTCAGAAAGAACAGAAACGAAGAAATAATTTTAACTAGGTTTAGAATTGGACATGCAGCCTTACCCATGGCCACCTAATGAGAGGCCTGGAACCACCATTTTGTAAAACATGCAACACATCACTTACACTGAAATACATTGTAACAACTTGCAGACTATACTCTGACACCAGAACAAAACATAATATACCTTCCAACATATCTGATGCACTTTCAGATGACGAAGAAAAGATACAAAAAGTATTTGAATTTATAAAAGACATTAAATTTGTCCACCTAATTTGATTACATCTAAAGCCGCTAATGACCCGCTCGGGTAGATGCGGAATGTAACAATAAATAAATAAAATAAAAACAGAGTAAGGGATTTTTCTCTTATAATGCAGATCAAGCCAAATCTTTTCCAAATGTATCGAGTACCGGTTTAATAATTTTCATGTTGCCGCCTCATTAAAATCCAATTTACGAAACTCATTATTAAATTTTTAAAAAAATTGTTAAATTTAAAAATAGGAGAGATCATACAGGAATTAGATAATCTTAATTCAAAAATTTTATCCTCAACCCGATCATTCCTGAAAACAAAACTTAACTTTCCTGAGTTAAGATTTTACACAAAATTCTACTTTGCCAAAAATATGGAACGTTGTAGATTTTTCGAAGTATTTTAAATTGGAAACATTTGAGAACTTTGTGGACAATCAAAACTCAAACCAATCTTCAAAATATGGTTGATTTTAATAATGTAAATGAGCTTCTATTATTCACAATTTGGTATCCGAAATGCAGTTTCTTGGCTTTCCAGTCATGTACGAGAATCACTTGGTAGAGGGTATATTGGAAAAAGATTAGATGAATAATAATAAAGGATACTATAGGACAAAATGTAGTGGGTATACCGCGTAAGTTATTGGTGATTTGATGGAATATTGCTATGATTTATTTTAATTCGCCAGTTATGACATCATTTATCCAGGTGACATCTAATTCCTGTGAAGATTGAGCGCAGAGTTTGAAATGCAGCAGCTGAATCATTATGAAAAGATATCACATATGTATCAATAACGTAAGTGGTGAATACAATGCCATAATCGGTTTTGATATCAGCTGTATAAACAGTGCAGAAAATGTGTCCTCGGATATTATCTTGTGGAAAACCATCAGAATTAGTAATGAGCATTGAATAAATAAAACTATGATTTACTTTATCATTAAGGATCGAGCGGATTAATAAGAAATATGTAGAGATTAGGATTTGAAATTTGTAAGGCAATCACAGTTGTTATTGTCTATGGTACAGACACATTCGTATCAAATTATTAACATTCTCAAAAACTTCGTGAATGTCTTCATTATAAATATTTTCAATTTGGAGATCGGTAAACTTTGTCTATTAATTGAGTTATCATAATCTCATGGATACCCATTAACTTTCCATTTCAATCGTTAGATAAATTGAAATGGAATTAACTTTATTATTTTGGGACTAGTGTCCTTTCAAACAAATTATAAATGCATAATATAAATAAATGTACTAGTGTGGCAATAACTTAAATTAAATATTTACAATATAATTGGTAATATAAAGTACAAATACAAAATAAAAGTAATAGAAATATAAAAAAAATACATAAATACAAAATAAACAGAGAAAGATAAATTAAATAAATGAACGAAATAGTATCTGGGGGTAGTTAGTGAGTCTTACGAGCATAGGAATGGAATAGGTTAAAGAGGAGAGATTTGAAAGAGAAAACAGACTTGTCAGATATTGAGAGGGATAGAATTCCAGAGGATAGAACTACAATGGATTCCTCAAATGCAGCAGTTCGACGAGGAGGGTAGTTATGATTTAGATATTTTAACCACAAAATCTAGAAAAAAGATTTTGGGCACCTAAACAAATATTGGGCTGTTTGACGTGACCCCCATTCCTAACATGTCATAATAACGAGATTTTATATATACCAAACGTTCCAGTATTTTGGTAGACCGTCTTGTTCCTCGATTTTATAATCAAATTATCTTCCGATTGTAACCATGAAATATAAAACAATAAAATTGGATTTTAGATGGTTAAAGTCCAAAAATACATTTCTAATCCCATGCGTTGTTTTAACTGTCTTGGATTACATCGCCCGACTAACCAATGTAAAAAAAAAAAGTATGCATACAATCTAGAGAGGCAAAATAATCCGATAACGTTAAATGCACTTTACCCGTGCAATGCAAGAATTGCGGCAACGGGCACATGTCTCTGGATATTTTTGATTATCCAAAATGAAATAAAAACTATACAGACTGTAAACAAAACTCTTTTAAATGAAACCCAGAGATTATAAAGAGAACATCACCCGACCCAGTGGGTACCAGGACATCTGGGTCTACAGGAAAATGAACGTGCTGATCAAACTACTCGGATACTGCCAATACAATTCCATTAATTCTAAAATATCCAAAACAGACATTCTCTGTTCACTAAGACAATTGTCTACGAATGGTAGAATTTATATGACTGGGAGTCTCAAAGTAAAGGGAGAGACGAATATTTAATTCACCCAATAAACTATTTACAATCTTTGTTCACCCCTATTGGAATATGAATGGAAAGAAGTGAAGTAACGAATTTTATAAGGCTGAGAAGTAGCCATAGAAATACACATAAATTCTTAAACTGCATAAAAATGAAGACAACACTAAATTTCGAGATGTGTGGCGATGTCGAGAACTTACTACATTTGGTGATATCCTATAAGCGTTTTAGCAAAGAGAGAAGGAAATATATCGAGGTATTGTCGCTCAATATTTCCAAAAGAATAAAGTAGCTGGATCGTAAAGGACACAATCAACTAAAATAGTATTATGGCTTTAATACTAAAACAAATATAAATTTCTAGCAAAATATGATTTTGTCTAAACTCTAAAATATACACATAAATATAAAGCTTCCCCTAATTAGGAAGGAATAAAGTTTAACTATCCGCGGGGACCAGCCGCAGTGGAAAGTAGGGCCGGGATTCGATCCTATGATCTTTGTTTTACTAGTATTTATATTATACATTTATATTATACCCTCCCTTGCCTAATGGGAGGTAATGCATCACTGTACAACAACATCCTAATGCAACCGAAACAGTTTAAAAGTTTTTATCTTTGGTGGCTTCTGATCAAGGGTGACCGTCTTCCGGCGGTCTTCTTCGTAGTGGTCTTCTTCTTCGTGCTCCAATGTTAAATCGGGCTCGACCCACTGTGTCCTTCCAGCCATGAATAAATTTCTTGAACCGATGGAAGTTCTCCTTAATTAACAACTGAAGAAGTTAATGAAGAAGTTAGGACGTAAATTTTCGCAGTTCTCATGATTGTTGAACTTATTCCTTCGAATGCAGTGCATGTCATATCACGTGCTAAACAATCTCCAGAACTTCACAAGTGGGACATTAGGGAACTATGTCCTCACCAAAACCCCCATGCCCTGTGAGAAACTGTGAAACCAAATAGTCCCGGATAATCCATTGTGCATCTAGCCACGATTGTACGGTGAGGAAGTATCTCCTATGAATACTTCCGGGTTAGCAACCGACAGACGGCTCTATTCCTGAATTGTATCCTAAACTTTTGTTTGGTCACATCTTCTCGCAGGAGGAGGTCGAGAGGTACCGCCCCCGCTAGGAACTGCACTGCTTCATGCGACGTCCTAAATAATCTGGTGACACACAACAGGGACATCCTCTGGATTGACGCCAGCCTTTTTCGCTGTCTCTGTGTGATGTTATTGTTCCAGGAGATGCATACCTCAAAATACCCAGTACAACGCCATTATAGATCGTCATAGTTGGGTCACCTTAGTTGCTAGATAACCCAAGTTAGGTGTTATATTTAAGCATTTTCCTAACTTTGTACCAAGGTATGTTACCACCTCACTTGGGCGTATTATTTGACCTTCTATGTCCATGCTGATGGGTTGTGCTCTATCAATACCCTTCATGACGATGGCTTGGGTCTTTTCAGAAACCATCCTCATATTCTTTCCCTCACACCATCTGGCAACAAGGTTGACGCATCGCCCTGCGTCTACTTTCCCGCCATGCAGTTAGGTCGTCAATAGTAGTAGGGAACCGTGGAATGGTAGGGAACCGCTCATTTTCAAGCATTCCCAGATCTTCACTCGCCTGTCCCAAAGATAGCTCCTCACGAGGACATATATATTGGTAGGAGCGTCATATTTTTGCAGCTGTTGGAGTATGCAGGGCCACCATAAACTATCATAGGCGGATATGTCATAACGGAGCAAAACGGCGAATCGCTCTTCAACATCTCCTCGGACTCTCAGCAGAGCATCAGCGATTCCTGTATCGCTGCAAGCCGTGTTGCCGTGGAAGATTTGCTTGATCAAGTGCTTTACTAGTACAACACGCTAACCACTCCTATATCGGCAACATGTATATATATACAAAAAAAATATTTCAGGTTTAACTCGCCGGAAAAAAAATTAAATACTGGACCCGCTAGTGTTATTAAATAATCAGTAAAGTATACCAGCAATTCATCAAAAAATTAATGCGTCTCAATTAAAGAATCAAAAATGTGTCTTAATGCTCTTAAACTGGAGTTATATTTTCCAGTGAGACAAGCTGATCACTTCTTAAGTAAATTATTACTCTAACAGTCGTCGTAAAGTGTGAAGCTTCACCAAAACAGTTAACGCCCGCAGCGTTAATGTTTTTATTTATTAGTTTAAATAAATCTCATGTATTTAACGTTGTTAGGCATTATTTTTATCAACATGTTTTAAAGTTTAAACAATAAAAAAATAAAATAAAATCAGTTGATGATTGGCAGTATACAGATATAATGTACTGTAGTTTATAGGCTCCATTATTATGGAGTGTATTATAGTTATTGTAATGATTGTATTATAGCCTTACCTATATACAAGGCTACGTTTTAAATTGTAAGACTGTGAACTTTGTCAACATACGAAGCCAGTCTCAGTATTTTACTGGAGAGTCAAAGTACTAGAGTAAATCAATGATTGGTGTACTAGTGTAAACCGATGATTTCATAAAACTCTGGTGTACCAAGAGTTGCCAATTGCAGTACTGCCTATTTTGTACTAGTGTAAACCGATGATTTCATAAAACTCTTAAATGGACATAACTACAGTTTAATAAGAGTTATGCCAACATCTGACATCCACCCGAATATGAGGAGACTGAAAAGGCGCTGGATGAGAGATCCATTTACTTAAAATAAAATTTGTTTTTACAAGATGTCCACGACTAGAATATGGAATGATCTGCCCCAACTGATACATGCTCCAATAAGAGGTGTTGTATACCACGAACTCCTTTAGTCATTGACAGAAATCAACCGACCCTAAAGGTAACAACCCTAACGCTGTCAGTTCGTTAGGTTATAATGAGGTGTCACCATCACATCCCCGCTATTAGTTTTTTCCGGGTAGGGGATATAAAAGGAACAGTTTAGATCAGAACAGCAGTTTTGTGAGCTCCTTCGAGTCGAAGACATGAAGCTGATTTTATTCTTTGGTATTGTCCTGTGTAAGTACATTTAGAACATCCCGTCCAATAACTATCAAGTGCTTATAACAGAGATCGAAATCGATAATTAAAATTTAAAAAAATCAAATCTCATCGATATTTTAAAAAATCATTTTATGATTTCTATTATAAGCTATTTTCATTTTTAATCATAAGTGATCAAAATCAGGACCTGATCATTGTTGCTTAACATTTTTTTTAGAATTAGCAATAATATATAAGAAATATATATAATAGAAAGAAATATATAATATATATAGAAATATATATATTTCTTGGAGTAATACTTTTTTAAATCATAAATATATTTTTTTTGTAATCTCTTTGATATATTATGAGTCTTGATTGGCAGATAGAGAATATTAATTTCTTATATTCAAACACAACTTCTCTATAAAATATGTTAGTAATTTTGGCGTAATATACATACATATATATATATATATATATATATATATATATATATATATATATATATATATATATATATATTTATATGTATGCAATCGCGTGCAAAAATAAAGCGATTTCAAAAATATACCACTAAAAATATGTTAATAATTAATATGTACATACATATTAGTATTTAATTTGATTTGTGAGTAAAAGGGGATTTTTAATTTCTGATCAAAATTGTTTTATCACAATTTGTCCTTAATCCTTATGTGAAACCGTATGTATCTGTTAGTAACTGATCATAATTTTAAATCGAATTAATAAACATCAAAGATAGATTTAAATTTTTATTTATAAAACAGACACGATTTTTAAGTTAAAAATCAAATATAATAATTATTAAACGATTCTGAGAAAAAAATAATTAACTGTTTCAAAGCCTGTTCATAAATATATTGACTATATTGTATTACATTATTTTTATCTGAGTTTCTCACTGTGACTGCAACTTACAACTAACTTCCCAACCTTTTAATTATTTGATTTATTATTGAAATTAATTAATATATTAGTTCCATTGGTCTTCTGTGAAGATTTTTATTAAACCGTTATTACTACATTGTATTTAAGAAACGTCAATTTCAACTTTAAATTTAAACATTTGTTTTTCATATTGATTACTATGAAGATTATCTTAGTTTCAGAAGGGTAGGTAAATAGATTCTAGACGCCCACTCTCACAAATATTATAAAGTCAAACTTATTTATAATCCGCGTTAGGTCCATACATGCAACTTAAAAAATTGTAAACAACTCACAAAATATTGGTAATTAGAATTAAAAGTCTTAAAATGTAACACAGTTGCGGAAAAAGTACCATTAAAAGTACCAAACTATAACAAATCACATTATTAATATTATTTATAAATTGGGAATATGAAAAAAAAAATGTAGCTAAATATGAGCTTTTGTTTTCATTGGTTTAAAGATAAAGGCTTTTAAAATTTTTAAATATATATTTTAGGTATTTAGATAAGATTTTAATTTAATCTTATTTTATTTAATTAGTTAGATTTGTGGTGTATTTTAGAATATCAAATCATTGCACATAAAAAGTAAAATTATTGTTCCTTAAACTTTTATATCTAACATTTTTCACACTTCAAATCCTCCAGCCTCTTGATAGATGGGCTTTAGTAAATGCACAACTTACCTTATTATAAATCAAGATTAGTATTTCCCATATATATATATATATATATATATATATATATATATATATACAAATATGGTATTGAGAAATGCTATGTTACTTTCAGTCCTCGGCTTGGCTGCAGCATCAGTTGATACGAGCAATGGCTGTAACTTCAGATGCTTAGACCGCTACGATCCGATTTGGGGTATTGAGACTCGTGCAGGAAAAACTGAGAAGCGAGAATTCAGCAACTCATGTATGATGGAATTGGAAAACTCCTGTTATGGAAGTAAATATATTTTTTACTAAAAGTTAGATTATCTGTTTTTTCATAAGATTTATATTTATATAGATATAATAAATATTAGTATTGTTATGAATAGTATGATTTGGGATACAGATATAAATTCAACAGATACATGAATTCTGTTGAGATATGTTAGATTTATATTTCAAATTTTCGAGATTGGTCTGGATGATTAATGATTTATTTTTTTGCTCTGTATTTTTTTTTTTTTTGCTATCCATTCAATTCATAACATCTTATTCATTAGTGAGTTAAAAGAACTCATGTAACAAATAATAAGTACTATTTAATTATCAATATAAAGAATATTCCTTATAGGATAATTAAGTCGAGCAAACGTCCAAAAACATTAAATCAAATCTATCTATTGACATCGTAACAACCCTTACCTACATTTCAATTTGGATTTATTTTTATTACCATATCTATGATTTAATTAACCTCATATATGATTTAATTAATTTATTGTGTAACTTTGCAGGAAATTTCGTTCGATTGTGAAAATACCTAAAGAGAAAAACTAGTGTCTGGGCAAAATATGTATTGTTTTTCATATATTCATGTAAAATAAATAAATAAGTTACAAAAATATATATTATTTTCTTCCCGCTATTTGCTCTTTGGAGTGAAGCTTAAAAAAAAAGTATTTTATATATATATATATATATATATATATATATATATATATATATATATATATATATATATATATATATATTAATCAATCGATCATCTATATATAAATTTTAGCCGATTCAAATATTTTAAAAACAGATATATATATATATATATATATATATATATATATATATATATATATATATATATATATATATATAAAACATGTATATATAGATGATCGATAGAAATTTTTATTTAATAATCACGAGAATTTTCTATGCGACGTTGTACAGAACCTGGCATATAGGAACGAAAGGCTGCTATGGTGAAATATAGGTTTATCTCTATTTTATCGGTCAAAATTTGTGTAAGGCGATGTGTTAATGGTCTGTGAATTCTTTTATTTAGTAATAAGTAGGATATTCCATGTGAGACTGTACAAAACTTAAACAAAAGAGAAAAATATATGGATATATCGGCCGTGTCGGTTTTGTTCAAAATTTCGATATTGGTCGATCTCTATGTTGAATAGGTCAAATTATGAATTTACTTTGAAGGTTCTATCAGTAGTGATTCATAACGAATAATTATGAAATATGTAGGAAATAGAAATTGACGGAGTTTGAATTGAATCCTCGGATGCCAGTAAACTTCCGAGATTTTATTTGTGGAGTGTCCATTTTTGATTCTACATCGTGCCACCGTCATCTCAAAAATTTTGGATAGGTAGCTATGTCACCACTCTATACTATCAATATATTACGCGGACAATTTTATAATCTCAGCTTATTTTTTAATAATTTTACTATTTAAATGACTTCATACTGGTCGTTGTGTATAACGGATGCGGACATACTTCATACAAAGATATTAATCAGAAAGTCTCTCCACAACCGAGAGCAGCGAGTTTGTAAGTTCATATTCTGAGAACATTAATCCAATCGAATGTCGCTTAGTTCAATAATGCCTACTAGGAGTTCGGTTTTAAAATAGAGTTTAGAGTCTTAGCCGTTTGTTGTCATTTCTACAGATTTGATTGTAACATTTCAACGCGGTTCCGGTTAAATTTCAAAGAAAACATATGCTATTAATGGATGGATCGGAAAACCTTATTATTCGCATTTTAGCTACACCATTAAAATTTAGCGGCAAGGCATTTTAAAGAAATAACGAATACTGTGAATAACAAACCGCGGAAAAGTGAATACAAAAAAATGAAATTTTAGGAGTAGTTATTATATGACGTAGGTGAAGTAACATATTACGTATTTAAGATAGGGATAGATATTACGTTTAAGATAGGTATAGATATTACGTTTTAGATATGTATAGATATTACGTATTTAAAATAGGTATATGCCTTAGATGTGACGGCACCTTTTTTCTTAAAATCGGCTAACCGGAAGTGCCACTTTATAACAACGCTTGTTCAATATTGGGGGCCCGGTACATGCCATATGACCGGGAGCCCTTTTCTTGAGAGATACAAAAATAAATAAATGTTCTAGAGGGGAATACTTGTGAATATATGTATAAAGGTTTACGTACAGTTTGATGAGGGGGCCGGTCTCGCGCCTTCTCTCTCTCTCTCTCCGCCGTTGCGGGTCCAGAATTTAGCCGAAGGGCTGTAGTTCTCGAGGTCTGGTCAGGAGGTGGTCGTCAGCAGTCCCTTTTGCCTTCTTCGCTCGCTAGCATCTGTCTTTTGGCCGCAGATAAGGCCGTCTTAGAGAGGGGGTAGTGCAAGTTGAGACCGGGGGTCCCCCCGTGTTGTTTATACAACGATAATTTAAAATACTGTACAACAAAATTTTGGATGTAAATCCAACATACCGCCCACCTAAATTTGGCTCAGCCAGATTTAACAATGATAAGCAAAGATAACAAATTCAAGAGCGAAGTGGGGAGAGGCAGTAAACAAGAGCGCGAAATTGCCTCCAGCATCCAAATTTACAAAGTAAAATAAATAATATTTACATGAATAAATAAATAAATAAATACTATAGAATAAATAATGAATATATACATCAATAAATTGGCAATGGTTATTATATTGAACAATGGCCAATTCTACCAAAGGTATGAATCGTCTCACAAACTCGCCGCCGCGAAAACCCTGCCGCCCACCAAGATAAGCCCAGGAACATTTTGAAAAAGTACAGCCGCAATTGCGAGGGGAAATGTGTACCTCGCAATTCCACCGATACGTAGTCCCAAAAAATAATCCACACGATGTGAATAAAATTTGGCATGAACCAATTCTCCGGGAGGAGAGTTATGGTGACCGATGGACCAGACCACACGGGATCGAAAATCCGCGAATTGTGAGATCGGAAACGGCAAAATGATTAAACGTATAAACGAAACGAAAACGCCGATCGCGAAGTAAACCAAACGCACGGATGGACCTTTGGCAAGCATCAATTCTCCGGCAGGAGAGTTTTGGTAAGCGGCGAATGAGACCGAATGGAATTGAAAAATTCGCGAAAATGGGGTCGAAAACCCGCTAGATTCGTCCGATCGCGCTAATACCGAATATGATGTTGCCGAATGTGCATAGGTCGCCTCCAGCTAAGTGGCAGACATGATGATGTCGTTAAGCCTACTTAACGCGAGTGGTTACTCCCTTACGACTCACACTCCCTGCGCCAGGGCGATGTGTGCATTCAGAAGGGAGTTCGCGAAGGATGTTGTGAGTAGTTGTTGACGCTCCGGCGTGAAAGCGTCACGTTTGTGTTTAAGTCGTGGGTTCCGGCTAAAAACGGCTTTTGAGTGACCAAAAAAAACCAGGAGCGATTATCGAAAGGGCGAAACAAGACCTTATTACGGGACTTACTACGGAACTATGTCCTGGCCCGTCCGCCATCGCGTGAGCGAGAAACTTTACGGCGGGCTCGCAAGGATAACCTCACGGACAGAAATTAGTGGCAGGATACAGAAACGTCGTTATCTCTAACAGACACGCGCATCCTTCCTCTGTTATGGTTGAAACGCCGTGTACGAGGGCGATATATTTGATCGGTATGGGAGCTCGCGACGAAGCTACGGCTCGCAGGACCAAGTTTCTCCGGCTTCCGAAATGTTCCAACCCGTACCGATACTGGCGATTCAGAGTAGGTTAACAGGGATACGACCCGTGATGAAGCTTTAGTCGAGATATTCCCCATGACGACGTTCCCGAGGAGAGTTGGTAGCAGATAGAGATCATTATCCACTGAGGCCTTGGTGGGAGCACCAGTGAGAAGGCGAGGATATAGATCGGCACCTACCAACATGTCGATAGGACCCGGGACTCCGAAGGACGGGTCTGCCAAAACATGGGTTGACAGTTCACGAACCAACCCAGTGGGTAAGGGGCGCTTTGGTATATCGGAAGTAATCCGGTCCACCACCAAAGCGCGCACCTTGAAATTCGTACGGTCATCGAAGATCGCGCCGAGCCTGCACGTCATATAACCTATAATTTTCCCGACAGGACTGTCACCCAAACCCAAAATCTTGCCGTCGAAAGGATGCATCGGGCTGCCAATGCGAGCCGCGAGCTGAGCGGTGATGAACGTATACTGGCTTCCGGAGTCCAGCAAAAGACGCGCCGA
The DNA here is from genome assembly GCA_928085145.1 of Nezara viridula. Classification (NCBI taxonomy): domain Eukaryota; kingdom Metazoa; phylum Arthropoda; class Insecta; order Hemiptera; family Pentatomidae; genus Nezara; species Nezara viridula. Next base: position 183,931,465 of record OV725077.1, on the reverse strand, counting down.
GGCATCACGCTTCGACCCGGACAGCACCGCTTGTGCCGTGCCTATTAGTGCCTCAGAAGAGAAGTCGGACGAAACAGAGGCGCCGCGAGCGTGACCGACGAAATCGCCCGCCCCCACGGAAGTTTCCTTAGTGTTCAGGTCGGAACGATTTTTTTCATGCAACAAGCTATGGTGCTTTTCTTGACAAAAAGTGCACGTAAATGCGGAAAAGCATTCCGAACCTCGATGGCCGGATCTGAGACAGTTATAACAGAGACTATACGATTGTACGAATTTGTAGCGTTCCTCGATTGACAGCGCAAGAAATCTGAAACACCGCGCCAGATGATGCTTCCCCTTGCAGTGAGGACACGGATCCCTATTGGGCGAGATGGATTTACTCCGCGGAATCTCCTCCAGTGACCGTCGGCGTCGGGATCCACTCTTCAGACTCCTGTCCAAAGACGTCTGTTTAGGCGAGGTCGCGTATTTAAACGTGGTGGGACGAACATCCGCCTTGCCGGTAAGCAAAGTTACTCCTGTTCTTCTCCTGTTCGCTTCCTGGACGCGCGGTGCGTCGGAAGATACCGCTTCAAATTCGCGGGCCATCTTTGAGGACATCATGCGATGCCTCACAAAAGCGATGACTTCGTCCGCGGTAGGGAACTCGCCGTTCGCGTGAGAGAGCTCAAATTGACGTCTGGTGGCTGGGTCCAACGCGCGGAGAGCTAAGGTGGACATAATGACTTCTCCTTCGTTTTCCAGAGCCAACGCGCGGAAGCTCGCTATACTTTCGCCCACAGTCGCGAGATAAGCGGCATGCTTGGAATACTCGCTGCCAGAAGTAGGGGCCCTATGATTTAAAACCCTCTGGAGGCAACGTGACGCGAGAACTCGTGGGTTATCATACTCTCGCATGAGAGCGTCTCAGGCCTGCTGGTATGAGCCGGAATCGAATGAAAACGCCGAGAGAAGCGACGCCGGTTCGCCGATAAGCGCATTTTTCAAGTAATGCATTTTACTTATCGGCGTTAAGTGGGTGTTGTCGTGGATCAGGGACACGTAGGTGTCGCGAAAGCTCGTCCAATTCGACAAATCACCGTTGAAAACGGGCACGTCTATGACCGGAAGTTGAGGCGGATAAAGCGAAGGGGTTGAGCCAGATTTGGCGTTATTATCAACCGCGGCGCGATGCGAGCTTAACCTCCGATATCCCGCCTCTATTTTCCGTACTCCCCCCTGAATGGCGTCGTAGCCTGTTTCCCAGTCGGGCGGATAGGCTGAAGCACCCTGGGACGTGTAGAGCGCATCTAATTCCTCCAATATATTCTCAAATTTCTCCTACATTAACCTTGATTCCTCGTAAATTACTTCGTACTCGAAGAAGTCCCCATTGCTCAAATCCGCGGCTTGGACAAATAATTTGTTGAGACCGCGCTTGAGATGGCGAAGCTTACGCTCGAGTGCGTCACCGTGGCCGGATAAGTCGCTCAACTGTTCGTTACCGCCACCCATGGTTCCGAATGAATATATAATTTGAGGAGACAATCACTAAATTTATTTAACGAAGTCGTAAAATTGTGAGGGATCCAAAACTGAAACTTCGAAATTTGCCTGATTCAAATTTCTACGAAAAAGATTTCAGAACAAAAAAACTTAAGATTTAGATGAAAATTTAAGATACAATAAATCATCGAATAATTAAATATAATCCGTTAAAATAAATATCCATGCACATAAAATAATGAAATTCAAATAATCAAGTAAATACTCATGCATTTAAATTGATGCTAGATAAATAATTTAATAAATATTTATGCATATAAACCAATGAAATACAAATAAATATCTATGCATATAAACTAATAAGATCAATAATTAAATAAATATTTGTATATATATGTATATGAAGGATGAAATGTAAATAATTATATAAATAGCTATGCATAAAATAAAAACCAATGAAATGAAAACAATCACAAAAAGAACAATTATGCGTATACACTTATGAAATATAAATACCTTAATAACAAGAAATTAAACATGCGTGAAAAGCTAATAAATATATAAAAAATTCAACAATATTTAATAAATATAAAAACATGCATGAAAATGAGGTAATAAATCTATATATAAAATCAACAATATGAAATAAAATATGAAAACGTGCGCACACGTAACAATCAATAAATACATGAACAAATATTCAAACAGTTGAAGTATATATAAGTAAATTCTGAATAAAATTGTTCCTAAAATAAAATGCAACAATTTTCTTAATTATGCAAGAATATTACTAAGAACAGTTATATGTTTCAATATTCTGCTTGTATATTATAGTTTTATGAACTGACAATCATAAATCGCGCAAAATGCATCTAAGCTGAAAGCTGAAACAATGCAATAATTCATAGAGTATACAGCGAGATCCGAATTATTTGGATGCTGAAGAAATTGAAATACGTACGAAAGATAAGGTAGAAGTAGCGGCGGAAGTAAGCATAAATGTTGTTCCCGATGGAATTAGGCCTTGAATGTTGCTTCAAACGGTATTAGGATTCACCTGCTGGCTGTTTAAGCCGTTTAATATTACGATAATTAATGGCGATATTGGCGTTAATAAATGCCGTTAATATTTAAGGCTATTAGTTGATACAACGTAAAAAAAAAAAAAAATAATCGAGAGTTTAAGTTAGTATTAAAGAAATTAAATTTTTGAAAAGATGGGCGTATGTTTACAGTATTTTTATTCACAAGTATTCCTCCTCACCCGGGGCACCATATGTTCAATATTGGGGGGCCTGGTACATGCCATATGACCGGGAGCCCTTTTCTTGAGAGATACAAAAATAAATAAATGTTCTAGAGGGGAATACTTGTGAATATATGTATAAAAGTTTACGTACAGTTTGATGAGGGGGGCCGGTCTCGCGCCTTCTCTCTCTCTCTCTCTGCCGTTCCCGGTCCAGAATTTAGCCGAAGGGCTGTAGTTCTCGAGGTCTGGTCAGGAGGTGGTCGTCAGCAGTCCCTTTTGCCTTCTTCGCTCGCTAGCATCTGTCTTTTGGCCGCAGATAAAGCCGTCTTAGAGAGGGGGTAGTGCAAGTTGAGACCGGGGGTCCCCCCGTGTTGTTTATACAACGATAATTTAAATGCACTATACAATAAAATTTTGGATGTAAATCCAACAACGCTGAAACACATTTTCACAACTTTCTCAAAAACGGCTCTAAGGATTTTGATTAACCTCGGTGTATCATTGTATAATTAAGTGGTCTTTAATATCAATTAGGTCTTATCCCCATTGATGTCACTTTACAGTTCTTAAATGCCCTATGTTCAAATACGTCTACCTCTCAAGTACCTTTAATATGGTTTATTTTAAAAAGTTAATCATTTCACATCATTCAAAGTTACGAAAACATGCTAAATATAACTTTTGAAAGAATTTGATAAGTTAATAAAGGAGAAAAGAAATAAATCGCAGAAAAACCTGCGTTGCTATAGAGTGTAGCGCCTAAAGAAATGTAGCGATTTCAATGAAACTTCGCTAAAGCCATTTTCTTGAAACCCTTTAAATTTATCTATATAACATACTTCAGCGAAAAGAAGCTGGAAAAAAAGTTACGAGGGATGGTAAAATTAAATTCCGAATTACTCAAAAAGTATACACTTTTTTGGTGATATTGTGATAAGGTGTTTCAAAGGTATTTAAGTTGCCTAAAAAATAAAAGAAGTTTCATCGAAATCGAAGCACTATTAGTAGAGATATCGCGATTTTCATATATGTTTACTATCACTTACGTATATATGTAATATATAGTAAGGGTAAGTATTGCGATCGAGAAAATTTTTAAATATGAGTTTTCAACGAAAATAAACCTTTTGAGGTACCCTGAGTCGAAATGACCGCGTCCCGAAAAATGGTCTGTGTGTCTGTGTGTTTGTATGTTAGCAGTCTAGCTCAAAAACGAAAAGTCCTACGTAACTGATATTACGTATTTGAGATAGGTATATGCCTTAGATGTGACGGCAAATTTTTCCATAAAATCGACAAACCGGAAGTGCCACTTTATATCAACGATAAAACACATTTTTGAAACATTTTAAAAGTTTATGGAATCTACTAAAAAAACAAAAAAACTCTTTAAGACCGGACAATTAGGGTGAAAGATATGGTCTCTAGTTTTTTTTTCCCCTGAAGAGGCGAAAAGCTTGATAAATTTAAAATATACTTTTTTAATGTTTGAGACTAAAAAAACCTTTTTTCTACAGATATTTAATAAAGTATCTTTCCTAAGAACAGTTTTCATAAGAAATAATTACCTAAATTTATACTTTATTCTCAGTTCTATATTTCAACACTGCATTCATCACCTCCGGAATCAACTTACTCATATTCTGTATAGATAACTTTTTCAACTAAAAATATCACTATAATGACATCACTCAAAAATGTTGAGATTGGAGTTAGTCATTCTGAGGATTATAAAAGCAAAGAAAGTTGTGTGGTTTATAATACGACGAAGTGACTATATTTTTATTTCCTGTCGTCGATATATTTAATAGACATTTTGTAATTATAATGGTCTTAATGACTTGTTATCTGTAAGCTTTAAGCATTAGCTCCGTTTAAGATGCACTTCAAAAAAGTTTATAATAGCCCTGCATTGCCAGAAAATAATTTCTATTCATAGTAGATCGGTAAGTGAAAGTTGTGTGTTGGGCGCACCAGATTCTTTATATCTATATAGTAATTTAAAAAAATACATATTTGTTTTTAAAAAACTATCAAATACAAACAAGTTGAGCATGACCTTCATATGAGCAATTTTATTATAAAAAATATATATTTTCCCATAAAAATATTTTATAATTATAATTTTAAAAAAATTGATTGAATAAATCATTTTATTTTCTCGATTTATAAATTATAGAATACAATTTTAGTTTTCTGTTATGTTTTTTTATCATGTTATTTATCCAATTTATTTTAACGGATATCTCTCTATAGCGGCCAATTTTTGATTTCCCGTAAGGGTCCACTTCAGAGAGGTTTTCCTAAAGTAACTAAAATGGACGAATATTTATAACTATTTAGTTTTTATTTTTATTCATAAAAACCTTTTTTTTTTTTCATCTTACTCCTTTCCTGGCGAATGAATAAGTTTTTGTTATTATTTAGAGAGCTATACTGAAGTATACAATTCACCAAGAAAAACAACCCCGTTAAGATTTAAGGCACGGTTAAAATGTTTAAGCACGTACTATAACTGAAAATAGTTTCAGTTTAATTGACTGCATTGCTGTCTTTATTTAGAAATAAAGAAAAATAGTTAATAATACTTGACCATTTTAGTTACTTTAGTAATACTTCTATAAAGTGGACACTTACAGGAAATAAAAAATTGGCCGCTATAATAATAATAAATAATATTGCTTTATTTATTCTGGGACGAGTCCCTTTAGAATAATACAGAAAGACAAAAATGTGGGCTAAGGAGCCTTAGAGCTACATAAACAAAAATATAGAGTAATTAAATAGTCAAAATAAAAAAATAATAGAAAAATTATAAGTTACTTACTAATTTAAATCAGTTAATAATAAAAAATAAAAATATAAAAATAAACATGAAATAAAAATAATGAAGAACGGTGTAATAATTTATATACATATTTACTATAGTAACTTATTATAATGTTTTGGGGACTAGATGGATAAGAAATTATTGAACAGGTAGGATTTAAAGATAGGAAGGGTTTTGGATTGACGGATGTGGAGAGGGATGGAGTTCCATAGGGATGAGGATCGGATAATGAACGTCTGTCGAAAGCAGCGTTCGGTGGGACCTTACATATAAATCAGAAGAACGGGAACGAACTGAGGAGTGGTGGATCAGGAGGGGAAGGTCATTAATATAAATAGCAAACAGAGTACGAGATAGAGAGGAACCTTGAGGGACACCACAGGAGAAGGGAAGGATTTTAGATGGAGTTTGGCCTGGGACAACTACATGCTGGCACCGATTTGAAAGGAATGATTTGAACCAACGCAGGGTAGTGTTGGATAGATGAAGATTGTGCAATTTAGTGAGGAGGATGTTATGGTCTACTGTGTCAAAGGCTTTGGAAAAATCTAGAAGAATGAGGATAGTAAGGTTTTGGTGTTCAATGGAGTTTTGAAGGTCATAGGTTATTTTAAGGAGAGGGGATATCGTTGAGTATCCAGGTCAGAAGTCGGAAAGGAGAGAAATAGGTCGGAAGTCGTGAAGTAAGGTAGGGTTTGAAATTTTATTCAAAGGTCGGACTAGGGCAGTTTTCCAGGAGGATGGGAGTATGGAGATTTGCAATGAAAAGTTGAAGATATGGTAAAGAACAGGTAGACTGGATTTTATTAGTTTCACCGGAATATTATTAGGACCATAATCATTAGTGTGAGATTTTAGGATAGTGGAAAGTAATTCATCGTTGGACACATGGGAAAAAAAGAAGTCTTCTGGTTTGAAATTATGACGTTTGATTTCGAAAGTAGGAGAAGAATTGTGAGTGAAGGATAAGAAACCGTCATTGAGATCATCTGGAGTCAACTGAGTTTATTGGATTCTGATAGGGATAGGTTACGGAGTATTCTCTATTTGGATTTGGAATCGGGAACATTGGAAAGGGCATTATGAAAGTAAGTGGCTTTAGCAAGTCGGATTGTGGATTGGGTTCCATTGCGAAGTTCTTTGAAAAACGCATAATCAGTAGGCAAATGGGTTCGACGGTATTTGCAGCTTGCTGCATAATTTATTTTCATCATTTCCTTTATTTCAGGAGTCAGCCAAGGAGAAGTGGGACGAGGGAAGGTTCCGGTTTTCTGTGGAGCATGGGTGTGTGAAAAGTATTGTAAGTTTAAGGTTAGGATAGATAAATATCCGTCTATTTAGCTATAGAGAGATATGCGTTTTAAAAAAATAGTTAAATAACATATAATAACTAATATCATATTTTATAATTTATAAATCTTGAAAATTAAATCGTTTATTCGATCAATTTTTTTTTAAATTATAATTTTCAAATATTTTCATGCTCAAATATATATGAAAACTTATGAAGTTCATGCACAACTTGTTTGTATTTGATAGTTTTTTAAAAACAAATATGTATTTTTTTAAATACTATATAGATATAAAGAAATGTTTGTAATCTGTAATTTTTGTTTTAACTACCATAATTATTTCATGTGCCAAATTGTTATGGAAAGATAATATCGTTACAATTCCTTCACTTTCCTCCTTCAAAATGAAAATTGTTTTTCAGCTTACAAATTTATGACAGAACTTCTTCAATATTCATTTAGGGCCTGGAGGACTCGTAGATCACGAAAATGCATTGTCAGCTCAAAGGTCCAGTGAGAGAATTGCTCGAAATGATAGTGCGAACGGAGGCGGGTTACTTCACCTACGTCATATAATAACTACTCCTAAAATTTCATTTTTTTGTATTCACTTTTCCGCGGTTTGCTATTCACAGTATTCGTTATTTCTTTAAAATGCCTTGCCGCTAAATTTTAATGGTGTAGCTAAAATGCGAATAATAAGGTTTTCCGATCCATCCATTAATAGCATATGTTTTCTTTGAAATTTAACCGGAACCGCGTTGACATGTTACAATCAAATCTGTAGAAATGACAACAAACGGCTAAGACTCTAAACTCTATTTTAAAACCGAACTCCTAGTAGGCATTATTGAACTAAGCGACATTCGATTGGATTAATGTTCTCAGAATATGAACTTACAAACTCGCTGCTCTCGGTTGTGGAGAGACTTTCCGATTAATATCTGTGTATGAAGTATGTCCGCATCCGTTATACACAACGTCCAGTATGAAGTCATTTAAATAGTAAAATTATTAAAAAATAAGCTGAGATTATAAAATTTTCCGCGTAATATCTTGAGAGCATAGAGTCAATTTCGATTTCCTACATCTTTCACATTTATTCGTTATGAATCTCTACTGATAGAACCTTCAAAGTAAATTCATAATTTGACCTATTCAACATAGAGATCGACCGATATCGGCATTTTGGACGATACCGACATGGCCGATATATCAATAGAATTTCCACTTTTCTTTAAGATAGTACAGTCTCACATGGAATATCCTACTTATTGCTAAATAAAGGAATTAACAGACCATTAACACCACATCGCCTTATACACAAATTTTGAAGCATAAAATAGAGATAAACATATATTTCAGTATAGCAGCCTTTCGTTCCTATATGCCTGTTTCTGTACAACGTCGCATAGAAAATTCTCGTGATTACTAAATAAAAATTTCTATCGATCATCTATATATACATGTTTTATATATATATATATACTATATATATACTATATATATATATATATATATATATATATATATATATATATATATATATATATATATATATATATATATATATAGTTATATATTATACTTTTATTTTAAGTTTCACTCCAAAGAGCAGATAGCGGGAAGAAAATAATATATATTTTTTTAACTTATTTATTTATTTTACATGAATATATGAAAAACAATACATATTTTGCTCCGATACTAGTTTTTCTCTTTAGGTGTTTTCACAATTGAACGAAATTTCCTGCAAAGTTACACAATAAATTAATTAAATCATATATGAGGTAATTAGATATGGTAATAAAAATAAATCCAACATGAAATGTAGGTGAGGATTGTTACGATGACAATAGATAGATTTGATTTAATGTTTTTGGAAGTTTGGTCAACTTAATTATGCTATTAGGAATATTCTTTATATTGACCATTAAATTGTACTGATTAATTTGTTACATGAATTCGTTTAACTCACTTACAAATAAGATTATATGAACTGAATGGATAGCAAAAAAAAAAATACAGAGTAGAGAAATAAATCATTAAATCATCCAGCCCAATCTCGAAAATTTGAAATATAAATCTAACATATCAAAATAGAATTAATTTATTGGTTGTATTTATATCTGTATCATGCTATTCATAACAATACAAATATTTATTATATCTATACTTATCAATATTCATTATATCTGAATAAATATAAATCTTATGAAAACACAGATAATCTATCTTTTAGTAAAAAATATATTTACTTCCATAACAGGAGTTTTCCAATCTCATCATACATGAGTTGCTAAATTCTCGCTTCTCAGTTTTCCCTGCACGAGTCTCAATACCCCAAACCGGATCATAGCGCGCTAAGCATCTAAAGTTACAGCCATTGCTCGTATCAACTGATGCTGCAGCCAAGCCGAGGACTGAAAGTAACATAGCATTTCTCAATACCATATTTGTTTTTGTTCAGGTAGTTAGGATTATTTGATAATTTAAGCATTTGTCTCAGCTACATCACATATAATAATATAAAACACTTTTTATAGAAGAATTCTCCCTGCAACACTTTTGGAGACAGCCCTGATGAAGGCCTGAACTTCAGGTCGAAACGTCGGCATATGTAAATATAAATATTATCATTTATTTTTGCCTTCTTATTTGACTGATCACCACAACTATTCTTCTCTTCATTATCCACGACAGTCAACCTTTTACCAATTATGTATTTATAAGTAGGCTTTGAAATCGTTAATTATTTTTTCCACAAAATCATGTATTAATTATTATATTTGATTTTTAATTTAGAAATCGTATCTGATAATAATAATGATAAATTGTGATAAAAAAATTTTGATCAGAAAATAAAAACTCCCTTTTAATCATAAATCAAATTAAATATTAATATGTACGTACACATTAATTATTTACATATTTTTTAGTATTATATTTTTGAAATCGCTTTATTTTTGCATGCGGCACCTGCACTGTATACATGTAAACATATAAATATTTATATATTTTTTTGTAAGCCAAAATTACTAGTAAATTTTGAAAATAACTAAGTTGTGTTTGAATATTAGAAATTAATATTCTTTATTAACCAATCCAGACTCTTAATATATCACAGAAATTGCAAACAAGTTTATATTTATGATTTTAAAAAGTATTACTCAAGAATTATTATTATGGCTAATTGTAAAAAAAATGTTGAAAAACAATGATCAGGACGTGATTTTGATCACCTATGAAAAAATGAAAATCGCTCAGAGTAATAATCATCAAATGATTTTTTAAAATATCGATGAGATTTAATTTTTTAAAATTTTTATTATCGATTTCGATCTCTGTTATAAGCACTTGATAGTTATTGGACGGGATGTTCTAAATGTACTTACACAGGACAATACCAAAGAATAAAATCAGCTTCATGTCTTCGACTCGAAGGAGCTCACAAAACTGCTGTTCTGATCTAAACTGTTCCTTTTATATCCCCTACCCGGAAAAAACTAATAGCGGGGATGTGATGGTGACACCTCATTATAACCTAACGAACTGACAGCGTTAGGGTTGTTACCTTTAGGGTCGGTTGATTTCTGTCAAAGACTATAGGAGTTCGTGGTATACAACACATCTTATTGGAGCATGTATCAGTTGGGGCAGATCACTCCATATTCTAGTCGTGGACATCTTGTAAAAACAAACAGTTTTAGTTGGTTTTAATTTTTCATTTTTACGATATGTTTCTTTAAACACTGTTTATTTGGAGTTTAAAAAATTACATGTTTTACGTGTTTCAACTGTTGATGGTTGATAACCAATAATGAGGTAGCTAATGAAATTTTATCGAATAATTACATGTCTAATATGAGAAAGGACAGTAGCCAACGCCTCTTCTCTGGCTTGGTTCAGTTATTTTATTTTAAGTAAAGGATCTCTCATCCAGCGCCTTTTAAGTCTCCCCCTCATGTTCGGGTGTATGTCAGATGTTCCCACGACTCTTATTAAACTGTAGTTATGTCCAATAAAAAGTTTTATGAAATCGTTGGTTTACACTAGTACAAAATAGGCAGTACAGATATTCGCAACTCTTGCCTCGTTCGTTAGGTTATAATGGGGTGTCACCATCACATCCCCGCTATTAGTTTTTTCCGGGTAGGGGATATAAAAGGAACAGTTTAGATCAGAACAGCAGTTTTGTGAGCTCCTTCGAGTCGAAGACATGAAGCTGATTTTATTCTTTGGTATTGTCCTGTGTAAGTACATTTAGAACATCCCGTCCAAGAACTAACAAGTACTTATAACGGAGATCGAAACCGATAATTAAAATAAATAAAAATCAAATCTCATCAATATTTTTAAATATCATTTGATGATTTTTATTATAAGCTATTTTCATTTTTAATCATAAGTGATCAAAATCAGGACCTGATCATTGTTGCTCAACAATTTTTTTAGAATTAGCAATAATAATAATTTTTGGAGTATATACAAATATGGTATTGAGGAATGTTATGTTACTTTTAGTCCTCGGCTTGGCTGCAGCATCAGTTGATACGAGCAATGGCTGTAACTTCAGATGCTTAGACCGCTACGATCCAGTTTGGGGTATTGAGACTCGTGCAGGGAAAACTGAGAAGCGAGAATTCAGCAACTCATGTATGATGGAATTGGAAAACTCCTGTTATGGAAGTAAGTATATTTTTTACTAAAAGTTAGATTATCTATGTTTCCATAAGATTTATATTTATATAGATATAATAAATATTTGAATTGTTAGGAATATTATGATTTGGGATACAGATATAAATTCAACAAATACATTAATTCTATTTTGATATGTTAGGTTTATATTTCAAATTTTCGAGATTGGGCTGGATGATTTAATGATTTATTTCTCTACTCTGTATTTTTTTTTTTTTTGCTATCCATTCAGTTCATAACATCTTATTTGTAAGTGAGTTAAACGAACTCATGTAACGAATTAATCAGTACAATTTAATGATCAATAGAAAGAATATTCCTAATAGCATAATTAAGTTGACCAAACTTCCAAAAACATTAAATCAAATCTATCTATTGTCATCGTAACAACCCTCACCTACATTTCATGTTGGATTTATTTTTATTACCATATCTAATTACCTCATATATGATTTAATTAATTTATTGTGTAACTTTGCAGGAAATTTCGTTCAATTGTGAAAACACCTAAAGAGAAAAACTAGTATCGGAGCAAAATATGTATTGTTTCTCATATATTCATGTAAAATAAATAAATAATTTAAAAACCTATATATTATTTTTATCCCGCTATCTGCTCTATGGAGCGAAGGCTTAAAAAAAAGTATAATATATATATATATATATATATATATATATATATATAATATATATATATATATATATATATATACATATCAATCGATCATCTATATATACATTTTAGCCGATACCAATATTTTAATAACATATATATACAGATGATCGATTGATATTTTTATTTATTAATTACGAGAATTTTCCATGTGACATTTTACAGAACCAGGCATATAGGAACGAAAGGCTGCTATGCTGAAATATAGGTTTATCTCTATTTTATCGGTCACAATTTGTGTATAAGGCGATGTGTAAATGGTGTATTAATTCCTTTATTTAACAATAAGTAGGGTATTCCATGTGAGACTGTACAAAACTTAAACAAAAGAGAAAAATATATGGATATATCGGCCGTGTCGGTTTTGTTCAAAATTTCGATATAGGTCGATCTCTATGTTGAATAGGTCAAATCATGAATTTACTTTGAAGGTTCTATCAGTAGAGATTCATAACGAATAATTATGAAATATGTAGGAAATAGAAATTTTGAATAGGATCCTCGGATGCCAGTAAACTTCCGAGATTTTGTTTGTGGAGTGTCCATTTTTGATTCTACATCGTGCCACCGTCATCTCAGAAATTTTGGATGGGTAGCTATGTCACCACTCTATACTATCAAGATATTACGCGGACAACTTTATAATCTCAGCTTATTTTCAATAATGTTACTATTTAAATGACTTCATACTTGACGTTGTTTACGACGGATGCGGACAGACCTGATACAAAGATATTAATGGAAAGTCTCTCCACAACCGAGAGCAGCGAGTTTACGAGTTCATGTTCCCAGAACATTAATTCAATCGAATATCGCTTAGTTCAATAATGCCTACTAGGAGTTCAGTTTTAAAATAGAGTTTGACAAACGCTCTAACCCCCTAGTCAGTTACAAAAGACTCATATACATGACTACAATAAGAACTATTTGGACTTACGGAGTTGAGCTCTGGGGCTCCACTAAGCCATCGAATTCCTCTAGTATCCAATCCTTACAATCCAAAATCCTTCGTAAAATCCTCACTGCTCCTTACATTGTCACAAACAAAATCATCCATAACATTTTTTTTATCCATAGGAACCCATAGGAACATTTTTTTAATGTTAATTATGTTTCTGACCTGGCGCAGTCCAGATACCTATCCTTCCATAACAAACTTCAGAACCATCCAAACCCTCTCGTTTCTAACCTTGCTTCCTCCTCGATCCCTGACATTCTTCAGAGGCATCTGAAAAGAAGGTGGTATAGAGATATCCTTTTGTAAATACTTTTTTAGAGTGCTACCAATGGGTAGTTTCTCAACAAGTGATTTCATGCTATTATATTTCTTTGTTCACATTTACTGAATGTATTCTTTACTTGTAATACAGTTGTAAATATCATCAATAAAAAAATAAAATAAAAAATAGAGTTTAGAGTCTTATCCTTTTGTTGTCATTTCTACAGATTTGATTGTAACATGTCAACGCGGTTCCGGTTAAATTTCAAAGAAAACATATGTTATTAATGGATGGATCGGAAAACCTTATTATTCGCATTTTAGCTACACCATTAAAATTTAACGGTAAGGCATTTAAAAGAAAAAACGAATACTGTGAAAAGCAAACCGCGGAAAAATGAATAAAAAAAAAATGATTTTTTACGAGTAGTTATTATATGACGTAGGTGAAGTAACATATTACGTATTTAAGATAAATATAGATACAACGCTGAAACACATTTTCACAAAAACGGCTCTAAGGATTTTGATTAAACTTGGTGTATCATTGTATAATTAAGTGGTGTTTAATATCAATTAGGTCTTATCCCCATTGATGTCACTTTACAGGGCTTAAATGCCCTATGTTCTTACACGTCTTCCTCTAAAATAGCTTTAATATGGTTTATTTTAAAAAGTTAATCATTTCACATTATTCAAAGTTACGAAAACATACTAAATATAACTTTTGAAAGAATTTGATAAGTTAATAAAGCAGAAAAAAAATAAAGCGCAGAAAAACCTGCGTTGCTATAGCGTGTAGCGCCTAAAGAAATGTAGCGATTTCAATGAAACTTCGCTAAAGTCATTTTCTCTAAACCCTTTAAATTTATCTATATATCATACTTCAACGAAAAGAAGCTGGAAAAAAAGTTACGGGGGATGGTAAAATTAAATTCCGAATAACTCAAAAAGTATACACTTTTTTGGGGATTTTGTGATAAGGTGTTATCAAAGGTATTTAAGTTGCCTAAGAAACAAAAGAAGTTTCATCGAAATCGAAGCACTATCAGTAGAAATATCGCGAATTTTGAATATGTTTACTTTCATTTACGTATATATGTAATATATAGTAAGTGTAAGTATTGCGATCGAGAAAATTTTTGAATCTGAGTTTTCAACGGAAATAAACGTTTTGAGGTACCCTGAGTCGAAATGACCGAGTCCCGAAAAATGGTCTGTGTGTCTGTGTGTTTGTATGTTAGTAGTCTAGCTCAAAAACGAAAAGTCCTACGTAACTGATACTACGTATTCAAGATATGCCTTAGATGTGACGGCAAATTTTTCCTTAAATTTGGCTAACCGGAAGTGCCACTTTATATCAACGCTGAAACATATTTTAAAACATATTAAAAGTTTATGGAATCTCCTAAAGAAACAAAAAAAAAAACTCGTTAAGACCGGACAATTAGGAGGAAAGATATGGTCTCTAGTTTTTTCCCTGAAGAGGTGAAAATTTGGATAAATTTAAAATATATTTTTTTAATTGTTGAGATTAAAAAAACCTTTTTTCTACAGATTTCTAATAAAGTGTCTTTCCTAAGAACATCTTTCATAAGAAAGTAGTACCTAAATGTATAATTTTATTCTCAGTTCTATATTTCAGCACTGCAATAACCACCTCTTGAATCAACTTACTCATTTTCTGCATAGATAACTTTTTCAACTAAAAATATCACTAAAATGACATCACTCAAAAATGTTGAAATTGGAGTTAGTCATTCTGTGGTTTATAAAAGCAGATAGAGTGACTAGATTTTTATTGCCTGTCGTCGATATATTTAATAGATATTTTGTAATTATAATGGTCTTAATGACTTGTTATCTGTAAGCTTTGAGCTTTAGCTCCGTTTAAGATGCACTTCAAAAAAATTTGTAATAGCCCAGCATTGCCAGAAAATAATTTCTATTCATAGTAGATCGGTAAGTGAAAGTTGTGTGTTGGGCGCACAAGATTCTTTATATCTATATAGTGATTAAAAAAAATACATTTTTGTTTTTAAAAACTATCAAATACAAACAATTTGAGCATGACCTTCATATGAGCAATTTTATTATAAAAAATATAAATTTTCCCATACAAATATTTTATAATTATAATTTTTAATAAAATTGAATGAACGAATGATTTTATTTTCTCGATTTATAAATTATAGAATACAATTTTAGTTTTCTGTTATGTTTTTTTTTATCATGTTATTTATCCAATTTTTTTTAACGGATATCTCTCTATAGCGGCCAATTTTTGATTTCCCGTAAGGTTCCACTTTAGAGAGGTTTTCCTAAAGTAACTAAAATGGACGAATATTTATAACTATTTAGTTTTTATTTTTATTCATAAAAACGCTTTATTTTTCCATCTTGCTCCTTTTTTGGTGAATGAATAATTTTTTGTTATTATTTGGATAGCTATAGTGAAGAATTCGCCAAGAAAAACAACCCCGTTAAGATTTAAGGCACGGTTAAAATGTTTAAGCACCGTACTATATCTGAAAATAGTTTCAGTTTAACTTGACTGCTTTGCTGTCTTTATATAGAAATAAAGAAAAATAGTTATTAATACTTTTTATTTATTAATTAATAATTTTAGTTACTTTAGTAATACTTCTATGAAGTGGACACTTACAGGAAATAAAAAATTGGCCGCTATAATAATAATAAATAGTATTGCTTTATTTATTCTGGGACGAGTTCCTTTAGAATAATACAGAAAGACAAAAATGTGGGCTAAGGAGCCTTAGAGCTACATAAACAAAAATATAG
This sequence comes from Nezara viridula, assembly GCA_928085145.1. Taxonomy (NCBI): domain Eukaryota; kingdom Metazoa; phylum Arthropoda; class Insecta; order Hemiptera; family Pentatomidae; genus Nezara; species Nezara viridula. The sequence continues at coordinate 183,915,214 of OV725077.1, read as the reverse complement.
AGTAATTAAATAGTCAAAATAAAAAAAAATAATGGAAGAAATTATAAGTTACTTACTAATTTAAATCAGTTAATAATAAAAAATTAAAAATTAATAATAAACATGAAATAAAAATAATGAAGAACGATGTAATGATTTATATACATATTTACAGAAGTAACTTTTTGTAATGTTATGGGGACTAGATGGATAAGAAATGATTGAACAGGATGGGTTTAAAGGTAGGAAGGGTTTTGGATTGACGGATGTGGGGAGGGACGTAGTTCCATAGGGATGAGGATCGGATAATGAACGTCTGTCGAAAGCAGCGGTTCGGTGGGACCTTATGTATAAATCAGAAGAACGGGAACGAACGGAGGATTTGAATTGAAGGAGATCGGAGATGTATGAAGGACGGTGGGATTGGATGACTTGAAAGAGGAATTATGTCAGCAAATACTTACAACGGTAGGAAGGATAAAGCCACTTCAACTCTGCATAAAAACGGGAAACAGCGGCGTCCCTTGGGATCCCAAAGATGTATCGTAAAAAAGGAATTTATCAAACGTTTTAATTTCGCCTCGAGATCCCCAGAGACGCCCCCATATACCGTACAGCAATAGTCAGAGTTTGGAAAAATTAAGAAACTTACTAGTAGCCTAAGGGTTTCAAGGAAAAATAGATGACGGAGTAATTTAGACGTTTTAATGTGGAAATGGTACGGCAGGAGATGTTGGATATATGATTTTTTCCAGGAAAGCCTTTGATCAAAAATTATTCGAAGGTTTTGATGGAGGGATAAAATTTGATGGGATTATCATGTAGGATTATCATGTTTTCGGAGTTGATCTCAGACCCGAGGTAAACAAAGCTGCTTACCTTTTCGAAATTAAATGTTTCAGCCACAAAAGAACCGGTCCCTGGCCCATCTCTTCCGACTCTCATATACTTGGTCTTAGATTTTGACGTTTTTCACTTTTAGAAACAGTTTGCATTTCACATTTAGAAACAGTTTGCATTTCACAAACACATGTCGTCGAAGGGAGTATATTCTATTAAATAATATATCAATCATATCTATACAATTATACTAAAACTCACAGTTCTTCCAGCAATCGAACAAGATTGGGGGAAATTAATTTTACTAATAAAATTAATTTTGAAAGGGTTCAAAATGTTTTCGAATATAGCTACAATACATAAAAGTTAAATATGACCCCTATTTCTTGCCTGTGTTTTTCCAGTTTTTTAAAGTAAATAAATGTACGTATAAAAAACAAGAAAATAAAATCTATCCAAATCCTCAAACCATCAGTCATGTCAACCTTTGAAGGGTCATGGTCATAGAACTGAGTAAAAGATACTATTTCTTGGCTTAAACTTAATAACCTAATAAACTTAAACTTATGCAATGAGTTGATATCTTAAATCTTAAGCATTCTCAGAACGAAATTCTAATTAAATTGTATTCTGTGCTAGGGGAACATTTCATACTTAAAATACGAAAACAAATTTGTTGGCTTTTTGTTAACAATAGATACTACTGCTTATTATTTAGTTTTTAAATCGTTCACAAAAATTGTCATTGGACTGCCAAATTTGCCATTCAATTCAGATACGAAACAGCTATAATTAACGACACTTTGTGTAAATTACTTTGCAAATAAATACCGCTCCCATTCCATGATGTCCACTACCAAGGCGAAGATATGACAAAAGTTTCAAGACAGATTCTATCGTTTTATGGTAAATATTACTTCATATTTCCTGTACTGCTGGCCAATAAATTGGTAATAACATTATCCAATCTCCACTTTATCTTCGTTTTCAATTAGTTTTAATGTGTAATCGATAATTTATTTAGTTATCTCACAAATATTTACTACGAATATAAATATCATTAGACATTGGCGATATCGATAAGGAGTATCGGAACTTGCCCGTTATAGCAACAACCCGAATTCCCGCTTAACCACCAATTCCCTATCCTAAATATCCATTATAGTCCAATTAATGTGTAGTCCAAGTTTCTTTGCTGCATCTTCTATGGCCAAGAACGACTCTCTTAATACACGTTCCGATCTGGCGGCAATATCAAAGTCGTCAGCGTACCCAAGAAGCTGAAAGGTATTGTTAAGAAGGGTTGCGTGGAGTTGGATTCCGGACATACGCACTGGTTTCTCTGTAGCGGAGTTAAAAAGAAGACAGGCTAGAGCATCTAACTGTCTTACACCGCAGTTAGTATAAAAGTTTTCCGAGAAGTCACTTCCTACTCGTACTGCACACTTCAAGCCTGACATCGTCATTTTCAGGAGCCGAATCAGTTTACTTGGGACGTTATAAAGATACATTTTTACAATATATTTACACATTAGGATATTTGATAGAATAGATAGAAAGATAACTTTATTCTGGGACACATACACTAGTCCCTTGAGAATAACAAAATATAACAAAATTAAAATATTACATCTGGCCAAAATAAAATAAATCGAAAAAAAGAAATAATGTAAAAATTCTATATACAAAACAAACGAAACTATATACAAAACCATTAATACTATGACAAGAAACTTAAAGCTATTTGCTCTTATAGACCAGTATACACTTTTCTGAAAAAAATAAAGAATTAAAAAATAAAAATGTATCAAATTCTCTATTAAAATCCGCTCGAATGGTTAGCAAGTATCTGACTGTTTTTGTGATAGGAATTGGAATAGGAGGGATTTGAATGTGGATATGGAGGGGGAATGTCGAATTTTGATAGGGAGGGAATCCCAGAAATTGACAGAGCGAACAATAAAGGAATTTTGGAATGAGGCAGATCTGTGAGAAGGCATGTAAAGGTCAGAAGGTCGAGATCTTGTGGACAGGGAATGGACTGAGGATTTGAACTGGAGAAGGTTGTAGGCGTAAGAAGGACGATGGTTGTTGATGATTTGGTAGAGGAACGTACCTAGAAAGTATTGTCTTCGGAAGGAGGGGAAGAGCCACCTTAACTCAGTGTAGTGGTGAGAGACATGGGAGTACCTCGGGGCACCAATAACAAATCTTACACAGCTATTCATTAATCTTTTCAGTCTATCATGGAGCTCCACCGAGAGGCCATCATACACCACACAGCTGTAGTCAAAGTGGGGGAAGATGAGAGAGGAAATTAGGAGTCTACGGATATGTTGAGGTAGGAGATGGCGGAAGCGATGAAATAGTTTAAGGTTAGAAATTGCCCGACGGGAAATGTGAGAAATATGGTTGGTCCAGGAAAGGGTTTGATCTATGAAAAATCCTAAATTTTTAACAGAGGAGTGGAAGGAAATTGGCTGGTCATTAAGGTGTAATATGGGAAAGTCAGTATGGGATCTAATGAGGGGCTTGGAACCAATGACAATGGCCTGAGTTTTGGCAGCATTTAACTTTAATCCATTTACATTTGCCCAGGCATTGATTCGATCAAGGTCTTCTTGAATCTTGGCAAATGCCCCCAGTAACTCAGAGGGAGAAAAGGATAGGTAGATCTGGGAATCATCTGCATAAAGGTGATGGGAACAATGGAGAATTGATTTAGGTAGGTCGTTAATGTAGGAGCTGAAAAGGAGAGGAGATATGCTTGAATCCTGGGCAACTCCAGAGGATAAAGAAAGGAAAGCAGATAGTGGTTGGTTGGGTATGGAGACTGCTTGGGTGCGTTGGGAGAGGAAAGATTGGAACCAAGAGATGAAACTATTGGAGAAAGATAATGATTTTAGTTTGTTGAAGAGGATGGAATGGTTGATGGAATCGAAAGCTTTGGAGAAGTCTAGAAGAATAAGGACAGTTAATTTTATATCATCTATTGCAGATTGAATGTCGTTGGTAATTTTAATTAAGGCAGATTGTGTGGAATAGCCGGGACGGAAACCAGATTGGAGAGGATCAAATTGGTTGGACTTTTCGAGGAACTTGGAGACTTGGGATTGCACCAGTCTTTCAAGAGGCTTTGAGAGGTTAGAAAGAATTGAAATTGGACGGAAATCTTCGGGTGAGGATGGATTAGGCTTTTTATTTAAAGGAAGGAGAAGACGTTCATTTCCAACAGGGACTGATAGAGCTCCGGGCGATTTACACTATCGTAGGCGGCTTTAAAATCAATGAACAGGTGATGGGTAACTGTTCTATACTCTTTGCATTTGCACCAGTATCAACCTCAGTGAGAACAGTTGGTCCAATGTGGACCTCCCTCGCACAAATCCCGCTTAATATTTGCCTATCTCCCCCTCGGCATGAGGAACTAGTCTCTCAAATAGTATGTTAGACAGAACCTTATAAGCACATGAGAGGAGCACTATGCCTCGATAATTGTCGCAATCCGATCGGTCCCCTTTCTTGTGCAGTGGGTAGATAATTCCTCTTTGTATTAATATATTAAGATTTGTATGAACAGGCTGTAATATATATATATATATATATATATATATATATATATATATATATATAGAGAGAGAGAGAGAGAGAGAGAGAGAGAGAGAGAGAGAGAGATTTTTGATTTTAGACAAAATCATATTTTGCTAGAAATTTGTGTTTGTTTTAGTATTAAAGCCGTAATTCCATTTTAGTTGATTGTGTCCTTCACGATTCTGCTCCTTTATTATTTTGGAAATATTGAGTGGCAATACCTCGATATACTTCCTTCTCTCTTTGCTAAAACGCTTAGAGGATATCGCCAGATATAGTGGGTTCTCGTCTTCGCCACACATCTCGCAATTTGGTGTTGTCTTCATTTTTATGAAGTTTAAGAATGTATGTGTATTTCTATGGCTACTCCTCAGTCTTATAAAATTCGTTACTTCAATTCTTTCCATACATATTCCAAATAGGGGTGAACAAAGATTGTAAATAGATTTTTGGGTGAGTTAAATAGTGGTCTCTCCCTCTGCACGTTCATTTTCGTGGCACATGTCCTGATACCCACTGGGTCGGATGCTGTTCTCTTTATAATCTCTCGGTTTCATTTAAAAGAATTTTTTTACAGTCTGTATAAGAATATATTGTTGGACATTAGCCGTCTAAAATCCTATTTTTATTTTTTTATATTTAATGGTTATAATCGTATGATAATTTGATTATAAAATCGAGGAACAAGACGGTCTACAAAAATACAGGGCTGTTTGGTATATAGTAACCTCCTTATGTTGGTGATGTAGGTCACGCCATACAGCACAATATTTTATTATCTCTTCTCTTTAACCTATTCAATTCTTAATCCCTTTGATCATGAAATGCTCGTAAGACTCACTTCCTACCCCCAGATACTATTTTGTTTATTTATATAATTTATCTTTCTCTGTTTATTTTATATTTAAGTATTTTTTTTTATATTTCTATTGCCTGTTTTTTGTATTTGTACTTTATATTACCAATAATTTTGTAAATATTTAATTTAAGTTATGACCACACCGGTGGATTTATTTATATTATTTGGAAGGACACTAGTCCCAGAATAATAAAGTTATTTCCATTTCAATTTATCATACGATTCAAATGGAAAGTAAACGGGTTTCGATGGGATTATGAAACAACACAGTTTACCGATCTTCAAATTGAAAACATTTATGATGAAGACTTTCACGAAGTTTTTAAAGAATGTTATTAATTTGATACGAAAGTATCTGTACCACAGACCATTAGAACTGGGATTGCCATACAAACTTCGTCAATTCCTAAAATTTACATATTTCTTATTTATCTGTTTTATCCTTAATGATAGAACTTTTAAAATAAATCATAATTTTATTTATTCGATGCTCATTCCTAAGTCTGCTGGTTTTTCACAAGGTAATACCCTAGGCCACATTATCTGCACTGTTTATACAGCTGATATCAAAACTGATCATAGCATTGTATTTAACACTTACGTTGTTGATACATATGTGATATCTTTTAATAATGATTCAGCTGCTGCATTTCAAACTCTACACTCAATCTTCACAGAAATTGTATGTCACCTGGAAAAATGATGTCATAACCGGCGAATTAAAATAAATCCTTACAATATTCCATCAAATCACAAATAACTTAGGCGGTATACCCACTACGTTTTGTCCTATAGTATCCTTTATTATTATCCAACTTATCTTTTTCCAATATACCCGCTACCTAGTAATTCTCGTACAAGACTGGAACGCCAAGAAACTGCATTTCGAATACCAAATTTCAATACCAGAAGCTCATTTACATTATTATTATCAACCTTATTTTGAAAATTGGTTTCAGTTTTGGTTGTCCACAAAATTATCAATTGTTTTCCATATCAAATGTTTTCAATTTAAAATACTTAGAAAAATCTACAAAGCTCCATATTTTTGGCGAAGTAGAATTATGTGTAAAATTTTAACTCCATAAAAAAATATATAAAAAACCCACTCCATAATTAGTAAGCAACAAAATTACTCAGAAAGAGTAGTTGTTGCATTTTCGGGACGGGAATAGATATCCTTCCCTTACCTACACTCGGCAATTAGTTTAGGAACTATCAGCCGTTCCTTCACAGGTTATATCATGCTTTATTGTGTATATATTCTTACTCATTCATTTTAGAAAACTGAGGTGATGTCGGAAAACTAGCATATTGGCATTAAAATACAAATTCCTTTTAACTTATTGATTTTCCATATTTTACAAGAATTTAAAAAATATTTTTTCTTGGGAAGTTGTTCTCCTTAGATGTTTTCAGGAGGGAAGAAAATTTCCTGAAAAATTACAGAATATATTAATTAAATTATTCATGAGGTATTTTGGAAGCAAAATTTAACGTTATTTAATTTATTAAAGAATACATTTTTCGCTTTAATGCATCCTTTGGGAGTTATAGGTGAAAAACTCAAAAAACATTGAAAAATCTATCTTTTTTGGTTGTAAAATGTTTTCCATTGGTGGCCCAAATTAACATATTAGTACAGTAAAAAAAAAACTAATATATAAAGATATACATACATTTATTTTTATAAATAGTATTATATTGTTCCTTGTACAATAATTATGTTGACTATTTCAATTATAACTTCAATTGTTTATAAATAATATAAACTTTCAAAATTTTCTTCGTGGAGTCCATTTTTTAGCGGCTTTAGATATTTCGATTGTTTTTGGTTTTTACCCATAATTCCTAAACGATGTGTCAAAGCGAAAAATATACTCTGTAATAAATTAAATAACGTTAAATTTTGACTCAAACCAGTACATAAACTTAATAATATGGTTAGTTAACATATTAGTACAGAAAAAAAAAAAAAAAAAACTAATATACAAAGATATACATACATTTATTTTTATACATAGTATTATATTGTTCCTTATACAATAATTATGCTGATTATTTCAATTATAATTTAAAATATTTATAAATAATATAAACTTCCGAAACTTTCTTTGTGGAGTCCATTTTTTAGGGGCTTTAGATTTTTTTCGATAGTTTTTGTGTTTTTCACCCATAACTCCTAAACGATGCATCAAAGCGAAAAATTTATTCTTTAATAAATTATATTTTTATATTTTCTGTATATATGGTGTGAATGTGTCCATTTATCACTACAATTATTCTCCACGAGATAGAATATTATATATAAATAAATAAATTAAAAAAATAAATAAAAATAAATAAATTAAATAACGTTAAACTTTGCGTCAAACCAGTACATAAACTTTATAATTTGGTTATGCGGTAAGGAATAAAACCACGGTCAATTAACGCTGATTTTTACTGACTTTTTTAAAAACTGAGACAAATTCCTATTAATGGCCCTGTAACTCGGAAATTAATTCCCTATGAGGAAAACCCCATAGATCGAAGTTGTAGAACAACAAATTTTGTGCCGACTGAGTACTGACATATTTATTGAAGGCAAATTATATATCTCGAATTCATAAATTATCTATCTCGAATACATAAGGAAATAAAATGGAAGAATAAAATTAGAGACTTACAGGTGTGTTCAGCTAGGAGTTTCACTTAAAACTGGAAACCAAGGGTAAGGGCAGGTATAGGGGAAGCTGTCTTGTTTGGGTAATGGGGAAAAACCCAGGAAATTACAGTACCTAAAATTTGAAGATATGGAAACGGCCAGATACAAACTCAGCACCTCTTCGCCACAGTTCCAGACTCCAAGGTAACATCAGATCCTCATCGCAGATTTTACCACATCACCACAACTCAGACTCTCCACAGATAGCTTCACATCATTCACTTACTCCGTCTTCATCACCCTCATCTCCTGGTATTCCAAATAAGAGGCATCACACTAACTTCACCGAACCCAGTTGTCTAGGTATCCTCAACTTTCTTAAACAAAATTCCACCCATATGAATCCAAGTTTAATAATTTTTGCAACCTCCACAAACAGCTCACTATATAAACAGAGCAATTTTGTGATCTTCTAGAATTTAAGGAACGGAGAACCTAGACTAATAAAATTATAAAACAAAGAAAAAAAGAATGTTGGAGAGAATACCTGTCTTCAATTAACAGTTCGACTACATCTCAACAAGTATGGTCCAAAATTAGAACAATTAAGGGATCCAAAAGAATGTCCACAATATCAGGTTTAAAAACCCAAAATGGCACAGTAACATAAAATGTGGAGATGGCAAATGAACTAGGATCCTACTTTCAAAAACAATCTTCCACTGAAAATTACGACCAAAGTTTTGTTATCCACAAAAAGACAACTGAACGCCAACGGGTCATAATCAGATGCGAAGATACGGAAAACTATAATGCGATATTTACCATAGAGGAACTTAATAATGTCTTACTAAAACGTAAACCGAAATCAATCCTTGGTCCTGATCATATTCCATATATATTCCTAAAAAAACTACCTATGGAAGCCAAAACATATCTCTTAAAATTGTACACTAATATATGGGTAGAGAGAACCACACCTGACTTATGGCACAAATCAATAATCATATCGATACCTAAGAACAAAAATGCTCTTAATTCCGATTGTTTTCGACCTATATCGTTTACCTTCTCTACTTCGAAAATAATGGAAAATATGGTTAACCTAAGGTCGACAGACGTCCTTGCAAAAAAGCCTCTGATCGCCAAAGAACAATGCGGTTTTGTTAGAAATCGTTCAACTATAGATCAACTTATAAAACTGGAATCAGAAATACAAACAGCATTTAAAAAAAAGAACACCTAATTGCCATTTCATTTGATATACAAAAAGCATAAGATAGAGTATGGAGACGATATATTGTGAACAAGTTATTGGAATGGGGTATAAAGGGAAGGATGGTCAGGTATATAGAAAATTTCCTACAAAAAAGAGTTTTTCAAGTCAAAATTGAAGACCAGCTATCAACCACCTTCATCAAAGAAAATGGGGTACCCCAAGGATCAGTTTTAAGCACAACTATTTTTACAATAGCAATAAACGATATTGTAAAAAATGTCCACAAACCAGAAATTTGTACGTTGTTTGTAGATGACTTCACAATAATCATCAGAAGCAAATATATAAAATTCGTAGAATGGATTATAAAAAAACATCTTAGAATCGATAGAGCAATGGACTGAAACAACAGGTTTCAATTTTTCAACGACCTAAACCAAGTGTGTCCATTTCTGCCGGAAAAGATACTGTTTTGATAATCCATCATTATCACTGAAAGGAGAAATTTTACCATTCGTAGAAACTGTACGTTTTCTTGGCATGTTGTTAGACAGACAGCTGAGATGGACAGTTCATTTACGTAATTTGAAAACAGATTGCTTAAAACTAATAAATATACTCAGAACTGTTTCTGGAATGAACTGGGGAGCCGACAGAATGACACTATTTATCCTGTATCGAACTTTAATAAGAAGTAAAATAGACTATGGAAGTATTGTATATAATTCAGCCTCTGAGAGAGCACTCAAAATACTCGACACCGTCCACAACACTGCAATAAGATTATGCACCGGGCCGTTTAGATCTTCTCCCGTTGAAAGCCAATAAGTCGAAAGTGGAGAACCGAGCATAGCTTTAACAAGATCTTAATCTAGTTTACGCCTCATCTATAATTTCTAAACCGGACCACCCTAACCATAGTTTCTTTACCAGTATCAACACCAACCAAGTGTACTACTCAACTGGCATTACGGAGAGAACCCACAAACTACTTTTACAATTCGATTCAGACTTGACAATATAATGACAATAGACGACGCTTTATTCTACCAATGAAATAACTCTTTCATAAAAACAGATACGTCTCTTTCTAGGAAAATACAAACTGACGACGACCAATTCGTCAAAAAACAATTATTTACAGAAATGAAACACAAATACCTCGGACACACAACCCTTTATACAGATGCATCAAAAACAGATAGTGACGTAGGATGTGTAGTAATACTGAAAGACCAGTGCCTCAAATACAATTTGTCCCAAATAAACAGCGTCTTCACAAGCGAACTATTCGCCATATATATTAGGCCTGGTTATTACTAACAGAAAAACACATAAAAAATGGCCATATAGTTACAGACTCTTTAAGCTCATTAATGGCCATTGCCGAAGGAAAAGCCGGCAATGCCATTTCAAGGAAAATCAAAAACTGCTTCTGGGAAATGAAGGAGTCGCTGGACAGAGACATCGTCCTCGAATGGGCACCCTCACATTGTGGCATATCTGGGAATGAAGCTGCAGACAGAGCTGCGAACCTGGCAAGAAGAAAAACTAATGGAACCACAATGATAAATTTAACGACCACTGCTGACTGGAGATTGGAATGCAAAAAAATGCTAAATGAAAAATGGCAATTCAAGTGGAACCAATCTATGAATAAATTGAAAGAAATTAAAAAGGATACCAAACCGTGGACGACCTCTTTCAGAAAGAACAGAAACGAAGAAATAATTTTAACTAGGCTTAGAATTGGACATGCAGCCTTACCCATGGCCACCTAATGAGAGGCCTGGAACCACCATTTTGTAAAACATGCAACACATCACTTACACTGAAATACATTGTAACAACTTGCAGACTATACTCTGACACCAGAACAAAACATAATATACCTTCCAACGTATCTGATGCACTTTCAGATGACGAAGAAAAGATACAAAAAGTATTTGAATTTATAAAAGACATTAAATTTGTCCACCTAATTTGATTACATCTAAAGCCGCTAATGACCCGCTCGGGTAGATGCGGAATGTAACAATAAATAAATAAAATAAAAACAGAGTAACGGATTTTTCTCTTAAAATGCAGATCAAGCCAGATCTTTCCCTAATGTATCGAGTACCGGTTTAATAATTTTCATGTTGCCGCCTCATTAAAATCCAATTTACGAAACTCATTATTAAATTAAAAAAAAAATGTTAAATTTAAAAATAAGAGAGATCATACAGGAATTAGTACTCTTAATTCAAAAATTTCCTCCCTCACCACATTTCTTACATCTATTATTGGTAAAGAAAATATCACAAAACTTAAGTATAATATTTCACAAATTTGTTCCTCTATCAAAACTGTTAAAAAGCAGTCTAGCAAATATAAATTTAATGAAGTATATCAACTTACTCTGAAAAATAAAATTTTCCTAAATATAGTGAAAAATGGCTCAACAATATTTCCTCCACCAATATACCCCCAATATTTTAAGTCTAGGTCCCAATTTTTCTTCCCCCTCTTCCAAATGCTCCCATCTCATCCCTAGCCCAATAACATATCTAGAAGGCATATATAGAGATAACCGTTTCGGTGCTAACGAAGAGGAGAAAGAATTATCGCGCATTTGGATAAGTAACTTAATTCTAACCTCCTCCAACACCCTCCATCCCGTTCGTCCACTTTATCCCCCCTGTATTTTAAAGATTTATCCTCAACTCCCTCATTCCTGAAAACAAAACTTAACTTTCCTGATTTAAGATTTTACACAAAATTCTACTTTGCCAAAAATATGGAACGTTGTAGATTTTTCGAAGTATTTTAAATCCGAAACATTTGAGAACTTTGTGGACAATCAAAACTCAAACCAATTTTCAAAATAGGGTTGATAATGATAATGTAAATGAGCTTCTATTATTCACAATTTGGTATCCGAAATGCAGTTTCTTGGCGTTCCAGTCATGTACGAGAATTACTTGGTAGCGGGTATATTGGAAAAAGATTAGTTCAATAATAATAAAGGATACTATAGGACAAAATGTAGTGGGTATACCGCGTATGTTATTGGTGATTTGATGGAATATTGCTATGATTTATTTTAATTTGCCAGTTATGACATCATTTATCCAGGTGACATCTAATTCCTGTGAAGATTGAGCGCAGAGTTTGAAATGCAGCAGCTGAATCATTATTAAAAGATATCACATATGTATCAACAACGTAAGTGGTGAATACAATGCCATAATCAGTTTTGATATCAGCTGTATAAACAGTGCAGAAAATGTGTCCTCGGATATTGTCTTGTGGAAAACCATCAGAATTAGTAATGAGCATTAAATAAATAAAATTATGATTTACTTTATCATTAAGGATGGAGCGGACTAATAAGAAATGTGTAGAGATTAGGAATTGAAGTTTGTAAGGCAATCCCAGTTGTTATTGTCTATGGTACAGACAAATTCGTATCAAATTATTAACATTCTCAAAAACTTCGTGAATGTCTTCATCATAAATATTTCAATTTGGAGATCGGTAAACTTTGTCTATTAATTGAGTTATCATAATCTCATGGATACCCATTAACTTTCCATTTCAATCGTTAGATAAATTGAAATGGAAATAACTTTATTACTCTGGGACTAGTGTCCTTTCAAACAAATTATAAATGCAGAATAAATAATAAATGTACCAGTGTGGCAATAACTTAAATTAAATATTTGCAATATAATTGGTAATATAAAGTACAAATACAAAATAAAAGTAATAGAAATATAAAAAAAAATACATAAATATAAAATAAACAGAGAAACATTAATTAAATAAATAAACAAAATAGTATCTGGAGGTAGTTAGTGAGCCTTATGAGCATAGGAATGGAATAGGTTAAAGACTAGAGATTTGAAAGCGAAAACAGACTTGTCGGATATTGAGAGGGATCACGGGCGGATCTACGGGGGGGGGGGGGCTTTCGGGCTGATGCCTCCCCCCAAAATGGTAAAATATAACTATGTTTTATAGGAAAATATATTAAAAAATTATCGCTTAAAGTATTATTATTGGTGTAATTACATTTAAAAGGACTTAAGGAATCACTTAAACACCATCATATAGATAGCTAGTTTCTTTCTTTTTTTCTAAGGTAATTATTGCCATTTTTATGAAAAAAAAAAAAGCTTTCGGGCTGAAGCCCCCCCCCAAAATTGAATCCTGGATCCGCTAGTGAGAGGGATAGAATTCCAGAGGATAGAACCGCAAAGGATTCCTCAAACGCAGCAGTTGGGCGAGGGGGTAATTATAATTCAGATATTTTAACCACAAAATCTAGAAAAAAGTTGGCCTAAACAAATATTGGGCTGTTTGACCTCCATTCCCAACATGTCATAATAACGAGATATTATATATACCATACGTTCCAGTATTTTTGTAGACCGTCTTGTTCTTCGATTTTATAATCAAATTATCTTACGATTATAACCATGAAATATACAACAATAAAATTGGATTTTAGACGGTTAAAGTCCAAAAATACATTTCTAATCCCATGCGTTGTTTTAACTGCCTTGGATTTAATCACCCGACTAACCAATGTAAACAAAAAAAAATTTGCATGCAATCTAGAGAGGCAAAATACTCCCATAACGTTAAATGCACTTTACCCGTACAATGCAAGAATTGCGGCAACGGGCACATGTCTCTGGATAGTTTTGGTTATCCAAAATGAAATAAAAACTATACAGACTGTAAACAAAACTCTTTTAAATGAAACCGAGAGATTATAAAGAGAACATCACCCGACCCAGTACCAGGACATGTGGGTCTACACGAAAATGAACGTGCAGATCAAACTGCTCCAGATACTACCAATACAATAAGAATTAATTCTAAAATATCCAAAAGAGACATTTTCTGTTCACTAAGACAATTGTCTACGAATGGTAGAATTTATATGATTGGGAGTCTCAAGCAAAGGGAGAGACCACTATTTAACTCACCCAAAAATCTATTTACAATCTTTGTTCATCCCTATTGAAATATGTATGGAAATAAGTGAAGTAACAAATTTTATAAGGCTGAAAAGTAATTATAGAAATATACATAAATTGTTAAACTTCATAAAAATGAAGACAACAATAAATTGCGAGATGTGTGGCGAAGTCGAGAACACTACATCTGACGATATCCTCTAAGCGTTTTAGCAAAGAGAGAAGGAAGTATATCGAGGTATTGCCACTCAATATATCCAAAATAATAAAGGAGCTGGATCGTGAAGGACAAAATAGTATTACTCAACTAAAATAGTATTACGGCTTTAATACTAAAACAAATATAAATTTCTAGAAAAATATAATTTTGTTTAAACTCTAAAATATATACATATATATAAGGCTTCCCCTAATTAAGAAGGAATAAGGTCTAACTATCCGCGGGAACCAGCCGTAGTGACATGTAGGGCCGGGATTCGATCCTATGACCTTTGCTATACTAGTATTTATATTATACATTTATATTTCCCCCTCCCTTGCCTAATGGGCTGTAGGGGCGTTTGCATCAATGGGGTGTAATGCATCACTGTATAACAACACATTAATGCAAGCGAAACAGTTTAAAAGTTTTCATCTTCGGTGGCTTCTGATCACGGGTGACCGTTTTCCGGCGGTCTTCTTGGTGGTGGTCTTCTTCTTCGAGCTCCAATGTTGAATTGAGCTGGACCCACTGCGTCCTTCCAGCCAGAAATAAATTCCTTCGATTGAAGTTCCCCCTACTTACCAACTGAAGAGGTTAATCATCCTCTGTTAGGACGCAAATTCCCGCGGTTCTCATCATTGTTGAACTTATTCCTTCGAATGCAGTGCAGGTCATATCACGTGCTCGACAATCTCCAGAATTTCACAAGTGGGACATTAGCGAACTATGTCCTCACCAAAACCCCCATGTCCTGTGAGAAACTGTGAAACCAAATAGTCCCGGAGAATCCATTGTGCATCTAGCCACGATTGTACGGTGAGGAAGTATCTCCTATGAATACTTCCGGGCTAGCAACCCACAGACGGCTCTATTCCTGAATTGTATCCTAAACTTTTGTTTGGTCACATCTTCTCGCAGGAGGAGGTCGAGAGGTACCGCCCCCGCTAGGAACTGCACTGCTTCATGCGACATCCTAAATGATCTGGTGACACACAACAGGGACATCCTCTGGATTGACGCCAGCTTTTTTCGCTGTCTCTGTGTGATGTTATTGTTCCAGGAGATGCATACCTCAAAATACCCAGTACAACGCCATTATAGATCGTCATAGCTGGGTCACCTTAGTTGCTAGATAACCCAAGTTAGGTGTTATATTTAGGCATTTTCCTAACTTTATACCAAGGTATGTTACCACCTCACTTGGGCGTATTATTTGACCTTCTATGTCCATGCTGATGGGGTGTATTCTATCAGTCTTGCCCTTCAAGAGGATGGCTTGCGTCTTTTCAGGAGCCAACCTCATTTACTTTCCCTCACACCAACTGGCAACAAGGTTGACGCATCGCCCTGCGTCTACTTTCCCGCTATGCTGTTGGATGCTACCACTGCAGTTAGGTCGTCAATAGTAGTAGGGAACCGTGGAGTGTTAGGGAACCGTTCATTTTCAAGCCCAGATCTTCACTCGGCTGTCCCAAAGATAGCTTCTTACGAGGACATATATATTGGTAGGAGCGTCATATTTTTGCAGCTGTTGGAGTATGCAGGGCCACCATAAACCATCAAAGGCGGAGGATATGTCATAAAGGAGCAAAACGGCGTATCGCTCTTCAACATCTCCTCGGACTCTCAGCGGTTCCTCTGTCGCTGCGAGCCGTGTTGCCGTGGATGATTTGCTTGATCAAGTGCTTTACTAGTACAACACCCTAACCACTCTTCTATATCGGCAACATGTATATATATATATATATATATATATACAAAAAAAATATTTCAGGTTTAACTCGCCGAAAAAAAAATTAAATACTGGACCCTCTAGTGTTATTAAATAATCAGTAAAGTATACCAGCAATTCATCAAAAAGTTAATGCGTCTCAATTAAAGAATCAAAAATGTGTCTTAATGCTCTTAAACTGGAACTTCATAAAGTGTGAAGCTTCAATAAAACAGTTAATCCCCGCAGCGTTAATGTTTTTATTTATTATTTTAAATAAATCGCATGTATATAACGTTGTTATGCATTATTTTCATCACCATATGTTTTAAAGTTTAAACAATAAAAAAATAATAAAATCAGTTGATGATTGGCAGTATACAGTTATAATGTATTGTAGTTTATAGCCTCGATTATGGAGTGTATTATAATTATTATAATGATTGTATTCTAGCCTTACCTATAAACAAGGCTAAGTTTTAAATTGTAAGACTGTGGACTTCGTCTACATACGAAGCCAGTCTCAGTATTTTACTGGAGACAAGAGTTGCCAATTGCAGTACTGCCTATTTTGTACTAGTGTAAACCGATGATTTCATAAAACTCTTAATTGGACATAACTACAGTTTAATAAGAGTTATGGCAACATCTGACATTCACCCGAATATGAGGAGACTGAAAACGCGCTGGATGAGAGATCCATTTACTTAAAATAAAATTTGTTTTTACAAGATGTCCACGACTAGAATATGGAATGATCTGCCCCAACTGATACATCCTCCAATAAGAGGTGTTGTATACCACGAACTCCTTTAGTCATTGACAGAAATCAACCGACCCTAAAGGTAACAACCCTAACGCTGTCAGTTAGTTAGGTTATAATGAGGTGTCACCATCACATCCCCGCTATTAGTTTTTTCCGGGTAGGGGATATAAAAGGAACAGTTTAGATCAGAACAGCAGTTTTGTGAGCTCCTTCGAGTCGAAGACATGAAGCTGATTTTATTCTTTGGTATTGTCCTGTGTAAGTACATTAAGAACATCCCGTCCAATAACTATCAAGTGCTTATAACAGAGATCGAAATCGATAATTAAAATTTTAAAAAATCAAATCTCATCGATATTTTAAAAAATCATTTTATGATTTCTATTATAAGCTATTTTCATTTTTAATCATAAGTGATCAAAATCAGGACCTGATCATTGTTGCTTAACATTTTTTTTAGAATTAGCAATAATAATATTTCTTGGAGTAATACTTTTTTAAATCATAAATATATTTTTTTTGTAATCTTTTTGATATATTATGAGTCTTGATTGGCAGATAGAGAATATTAATTTCCTATATTCAAACACAACTTCTCTATAAAATATGTTAGTAATTTTGGCGTAATATATATATATATATATATATATATATATATATATATATATATATATATATATATATATATATATATATATATATTTATATGTATGCAATCGCATGCAAAAATAAAGCTATTTCAAAAATATACCACTAAAAATATGTTAATAATTAATATGTACATACATATTAGTATTTAATTTGATTTGTGAGTAAAAGGGGATTTTTAATTTCTGATCAAAATTGTTTTATCACAATTTGTCCTTAATCTTCATGTGAAACCGTATGTATCTGTTAGTAACTGATCATAATTTTAAATCGAATTAATAAACATCAAAGATAGATTTAAATTTTTATTTATAAAACAGACACGATTTTTAAGTTAAAAATCAAATATAATAATTATTAAACGATTCTGTGAAAAAAATAATTAACTGTTTCAAAGCCTGTTCATAAATATATTGACTATATTGTATTACATTATCTTTATCTGAGTTTCTCACTGTGACTGCAACTTACAACTAACTTCCCAACCTTTTAATTATTTGATTTATTATTGAAATTAATTAATATATTAGTTCCATTGGTCTTCTGTGAAGATTTTTATTAAACCGTTATTACTACATTGTATTTAAGAAACGTCAATTTCAACTTTAAATTTAAACATTTGTTTTTCATATTGATTACTATGAAGATTATCTTAGTTTCAGAAGGGTAGGTAAATAGATTCTAGACGCCCACTCTCACAAATATTAAAAAGTCAAACTTAATTATAATACGCATTAGGTCTATACATGCAACTTAAAAAATTGTAAACAACTCGTAAAATATTGGTAATTGGAATTAATAGTCTTAAAATGTAACACAATTGCGGAAAAAGTCATTAAATATACCAAACTATAACAAATCACATTATTAATATTATTTGTAAATTGGGAATATGAAAAAAAAAAGTAGCTAAATATCAGCTTTGGTTTTCATTATTTTAAAGATAAAGGCTTTTAAAATTTTAAAATATATATTATAGGTATTTAGATAAGATTTTAATTTAATCTTATTTTATTTAATTAGTTAGATTTGTGGTGTATTTTAAAAGATCAAATCATTGCACATAAAAAGTAAAATTATTGTTCCTTAAACTTTTATATCTAACATTTTTCACACTTCAAATCCTCCAGCCTCTTGAAAGATGGGCTTTAGTAAATGCACAACTTACCTTATTATAAATCAAGATTCGTATTTCCCATATATATATATATATATATATATATATATATATATATATATATATATATATATATATATATATATATATACAAATATGGTATTGAGAAATGCTATGTTACTTTCAGTCCTCGGCTTGGCTGCAGCATCAGTTGATACGAGCAATGGCTGTAACTTCAGATGCTTAGACCGCTACGATCCAGTTTGGGGTATTGAGACTCGTGCAGGGAAAACTGAGAAGCGAGAATTCAGCAACTCATGTATGATGGAATTGGAAAACTCCTGTTATGGAAGTAAATATATTTTTTACTAAAAGTTAGATTATCTGTGTTTTCATAAGATTTATATTTATATAGATATAATAAATATTAGTATTGTTATGAATAGTATGATTTGGGATACATATATAAATTCAACAAATACATGAATTCTGTTGTGATACGTTAGATTTGTATTTCAAATTTTCGAGATTGGTCTGGATGATTTAATGATTTATTTTTTTGATCTGTATTTTTTTTTTTTTTTTGCTATCCATTCAGTTCATATTATCTTATTCTTAAGTGAGTTAAACGAACTCATGTAACAAATTAATCAGTACAATTTAATGATCAAAAGGAATATTTCTTATAGGATAATTAGGTTGACCAAACGTTAAAAAACATTAAATCATATCCGTCTATTGACACCGTAACAACCCTTACCTAAATTTCATGTTAGATTTATTTTTATTACCATATTTAATTACCTCATATATGATTTAATTAATTTATTGTGTAACTTTGCAGGAAATTTCGTTCGATTGTGAAAATACCTACAGAGAAAAACTAGTGTCTGGGCAAAATATGTATTGTTTTTCATATATTCATGTAAAATAAATAAATAAGTTAAAAAATATATATTATTTTCTTCCCGCTATCTGCTCTTTGGAGTGAAGACTTCAAAAAAAAGTACAATATACGTTTATATTTATCATATATCAATTGATCATTTATATATACATTTTAGCCGATACCAATATTTTAAAAACATTCTAGAGAATTTTCTATGCGACGTTGTACAGAAACAGGCATATAGGAACAAAAGACGGCTATGCTGAAATATAGGTTTATCTCTATTGTATCGGTCAAAATTTGTTTATAAGGCGATTTGTAAATGGTGTATTAATTCCTTTATTTAGCAATAAGTAGGATATTCCATGTGAGACTGTACAAAACTTAAGCAAAAGAGAAAAATATATGGATATATCAGCCGTGTCGGTTTTGTTCAAAATTTCGATATCGGTCGATCTCTATGTTGAATAGATCAAATCATGAATTTACTTTGAAGGTTCTATCAGTAGAGATTCATAACGAATAATTATGAAATATGTAGGAAATAGAAATTGACCGAGTTTGAATAGGATCCTCGGATGCCAGTAAACTTCCGAAATTTTGTTTGTGGAGTGTCCATTTTTGATTCTACATCGTGCCACCGTCATCTCAGAAATTTTGGATGGGTAGCTATGTCACCACTCTATACTGTCAAGATATTACGCGGACAATTTTATAATCTCAGCTTATTTTCAATAATGTTACTATTTAAATGACTTCATACATGACGTTGTGTACGACGGATGCGGACAGACTTGATACAAAGATATTGATGGAAAGTCTCTCCACAACCGAGAGCAGCGAGTTTACGAGTTCATGTTCCTAGAACATTAATTCAATCGAATATCGCTTAGTTCAATAATGCCTACTAAGAGTTCAGTTTTAAAATAGAGTTTGACAAACGCTCTAACCCCCTAGTCAGTTACAAAAGACTCATATACATGACTACAATAAGAACTATTTGGACTTACGGAGTTGAGCTCTGGGGCTCCACTAAGCCATCGAATTCCTCTCGTTTTTAGCGGTAAGGCATTTAAAAGAAAAAACGAATACTGTGAAAAGCAAACCGCGGAAAAATGAATAAAAAAAAAACATGATTTTTTACGAGTAGTTATTATATGACGTAGGTGAAGTAATGTATTACGTATTTAAGATAAATATAGATATTACGTTTAAGATAGGTATAGGTATTACGTATTTAAGATAGGTATATGCCATAGATGTGACGGCACCTTTTTTCTTAAAATCGGCTAACCGGAAGTGCCACTTTATATCAACGCTGAAACACATTTTCACAAAAACGGCTCTAAGGATTTTGATTAAACTTGGTGTATCATTGTATAATTAAGTGGTGTTTAATATCAATTAGGTCTTATCCCCATTGATGTCACTTTACAGGGCTTAAATGCCCTATGTTCTTACACGTCTTCCTCTAAAATAGCTTTAATATGGTTTATTTTAAAAAGTTAATCATTTCACATTATTCAAAGTTACGAAAACATACTAAATATAACTTTTGAAAGAATTTGATAAGTTAATAAAGCAGAAAAAAAATAAAGCGCAGAAAAACCTGCGTTGCTATAGCGTGTAGCGCCTAAAGAAATGTAGCGATTTCAATGAAACTTCGCTAAAGTCATTTTCTCGAAACCCTTTATATTTATCTATATATCATACTTCAACGAAAAGAAGCTGGAAAAAAAGTTACGGGGGATGGTAAAATTAAATTCCGAATAACTCAAAAAGTATACACTTTTTGGGGGATTTTGTGATAAGGTGTTATCAAATGTATTTAAGTTGCCTAAGAAACAAAAGAAGTTTCATCGAAATCGAAGCACTATTAGTAGAGATATCGCGATTTTTAAATATGTTTACTTTCATTTACGTATATTTTATTATTATTTTATTTTCAACCCTCCCCTGCCTGAAGGCAATACGGGTATTTGCAGCAGTGGGATGTTACTGTTACATAACAACCCACTGCTGCATTTTTTGACTATTACATTATTTTTCTGAGCTGTGCACACAGCTTGCTCTTCTCTTCACTTGCATCTGGTATACTTTTCTACTTATTCTGGTGGTCTCCCCGGTGCAGCTTCTCTTATTCTTCCCAAAGAGAAGTGGGTTGGTAGAATAACTTCTTTCCATCCGTATATAAAACTTTTAAAATGATCGTATCTTTCTTTGTCCATAAGTTGAGGAAGATCTCTCTCTGTTAGGACAAAGAGACCTGTTTCTCTCAACAGTTTCGCCCTCAGTGACTCATAGACCGTACAGGTAACATGTTCAGCGGTCTCCGGTACCCCACAACTTGGGCATAGGGGATCGATATTTATACCATACTGAACGAGCTTTGCTCGGAAACCCCCATGCCCCGTGAGAATCTGTGAAATCCAGTAGTCCGGGAGGACCCAAGTCGCTTCTAGTCGCGAACTGACGGTGGGGAAGTACTTCCTTAGAGTAGCTCCTTTGGGAGTCGTCAACCACCGTTGGTTCCAGTCCTCTACTGTATCCTCCCGGAGAATCTTCTTCCAGTTTCTTGGATCATCTCTTATTCTCACTCGGAGGTAATCCGGTAGAGCCGCTGAGCATTCTCTTCTAATCTTATAACGGTAGTAGTCTTCTCTCAGAAGGAGGTCGAGAGGTATTCCTTCTGCCAAGACCTGCACAGCGTCATGAGACACCGTCCTGAATGATCTGGATACTCGAAGCAGAGCCATCCGCTGAATCGTGGCCAACCTACATTTCTCTCTGTGCGAGAGATTTTGGCTCCAGGCAGGGGACGCATACCTCAGGATACTCACAATAACACCTTTATAAATGGTCATAGTTGCTGGGTACCTGAGTACCCAAAATGCGCCCCCAATACGACTGAGTCCATTAAGGGTTAGGGCTACTCTACTTCTCAAGTAGTCCAAGTGAGGTGTCACGTTGAACTTTCTTCCTATCCTAATCCCAAGATAGGTGACAACCTCACTTGGACGTATTCTTGATGCTTGTATAACCATTGTTATAGGGTGAGCCCTATCAGTCGTGCCTTTCAAGAGGATGGCCTGAGTCTTAGCGGCTGCCATCCTGAATTTCTTCTTCTCGCACCACTCTTCTACTAAGTTGGCGCACCTTTCAGCTTCTTCTTTCAGTCGGGTTCTGCTGTTCGAGGCTACCACAACGGCCAGATCATCTACATAAGCCGTAGCGGGGAACCGCTCCTCTTCTAGTACTCCCAACAACTCATTGAAGACTAAATTCCATAGGGCAGGACCTAGAACAGAACCCCGGGGACAACCTCTTTCCATGGAGTCTTACCCCGTATTCTTAAAGTTCGGTCCTGAAGATAGCTCCGTAATAGCTCTTACAAGTTGCTGGGAGCTTCATACTTCTGCAACTGCTGGAGTACGCAAGGCCACCAAACACTATCGAAGGCGGAGGAGATATCAAACAGGAGGAGCATAACATACTTCTCCGCCTTCTCTTCGACGTCATTGCGCACTCTCAGCAGGGCATCCACGGTTCCCCTACCCTTAGTGGATCCGTACTGCTGTGGATGGCTCGCTCTTGAGAAGACTGGTCGTAGGCTCACCAGGAGTAGGTTCTCTAGCACTTTGCTCATAACAGGGAGGAGACATATAGGCCTATAAGACTTGGCTATTCATTTACGTATATATGTAATATATAGTAAGTGTAAGTATTGCGATCGAGAAAATTTTTGAATCTGAGTTTTCAACGGAAATAAACGTTTTGACGTACCCTGAGTCGAAATGACCGAGTCCCGAAAAATGGTCTGTGTGTTTGTATGTTAGCAGTCTAGCTCAAAAACGAAAAGTCCTACGTAACTGATATTACGTATTCAAGATATGCCTTAGATGTGACGGCAAATTTCTCCTTAAATTCGGCTAACCGGAAGTGCCACTTTATATCAACGCTGAAACATATTTTAAAACATTTTAAAAGTTTATGGAATCTCCTAAAGAAACAAAAAAAAAAACTCGTTAAGACCGGACAATTAGGAGGAAAGATATGGTCTCTAGTTTTTTTCCCTGAAGAGGTGAAAATTTGGATAAATTTAAAATATATTTTTTTAATTGTTGAGATTAAAAAAACCTTTTTTCTACAGATTTCTAATAAAGTGTCTTTCCTAAGAACATCTTTCATAAGAAAGTAGTACCTAAATGTATAATTTTATTCTCAGTTCTATATTTCAGCACTGCAATAACCACCTCTTGAATCAACTTACTCATTTTCTGCATAGATAACTTTTTCAACTAAAAATATCACTAAAATGACATCACTCAAAAATGTTGAAATTGGAGTTAGTCATTCTGTGGTTTATAAAAGCAGATAGAGTGACTAGATTTTTATTGCCTGTCGTCGATATATTTAATAGATATTTTGTAATTATAATGGTCTTAATGACTTGTTATCTGTAAGCTTTAAGCTTTAGCTCCATTTAAGATGCACTTCAAAAAAAATTTGTAATAGCCCAGCATTGCCAGAAAATAATTTCTATTCATAGTAGATCGGTAAGTGAAAGTTGTGTGTTGGGCGCACCAGATTCTTTATATCTATATAGTGATTAAAAAAAAATACATTTTTGTTTTTATAAAACTATCAAATACAAACAATTTGAGCATGATCTTCATATGAGCAATTTTATTATAAAAAATATAAATTTTCCCATACAAATATTTTATAATTATAATTTTTAATAAAATTGAATGAACGAATGATTTTATTTTCTCGATTTATAAATTATAGAATACAATTTTAGTTTTCTGTTATGTTTTTTTTTTCATGTTATTTATCCAATTTTTTTTAACGGATATCTCTCTATAGCGGCCAATTTTTGATTTCCCGTAAGGTTCCACTTCAGAGAGGTTTTCCTAAAGTAACTAAAATGGACGAATATTTGTAACTATTTAGTTTTTATTTTTATTCATAAAAACGTTTTATTTTTCCATCTTGCTCCTTTTTTGGTGAATGAATGATTTTTTGTTATTATTTGGATAGCTATACTGAAGTATACAATTCGCCAAGAAAAACAACCCCGTTAAGATTTAAGGCACGGTTAAAATGTTTAAGCACCGTACTATATCTGAAAATAGTTTCAGTTTAACTTGACTGCTTTGCTGTCTTTATATAGAAATAAAGAAAAATAATTATTAATACTTTTTATTTATTAATTAATAATTTTAGTTACTTTAGTAATACTTCTATGAAGTGGACACTTACAGGAAATAAAAAATTGGCCGCTATAATAATAATAAATAGTATTGCTTTATTTATTCTGGGACGAGTCCCTTTAGAATAATACAGAAAGACAAAAATGTGGGCTAAGGAGCCTTAGAGCTACATAAACAAAAATATAGAGTAATTAAATAGTCAAAATAAAAAAAATAATAGAAGAAATTATAAGTTACTTACTAATTTAAATCAGTTAATAATAAAAAATTAAAAATTAATAATAAACATGAAATAAAAATAATGAAGAACGATGTAATGATTTATATACATAATTACAGAAGTAACTTTTTGTAATGTTATGGGGACTAGATGGAGAAGAAATGATTGAACAGGCTGGGTTTAAAGGTAGGAAGGGTTTTGGATTGACGGATGTGGGGAGGGATGGAGTTCCATAGGGATGAGGATCGGATAATGAACGTCTGTAGAAAGCAGCGGTTCGGTGGGACCTTACATATAAATCAGAAGAACGGGAACGAACGGAGGATTTGAATTGAAGGAGATCGGAGATGTATGAAGGACGGTGGGATTGGATGACTTGAAAGAGGAAGGATGTCAGCAAATACTTACAACGGTAGGAAGGATAAAGCCACTTCAACTCTGCATAAAAACGGGAAACAGCGGCGTCCCTTGGGATCCCAAAGATGTATCGTATAAATGGAATTTATCAAACGTTTTAATTTCGCCTCGAGATCCCCAGAGACGCCCCCATATACCGTACAGCAATAGTCAGAGTTTGGAAAAATTAAGAAACTTACTAGTAGCCTAAGGGTTTCAAGGGAAAATAGATGACGGAGTAATTTAGACGTTTTAATGTGGAAATGGTACGGCAGGAGATGTTGGATATATGATTTTTTCCAGGAAAGCCTTTGATCAAAAATTATTCCAAGGTTTTTGATGGAGGGATAAAATTTGATGGGATAATCATGTAGGAACAGAGTTGGAATATTAGGAACAGTATTAAGGAGGTGATTGGAGCCTATTAAGATTGCCGTAGACTTTTCTGCATTCAATTTCAACTTGTTACCTCTCGCCCAGTCACATATCCTATCCAAGTCTTCTTGAAGTTTTACTGTGGTTGATAATAGGTCGGTGGGCGGGAAGGACAGATATATTTGGAAATCATCTGCATAGATATGGTAGTGGGAGTGATGGATAAGGAGGGGAAGGTCATTAATATAAATAGCAAACAGAGTACGAGATAGAGAGGAACCTTGAGGGACACCACAGGAGAAGGGAAGGATTTTAGATGGAGGTTGGCCTGGGACAACTACATGCTGGGACCGATTTGAAAGGAATGATTTGAACCAACGCAGGGTAGTGTTGGATAGATGAATAATGTGCAATTTAGTGAGGAGGATGTTATGGTCTACTGTGTCAAAGGCTTTGGAAAAATCTAGAAGGATGAGGATAGTAAGGTTTTGGTGTTCAATGGAGTTTTGAAGGTCATAGGTTATTTTAAGGAGAGGGGATATCGTTGAGTATCCAGGTCAGAAGTCGGAAAGGAGAGAAATAGGTCGGAAGTCGTGAAGTAAGGTAGGGTTTGAAATTTTATTCAAAGGTCGGACTAGGGCAGTTTTCCAGGAGGATGGGAGTATGGAGATTTGCAATGAAAAGTTGAAGATATGGTAAAGAACAGGTAGACTGGATTTTATTAGTTTCGCCGGAATATTATTAGGACCATAATCATTAGTGTGAGATTTTAGGATAGTGGAAAGTAATTCATCGTTGGACACATGGGAAAAAAAGAAGTCTTCTGGTTTGAAATTATGACGTTTGATTTCGAAAGTAGGAGAAGAATTGTGAGTGAAGGATAAGAAACCGTCATTGAGATCATCTGGAGTCAACTGAGTTTATTGGATTCTGATATGGATAGGTTATGGAGTTTTCTCTATTTGGATTTGGAATCGGGAGCATTGGAAAGGGCATTATGAAAGTAAGTGGCTTTAGCAAGTTGGATTGTGAATTGGGTTCCATTGCGAGATTCTTTGAAAAACGCATAATCAGCAGGCAAACGGATTCGACGATATTTGCAGCTTGCTGCGTAACGTATTTTCGTCATTTCCTTTATTTAAGGAGTCAGTCAAGGTGCAGTGGGACGACGTAAGGTTCCGGTTTTCTGAGGAGCATGGGTGTGTGAAAAGTATTGTAAGTTTAAGGTTATTATCGATAAATATCCGTATATTTAGCTACAGAGAGATATGCGTTTAAAAAAAATGGTTAAATAACTAATATCGTATTTTATAATTTATAAATCTTGAAAATGAAATCGTTTATTCGATCAATTTGTTTTAAAATTATAATTTTAAAATATTTTCATGCTCAAATATATATGAACACATATGAAGTTCATGCTCAACTTGTTTGTACTTGATAGTTTTTTAAAAACAAATATGTATTTTTTTAAATACTATATAAATATAAAGAAATGTTTGTAGTCTGTAATTTTTGTTTTAACTACCATAATTATTTCATTTCCCATATTATTATGGAAAGATAATATCGTTACAATTCTTTCACTTTCTTCCTTCAAAATGAAAATTGTTTTTCAGCTTACAAATTTATGACAGAACTTCTTCAATATTCATTAAGGGCCTGGAGGACTCGTAGATCACGAAAATGCATTGTCAGCTCAAAGGTCCAGTGAGAGAATTGCTCGAAATGATAGTGCAAACGGAGGCGGGTTAAGGCATGAACCTGGAGAAATCATTTATATGTTACTTCACCTACGTCATATAATAACTGCTACTAAAATATCATTTTTTGTTTATTCACTTTTCTGCAGTTAACTTTTCACAGTATTCGTTATTTCTTTTAAATGCCTTACCGCTAAATTTTAATGGAGTAGCTAAAATGCGAATAATAAGGTTTTCCGATTAATCCATTCATAGCATAAGTTTCCTTTGAAATTTAACCGAAACCGCGTTAACATGTTACAATCAAATCTGTATAAAGGACAACAAAAGGCTAAGATTCTAAACTCTATTTGAAAACCGAACTCCTAGTAGGTATTATTGAACTAAGCGACATTCAATTGGATTAATGTTCTCAGAACATGAACTCACAAACTCGCTGCTCTCGGTTGCGGAGAGACTTTCCATCAATATCTGTGTATGAAGTATGTCCGCATCCTTTATACACAACGTCCAGTATGAAGTCATTTAAATAGTAAAATTATTAAAAATAAGCTGAGATTATAAAATTATATATCATCTATATATACATGTTATATATATATATATATATATATATATATATATATATATATATATATATATATCTGTTTTTAAAATATTGGAATCGGCTAAAATTTATTTATAGATGATCGATTGATATATATATATATATATATATATATAGTTATATATTATACTTTTATTTTAAGTTTCACTCCAAAGAGCAGATAGCGGGAAGAAAATAATATATATTTTTTTAACTTATTTATTTATTTTACATGAATATATGAAAAACAATACATATTTTGCTCCGATACTAGTTTTTCTCTTTAGGTGTTTTCACAATTGAACGAAATTTCCTGCAAAGTTACACAACAAATTAATTAAATCATATATGAGGTAATTAGATATGGTAATAAAAATAAATCCAACATGAAATGTAGGTGAGGGTTGTTACGATGACAATAGATAGATTTGATTTAATGTTTTTGGAAGTTTGGTCAACTTAATTATGCTATTAGGAATATTCTCTATATTGATCATTAAATTGTACTGATTAATTCGTTAAATGAGTTCGTTTAACTCACTTACAAATAAGATTATATGAACTGAATGGATAGCAAAAAAAAAAAAAATACAGAGTAGAGAAATAAATCATTAAATCATCCAGCCCAATCTCGAAAATTTGAAATATAAATCTAACATATCAAAATAGAATTAATTTATTGGTTGTATTTATATCTGTATCATGCTATTCATAACAATACAAATATTTATTATATCTATACTTATCAATATTCATTATATCTATATAAATATAAATCTTATGAAAACACAGATAATCTAACTTTTAGTAAAAAATATATTTACTTCCATAACAGGAGTTTTCCAATCTCATCATACATGAGTTGCTAAATTCTCGCTTCTCAGTTTTCCCAGCACGAGTCTCAATACCCCAAACCGGATCATAGCGCGCTAAGCATCTGAAGTTACAGCCATTGCTCGTATCAACTGATGCTGCAGCCAAGCCGAGGACTGAAAGTAACATAGCATTTCTCAATACCATATTTGTTTTTGTTGAGGTCTTAGGACTATTTGATAATTTAACCATTTGGCTCAGCTAACTCACATATACAAATATAAAACACTTTTTATATAAGAATTCTCCCTGCAACACTTTTGGAGACAGCCCTGATGAAGGCCTGAACTTCAGGTCGAAACGTCGGCATATGTAAATATAAATATTATCATTTATTTTTGCCTTCTTATTTGACTGGTCACAACAACTATTCTTCTCTTCATTATCCACGATAGTCAACCATTTACCAATTAGGTATTTATAAGTAGGCTTTGAAATCGTTAATTATTTTTTCCACAAAATCGTGTATTAATTATTATATTTGAATTTTAATTTAGAAATCGCATCTGATAATAATAATGATAAATTGTGATAAAAAAATTTTGATCAGAAAATAAAAACTCCCTTTTAATCACAAATCAAATTAAATATTAATATGTACGTACACATTAATTATTTACATATTTTTTAGTACTATATTTTTAAAATCGCTTTATTTTTGAATGCGACACCTGCACTGTATACATGTATACATATAAATTTTTATATATTTTTTTGTACGCCAAAATTACTAGTAAATTTTGGAAATAGATAAGTTGTGTTTGAACATTAGAAATTAATATTCTTTATTAACCAATCCAGACTCTTAATATATCATAGAGATTGCAAACAAATTATATTTATGATTTTAAAAAGTATTACTCAAGAATTATTATTATGGCTAATTGTAAAAAAAATGTTGAAAAACAATGATCAGCACTTGATTTTGATCACCTATGAAAAAATAAAAATCGATCATAGTAATAATCATCAAATGATTTTTTAAAATATCGATGAGATTTGATTTTTATTTATTTTAATTATCGATTTCGGTCTCTGTTATAAGCACTTGATAGTTATTGGACGGTATGTTCTAAATGTACTTACACAGGACAATACCAAAGAATAAAATCAGCTTCATGTCTTCGACTCGAAGGAGCTCACAAAACTGTCGTTCTGATCTAAACCGTTCCTTTTATATCCCCTACCCGGAAAAAACTAATAGCGGGGATGTGATGGTGACACCTCATTATAACCTAACGAACTGACAGCGTTAGGGTTGTTACCTTTAGGGTCGGTTGATTTCTGTCAAAGACTATAGGAGTTCGTGGTATACAACACATCTTATTGGTGCATGTATCAGTTGGGGCAGATCATTCCATATTCGAGTCTGGGACACCTTGTAAAAACAAACAGTTTTAGTTGGTTTTAATTTTTCATTTTTACGATATGTTTCTTTAAACACTGTTTATTTGGAGTTTAAAAAATTACATGTTTTACGTGTTTCAACTGGTGATGGTTGATAACCAATAATGAGGTAGCTAACGAAATTTTATCGAATAATTTCATGTCTAATATGAGAAAGGACAGTAGCCAACGCCTCTTCTCTGGCTTGGTTCAGTTATTTTATTTTAAGTAAATGGATCTCTCATCCAGCGCCTTTTCAGTCTCCTCATATTCGGGTGAATGTCAGATGTTGCCATAACTCTTATTAAACTGTAGTTATGTCCAATTAAAAGTTTTATGAAATCGTCGGTTTACACTAGTACAAAATAGGCAGTATAGCAATTCGCAACTCTTGCCTCCTGTAAAATACTGAAACTGGCTCCGTATGTTGACGAAGTCCACAGTCTTACAACTTAAAACTTAGCCTTGTATATAGGTAAGGCTATAATACAATCATTATAATAACTATAACACACTCCATAATAATCGAGCCTATAAACTACAATACATTATAACTGTATACTGCCAATCATCAACTGATTTTATTTTATTTTTTTATTGTTTAAACTTTAAAACATATGTTGATGAAAATAATGCCTAACAACGTTAAATACATTTAAACTGATAAATAAATACATTAACGCTGCAGGCGTTAACTGTTTTGGTGAAGCTTCACACTTTATGAAGATTGTTAGAGTAACAATTTACTTAAAAAGTGATCATCTTGTTTCACTGGAAAATATAACTCCAGTTTAAGTACATTAAGACACATTTTTGATTCTTTCATTGAGACGCATTAATTTGTTGATGAATTGCAGGTATACTTTACTGATTATTTAATAACACTAGCGGGTCCAGTATTTTTTTTTGGCGAGTTAAACCTGAAATATGTTATTGTATATATATATATATATATATATATATATATATATATGGGGCCGGTATAGAAGAGTGGTTAGCGTGTTGTACTAGTAAAGCACTTGATCAAGCAAATCTTCCACGGCAACACGGCTCACAGCGACAGAGGAACCGCTGATGATTTGCTGTGAGTCCGAGGAGATGTTGAAGAGCCGTTTTGCTCCTTTATGTCATGTCCTCCGCCGTTGATAGTTTATGGTGGCCCTGCGTACTCCAACAGCTGCAAAAATATGACGCTCCTATCGATATATATGTCCTTGTAAGGAGCTATCTTCGGGAAAGGCGATTGACGATTAAAGGCAGCTATTACGATGTAGAAGCTTCCGTAGAGATGGGATGACTTGAGGGATCAGTACTTGATCCTGCTCAATAGAAGCTGGTTTTTGATGAGTTTCCTGGGAGTGCTTGAAAATATGCGGTTCTCTGTCACAGCCAACGTTGACGACCTAGCTGCAGTGGTGGCATCAAATAGCATGGCGGGAAAGTAGAGGCATAGCGATGCGTCAAGCCTGTAGCCAGATGGTGTGAGGGAAAGAAAATGACGATGGGTGCTGAAAAGACGCAAGCCATCCTCTTAAAGGGCAAGACTGATAGAGCACACTCCATCAGCATGGACATATAATACGCCCAAGTGAGGTGGTTACATCCCTTGGTATAAAGTTAGGTTACCTAGCAACTAAGGTGACCCAACTATGACGATTTATAAAGGCGTTGTACTGTGTATCTTCATGTATGCATCTCCTGGTACACTAAAGGTGGTAGCGAAAAAGGTTGGCGTCGATCCAGAGGATGGCCCTGTTCTGTGTCACCAGAGCATTTAATACGTCGCATGAAGCAATAGATTCTCCCGGACTATTGGGTTTCACAATTTCTCACAGGGCCGGGGGGTTTTGGTCAAGACAAAGTTCCCTAATGCCCCACTTATGTAGTTCTGGAGATTGTCGAGCACGTGATATGAGCTGCACTGCATTCGAAGGAACAAGGTCAACAATGATTAGAACCGCGGGAATTTACGTCCTAACAGAGGATTAACTTCTTCAGTTGGTAAGTAGGGAGAACTTCCCTCGGTTCAAGAAATTTTTTTCTCGCTGGAAGGACGCAGTGGGTTCAACATCGGAGCACGGAAAAGTGGACCACCACCAAAAAGACCGCCGGAAGACGGTCACCCGTGATCAGAAGCCACCAAAAATAAAAACTTTTGAACTGTTTCACTTGCACTAATGTGTGTATATATGTATGGATATATATGTATGTAAATAGATTTTTTTATTTTAGGCAAAATCATAATTGCTAGAAATTTATGTTTTTTTTAGTATTAAAGCCGTAATTCCAGTTTAGTTGATTGTGTCCTTCACGATCCTGCTCCTTCATTGTTTTGGACATATTGAGGGACAATATCTCAATATACTTCCTTCTATCTTTGCTAAAACGCTTAGAGGATATCGCCAGATGTAGTGGGTTCTCGACTTCGCCACACATCTCCCAATTTAGTGTTCTCTTCATTTTTATGAAGTTTAAGAATTTATGTGTATTTCTATGGTTACTTCTCAGACTTATAAAAATTGTTACTTCACTTCTTTCCATATATATTCCAATAGGGGTGAACAAAGATTGTAAATAGATTTTTGGGTGAGTTAAATAGTGGTCTTTCCCTTTGCTTGAGACTCCCAGTCATATAAATTCTACCATTCGTAGACAATTGTCTTAGTGAACAGAAAATGTCTGTTTTGGATATTTTAGAATTAATTCTTATTGTATTGGTAGTATCTGGAGCAGTTTGATCTGCACGTTCATTTTCGTGTAGATGTCCTGATTGTTCTTGTCACATGTCCTGATACAAACTGGGTCGGGTGCTGTTCTTTTTATAATCTCTCGGTTTTATTTAAAAGAATTTTGTTTACAGTCTGTATAGAAATGTATAGTTGGACTTTAACCGTCTAAAATCCTATTTTTATTGTTTTATTTTCCATGGTTTTAATCGTAAGATAATTTGATTATAAAATCGAGGAAGAAGGCGGTCAACAAAAATACTGGGCTGTTTGGTATATAAAAACCTCCTTATTATGACATGTTGGTGATGTAGGTCACGCCAAACAGCCCATTATTTTATTATCTCTTCTCTTTAACCTATTCCATTCTTAATCCCATTCGTTATGAAATGCTCGTAAGACTCACTTACTACCCCCAGATACTATTTTGTTTATTTACCGTCTCTATTTATTTTATATTCATGTATTTTTTTTATCTGTATTTTGTATTTGTACTTTATATTACCAATAATTTTGTAAAAATTTAATTGAAGGCCACAAGGCCACACTGGTACATTTATTATTTTATGCATTTATGATTTGTTTGAATGGACACTAGTCCCAGAATAATAAAGTTATTTCCATTTCAATTTATCTTACGATTCAAATGGAAAGTAAATTGGTTCCAAGCCCCTTCTTAGATCCTATACCGACTTTCCCATACTAAACCTTGGTGACCAGCCAATCTCCTTTTACGCCTCTGTAAAAAATGTAGGGCTAATTATTGATCAACCCCTCTCCTGGAATCACCATATTTCTCACATCTCCCGACGGACAATCTCTACCCTCAAACTATTCCATCGCTTCCGCCATCTACTACCTCAACATACGCGTAGATTCCTCGTTTCCTCTCTGATCTTCCCCCACTTTGACTGCAGCTGTGTGGTGTATGATGGACTCTCGGTGGAGCTCCGCGACAGACTGAAAAGATTAATGAACAGTTGCGTGAGATTTGTAATTGGTGCCCCGGGATACTATCATGTCTCTCACCACTACACTGAGTTAGAGTGGCTCTTCCCCTCCATTCGAAGACAATATTTCCTAGGTACATTCCTCTATCATATCATCAACAATCATCGTCCTTCCTACACCTACAATCTTCTCCAATTCAAGTCCTCAATCCACTCCCTCTCCACAAGATCTCGACCTTCCGACCTTTAAATTCCTTCTCACAGATCTGCCTCGTTTCAGTTCGTACAGTTCACTGTACAGTTTCGTTGGCACAGTGAAAACTCGTTTATTGCTCGCTCTGTTAATTTTTGGAATTCCCTTCCTATCAAAATCTGACATTCTGTATCCCTATCTACATTCAAAATCCTCCTATACCAATTCCTGTTCCAAAACAGTCAGATACCAGCTAACCTGTTATGTAAAATTACATATTTTTTTATTTATTTATTTTTTTTATTTTATATTATTTCTTTCAACAGAAACACAGATTTTACTGTTAAGAAGAATTTACATTTTTTTTTTTGTATTTTTTTAAAAGGGTTTATTTATATTTTACCATTGTACATAGTTTTAAGTATGTTAGTATGGTTTCGAGAGTTATGCATATAGATTACTTTATTTTGTTTTGTATATATTATGTATAACTTTTTATGTTTGTTTTTATCTGGCCAGATATAAAATTTTAATTTCTGTACTTTTTTGTTATTCTGAAGGGACGTCTTCCAAGAATGAAATTATTTTCTATTCTATTCTAAATGGGTATCCATGGGATTATGAAACAACATAGTTTACCGATCTCCAAATTGAAAACATTTATGATAAAACCATTCACAAAGTTTTTGAAGAATGTTAATTTGATACGAAGGTGTCTTTACCACAGACCATAACTACTGGGATTGCCTTACAAACTTCGTCAATTCCTAACCTTTACATATTTCTTATTTATCCGCTCCACCCTTAATGATAGAACTTTTAAAATAAATCATAATTTTATTTATTCAATGCTCATTGCTAAGTATGCTTGTTTTCCACAAGGTAATACCCTAGGCCACATTATCTGCACTGTTTATACAGCTGATATCAAAACTAATCGTAGCATTGTATTCAACACTTACGTTGTTGATACATATGTGATATCTTTTAATAATTATTCAGCTGCTGCATTTCAAACTCTACACTCAATCTTTACAGAAATTGTATGTCACCTAGAAAAATGATGTCATAACTGATGAATTAAAATAAATCATTACAATAAAATAAAATAAATCGTTACAATATTCCATCAAATCACCAATAACTTACGCGGTATACCACTACATTTTATCCTATAGTATCCTTTATTATTATTCAACTAATCTTTTTCCAATATACCCGCTACCTAGTATTTTTCGTACAAGACTGGACGCCAAGAAACTGTATTTCGAATACCTTTCGATCACCATTCGATCACTGTACAACAACATCCTAATGCAAGCGAAACAGTTTAAAAGTTTTTATCTTTGGTGGCTTCTGATCAAGGGTGACCGTCTTCCGGCGGTCTTCTTGGTGATGGTCCTCTTTTCTGTGCTCCAATGCTGAATTAGGCTGGACTCACTGTGTCCTTCCAGCCGTAAATAAATTCCTACGATTGAAGTTCTTCCTACTTACCTACTGAAGAAGTTAATCCTCTGTTAGGACGTAAATTCCAGCGGTTCTCATCATTGTTGAACTTATTCCTTCGAATGCAGTGCAAGTCATATCACGTGCTCGACAATCTCCAGAACTTCACAAGTGGGGAATTAGGGAACTATGTAATGACCAAAATCCCCATGCTATGTGAGAAATTGTGAAACCCAATAGTACTGGAGAATTCATTGTGCATCTGGCCACGATTCAACATCGGAAAGCGAGATCTCGACCAGTTCCATGGTGGACGCCGGCCTTAACTACAATGAAGAGAGAGCTCTACAAGGCACGACGGGCGTACCAGAAGTGCAAATGTGACGAGTGGCGCGCTGCACTTCGCAACGAGTATAAGTCCAAAGCCAAAGTATACCGAAAAGAGGTACGTACATGGGACATACATGATTGTCGTGGAAAAGCAGAGAACAGGACGTGCTCCAGGACTCGGTTCAATTGATGCGGCGATCTTGAAGAACAGTATCCTCTACATTGATGAGCGATTATTAAGGATTTTCAATGATTGTCTGGATCGGGTATACTTTCCAAAAATGTGGAAGATCGCCATCCGCGGTAATACGGTAGTACCAAGGGAAAGGGAACCGCTGATGCCCTGCTTCGAGTACAGGCGGACGTTGAACAGAAGGCTGAGCGGTATGTCATGTTGCTGCTTTTTGACATATCCTCCGCCTTCGATAGTGTCTGGTGGCCGCGGGCACTCCAGCAGTTACAGAAGTACGATGCCCCCAGCAATCTATACGCCCTTATAAGTAGCTATCTCCATGATAGATTTGTTAAGGTCAGAGGTAGCTCTTATGAAACTGAAGCTTACATAGAGAGGGGATGCCCTCAGGGATCAGTCCTTGGTCCGACTCTATGGAAGCTAGTATTTGATGAGTTGCTGGGTGTGCTCAAAGATGGGCGGTTCCCTGCTACGGCTTACGTCGATGACTTGGCGGCAATAGTAGCGTCAAACAGCAGAGCCGGAATAAAGCTACAAGCAGAGCGGTGCGCCAATCTGGTCGGGCAATGGTGTGAGAGGATGAAGTTACGAATGGCCGCATCAAAGACCCAGGCGATCCTGCTGAAGGAAAAGACGGATAGGTCACACCCTATCAATCTATGTATACAGGGAACGAGAGTACGTCCAAGTGAGGTGGTCACTACCTTGGCATAAGGTTTGGAAGAGGATATATATGACCCCTCATTTGGACTACTTAGAAAATAGGGTGGGTCTTGCCTTGAATGGACTTAGTCACCTAGGGGGTGCATTTTGGGGCCTCAGATAACCCTACGAGGATCATTTACGATTGAATGATCGGGGTATTCTGAGGTACGCCTGTACTGCGTGGTCTCAGAATCTCTCACACCGTCAGAAACGCAGATTGGCGACAATTCAACGTACGGCTCTGTTGCGAGTCACAAAATCATACCGAAGTGTGTCTCACGAGGCGGTGCAGATCTTAGCAGGAGGGGTACCTCTCGACCTTCTCCTGCGAGAAGACTCGCTAAGCTAAAAAGAGAAGGCTCAGCAGGTCTTCCGAAGAATATCCGGGTGAGGATTGCAAAAGACCCAAGAAAATGGAAGAGGATTATCCGGGAGGATACCATAGATGAATAGAATCGGCGGTGGGTAACAACATTGAAAGGAGCAACTTTAAGGAAATATTTCCCCACCGTTCGAAGTCGCTTGAAAGCTAAGTGAGTTCTCCCGGACTATTGGGTCTCTCAATTCCTTACTGGGCATGGGGGTTTCCGCTCTAAGTTACATAGTTTTGAAAAAGACATAGGCCCCCTATGCCCCACTTGCTGAGTACCGGAGACCGCTGAGTATATTATCGTCAACTGCACCGCCTTTGATGGACTAAGGGCCGAAATCATAAGAAAAATTGGAGTCTATGGGCTCACGGGGGGATATTTATTTATTTTATTTTATTTATTTTATTTTCCTCCCTACCCTGCCTTTAAGACAATACGGGAGTTTGGAGCAGTGACTTGATACACATTCTATAACAAATCACTGTTGCATGTTTATCTATTTACATTTTTAAATTGCTGTGCACACAGCCTGCTTGATAATTTTTTCACTTAGTTATTGTTCTCCATCTTCTTCCCCTGTCCTAATTAGCGGCCTTCCAGGTACTGCTTCTTCACGCCTTCCCAGGGAGAAGTGGGTTGGGCCCACAGTTTTTTTCCAGCCGCATACGAATCTTTTAAAGTGCGGGTAGTTTTGTTCAGACATTAGTTGGGTTAATTGTCCTTCTGTAAGAACGAAAAGCCCTGTATCCCTCATTAATTTGGCCCTCCGTGCCTCATAGCTGGTGCAGGCTACAAGGATGTGCTCAGCGGTTTCAGGTACTCCACAAGTGGGGCATAAGGGGTCGATATTTTTACCGTGTTTAAAAAGTTTTGCTCTGAAACCCCCATGCCCCGTGAGGATCTGTGAGACCCAGTAGTCCGGGAGGACCCATTTCTTTTCTAAGCGCGATTTAATGGTGGGAAAGAATTTTCTTAGTGTGGACCCGTTTGGGGTTGTCACCCATCGCCGATTCCATTGTTCCAATGTATCCTCCCGGAGGATCATCTTCCATCTTCTGGGGTCGTCACAAATCCTCTCCCGAATGTTTGCTGGTAAATCCGCCAAGTCATCCCTCTTAATGTTGTACCGATAAAGGTCTTCCCGCAGAAGGAGGTCGAGAGGAATACCTCCTCCTAAGACCTGCACCGCCTCATGGGACACAGTTCTGTATGACCTGGTTACTCTAAGCAGGGCCATCCGCTGGATTGTTGCCAACTTGCGCTTCTGACGGTACGAGAGATTTCGGTTCCATGCGGGGGACGCGTATCTCAGGATACCAACAACTACTCCTTTATAAATCGACATAGTTGCTGGATATCTAAGGCCCCAAAAGGCCCCCCCCCCTATGCGACTGAGACCATTAAGGGCTAAGGTTATCCTATTCCTTAAGTAATCCAAGTGAGGCGTCACGTTGAATTTTTTCCCAATCCTAATTCCAAGATAGGTGACTACCTCACTTGGACATATTCTGGAACCTTGTATCACCAAGGTTATGGGGTGTGCCCTATCGGTCGAACCTCTCAAGAGGATGGCCTGAGTCTTGGAACCCGCCATCCTTAACTTCTTTTTCTCGCACCATTCTTCTACAAGGTTGGCACAACGTTCAGCTTCATATTTTAATCTGGCCCTGCTATTCGAGGCCACTACAACAGCCAGGTCATCTACATATGCAGTGGCGGGGAACCGCTCCTGTTCTAGCACTCCCAGCAACTCGTCAAAGACCAGTTTCCATAGGGCAGGGCCAAGAACAGAGCCCTGTGGACAGCCCCTTTCCACTGTATCTTCTACTTCATAGAAGCTACCTTTAATCTTCAATGTCCTATCGTGGAGATAGCTTCTGATCAAGCCATACAAGTTGCTGGGAGCTTCATGCCTTTGCAACTGCTGGAGTACGCTCGGCCACCAGACGCTATCGAAGGCGGATGATATGTCAAACAGGAGGAGCATAACATACTTCTCCGCCTTCTCTTCGACATCACAGCGCACTCTCAGCAGGGCATCTGCGGTTCCCCTGCCTTTAGAGGATCCGTACTGCCGTGGATGGCTCGCTCTCGAGAAGACTGGCCGTAGGCTGGTGAGTATCAGGTTTTCTAACACCTTGCTCATGACTGGGAGGAGACATATAGGTCTATAAGATTTGGCTAATTGCTTATCTTTGTCTCCTCCTTTGTAAATGAGCTTGACGTTAGCGATTTTCCAGATTCTTGGGAAGTATTCCCTGTCTAGCCAATCATTATAAATAGCCAGCAATCTTTCCTCTATATAGGGAATACTGTTCTTGAAAATTGACGCGTCAATGGTGTCTAAACCGGGGGCACGACCAATCTTTTGCTTGTCCACGGCAGTGCGAAGATCCCATATGTCCCATGGTGGGCACAGGTCCGTGCCGGGAGGGTATACCGTAGTGCGTCTTACGAACTCCTCCTCTTCATTATCTTGAGATGGATCATCCCTGGGGTAAGTCTCTGTAATAAACATCTTCGCCGATTCTTCTGGAGTTTTTGCCTGAGTACCGTCATCATACTTTATCGCTGCGATTACTTGCATTGGAGTCAATTTACCCAAGGCTACTTTGTACGGGATACCCCAGGGGTTTTTAGATGATTCCTCAACGATGAATTCATCCCAAGACCTACGTTTATGTAGACGCACCTCGTTTCGGTATACCCTGGCTTTAGACCTGTACTCGTCACGAAGAGTAGTGCGCCTCTCATCGCAACTACACCGCTGGTACTAACGCCGGGCCTTGTAGAGCTCTCTCTTCATGGTGGTTAAAGCCGGCGTCCACCATGGGACAGGTTTAGCTCTCGCCTTCCGGTGCTGGAGAGAGTCCTCAGCGGCATCACGGATGATGTCAGTGATTCTCGAAACCCTGTAATCCAGGTCATCAGTGTAATCCGTTTCCGCCACATCCCAGTCATCGTCGACTAGTTTTTCTTCTAGCGTTGACCGGAAGGCATTCCAATCTCCTTTCCGAGTTCTGTAACCCTTATTTATACCGTGGGAACTTACCATGTTTTGTACCATTGAAAATACTATAGCATGGTGGTCGGAACTCGTCTCAGATCTGAGGGTCCAATCGATAAGGCGATTTGACAGCGCAGGCGAAGCCATCGTGACATCTATCCAACTCTGCCCTCTTCCTCCTGAGAAGGTAGGTGTGGCAGAAGGATCGGTTAGTACTACAAGCTGGCATCTCGCGATAAAATCATCCAGTTTAGCGCCTCTTCTATTCGTTCGATTGGATCCCCAGACCGTGTTCCAGGAATTTGTATCTGAGCATATAATGACGTTTCTTGTGCAAGCTGAGATCGTCTCCATGGCGGATATACCTTCTTCAATATCGCTTCCATCAGGTAGGAACGAGGAGACCAGCGTAAAAGCTACACTTCCCCACCTGATGTAACATGCAACGCAATCCGCCGTAGTATGCTGCCTCAGATCCATCACATCGAGGTTTGGGTTATTAACCACGATAGCAGCCTTGGGCCTCCTCTCTCCACTGCTCAGGGCTATAACCCTCGACGTGAGGCCAAATCCTGTGACCATGTTCCCACGGCATGTCGGTTCCTGAACCGCCATGATATCGTATCGGTCAGAATGGGCTCGGAGTTCGTCTGCCACGATACGCCGGCGGCCCATGTTTAACTGCAGAATGTTTATTTTACTCATAATAGGTCTTTTTCACTACTTCATCGGCCCACTGTAAGTGTACTTGGCAGTCCCGACTGCCCGCCTTGTGATTCCTTTGGTTGGGAGATGCATTCGCTCGCACGCAGTTAATACACGTTGGCCCAACCTGTTGTTTTTTTTTTTTTTTGGACAGTCCTTCAGTATATGTCCGCTTGCTGCACACCAGATGCAGATGACATTGTCAGCTTGGCAAGTGGCCTTTGTGTGGCCATAGCCCTGACATTTAGAGCAACGCGGGGCGTCAATGTAATCCCTGAAGGTCATCGACCACCATCCTCCATCCAAGTTTCCTACTTCCAGTAGCGCAAACCTGACCATTGGGTGGACTTCCAGGACCCAATTCTTGGAGAAGCCGTTCCTAGCGACTGTAGAGAACAATGGCCGAAGATCTTCAAGAACTAGTGGTGTAGGCCCCGACGTCTCGGGAATTTTTCCCCATAAAAATTCCACGAGTTGTATTGAAGTCCAGGCATGAGGCACGCCCCGGATCTCTAGTTTAGGCTTCTTCTTCAGAGCAAGCCTGGCTTGTCGACCTCTATCACGTAGCCCCTGGCATCCTATAACTTTGGTAGCATCTTTACCATCATCCATACGCACCAAGATGGAGCCTCCCTTAGTTTTACGTACAATTGTGGCCTTCACTCCAATTTCTTCTGGTGATGGTAGCCCATTAATGATATCTGCCGTGGTTTTACCAGGGCCCCTGATAGTGACATATGTTGACCGGGGCGTTTGTGTAGGCTTTGATGGCAAGGATTTAACTATGGAAGCAATAGATTTTGTCTTTACTTCTTTCTTCTCTCTTTGCGGTTTTTCATTTGAATCAAAACAGTTGATTTGACTCTCTCG
Source organism: Nezara viridula (assembly GCA_928085145.1). Classification (NCBI taxonomy): domain Eukaryota; kingdom Metazoa; phylum Arthropoda; class Insecta; order Hemiptera; family Pentatomidae; genus Nezara; species Nezara viridula. Next base: position 183,873,525 of record OV725077.1, on the reverse strand, counting down.
TATCATTTTTTCCTTGGCATTCTTAGTCTTCCTCCGTTTCCTTTTATTTAAGACCAGCCGAAAGGGTTCGATGGTAGCTGAAGGTTCAGCCGGATTCATATCTAGACCAACCTGTTCTAGGGCCTCAGAAGTCCCAGCCTGTGGTTGAAGACTATTCGTACCAGAGTGTGGCTGATTTCTAGAAGTACCAATCTGGGGACGACATGATATCATATCAAGCTGCTCAGTAACTTTGGGCAAGGAGCTATCAGCTATTATTCGAGTTAGTACTTCGTGGACCTTCTGAGATGAAAGTGCTTCAGTAACTGCTCTCTGAACAATGGCTGATACACCGCCTTGGTCCTTATCCCTTTCTAGTGTTTCAATCATATCAACAAGAGATTGAATCTCATTGTTGATATGATCTCGAACACTGGCACTATTTTTTTTCGCAATTTTATCTAAGGATACTTTAATACTTTCCTGAATTTGTTTGGCACTGTGAAAGTTGCTGTTATTAATAGCCGCATCCACTGTATCTAAATTATCTGAAGAAACCTTTCGAGCTCTTTTAACTAAAGGCCTGGAAGGCTTACCATCCTCTTGCCGATCTTTCATCACAAAACTTTCCGTGGAAAGGTCCATGTTTGTTAGCACAGCAATAGTTACTATATTGTTATCAGATGGAGAGTTTATATGATACTTTATCACTAACCTATAACCTTTCACATTATCAATAAAAATTGAAAAATAACTGTTCCCACAATATCGTTCACTTTACACTTTACTTCTCAAGTATTTTAAGCAAGAGATTGGCTTAAGCTAGTTTGAGGTATGGGAGGAAGAAGAAAACAATAAATGAGTAAACAATGATAAGGTTACCAAGTTCACTTTACAAGTATTGTCCCGCCAATTTTACTTGGCCTTTCTTCCTAATTGTCTTTACCGTTCCCAGTTAAAATAGTTCACCAAGAAACACCTCTCAAGGTAGTAAAAACTTACCTTCCACTCCTAACCTCACAATTTACAAGTCAATGTTAATAAAAATAAACAAAAACACAAAACACTAAACAAACACTTATTGACTAGAAAATGAACTAAAGAACTGTGAACAAGAAATAAACGACATAACTAAGTAAAAAACAAGAACATTAATCAAAAACACAATCAGTAAATAATATGCGACCTTTCGCTCTCACTTACACCATATCGGCTCACGGGGGATGAATTTCCCGAGTTAGTGACGGAGCAGAACTACCCGTATTACAAAGATTTTGTGTATGGGTGGAAAGCTGGTGTGGGACCCTCCCACTTTAATCTGGGAAGAAGAAGACCGCCAGGCTAATATGGTGAAAATAAGGAAAACAGAAGATATTTGAAAAAGACAAAACAAAACAAAATTGAAAATTAATTTGGGGTTTAATTGCAGGAATGGCATGCACGTGTGTGAAATGCCATCCCTGCAAAATTCCGTGTAGCCGAAAGGCAAGGAAGGGAGGCATAAATAAATAAATAATAATCTGGCCACGATTTTACGGTGAGGAAGTATCTCCTATTAATACTTCCGGGCTAGCAACCCACAGACGGCTCTATTCCAGCATTGTATCCTAAACTCCCCCGCTAGGAACTGCACTGCTTCATGCGACGTCCTAAATGCTGTGGTGACACGCAACAGGGACATCCTCTGGATCGACGCCAACCTTTTTCGCTGTCTATGTGTGAGGTTAGTGTACCATGCATACCTCAAAATACCCAGTACAACGCCTTTATAGATGGTCATAGCTGGGTCACCTTATTTGACCATGCTGTTGGATGAAACCACTGCAGCTAGGTCGTCGCATAGGCAGTGGCAGGGAACCGCTTATTATCAAGCACTCCCAGCAACTCATCTAAAACCAGCTTCCATTGAGCAGGATCAAGTACTGATCCCTCAGGGCATCCCCTCTTTACGGAAGCTTCTACATCGCAATAGCTGCCTTTAATCGTCAATCGCCTGTCCCGAAGATAGCTCCTTACAAGGACATATATATCGATAGGAGCGTCATATTTTTGAAGCTGTTGGAGTACGCAGGGCCTCCATAAACTATCAACGGCGGATGACATGTCATAAAGGAGCAAAATGGCTCTTCAACATCTCCTCGGACTCTCAGCAGAGCATCAGCGGTTCCTCTGTCGCTGCGAGCCGTGTTGCCGTGGATGATTTGCTTGATCAAGTGCTTTACTAGTACAACACGCTAACCACTCTTCTATATCGGCAACATGTATATATATACAAATAATATTTCAGGTTTAACCCGCCGAAAAAATAAATAAATACTGGACCCGCTAGTGTTATTAAATAATCAGTAAATTATGCCAGCAATACATCAAAAAATTAATGCGTCTCAATGATAGAATCAAAAATGTGTCTTAATGCTCTTAAACTGGAGGTATATTTTCCAGTGAGACAAGCCGATCACTTCTTAAGTAAATTATTACTCTAACACTCTTCGTAAACTGTGAAGCTTCACCAATACAGTTAACGCCCTTTAATGTTTTTATTTATTAGTTTAAATAAATCTCTTGTATTTAATAACGTCATTAGGCATTATTTTCATTAACATATGTCTTAAAGTTTAAAAAATAAAAAAAATAATAATAAAATCAGTTGAAGATTGGCAGTATACAGTTATAATGTATTGTAGTTTATAGGCTCGATTATTATGGAGTGTATTATAGTTATTATAATGATTGTATTAAAGCCTTACCTATATACAAGGCTAAGTTTTAAGTTGTAAGAATGTGGACTTCGTCAACATACGAAGCCAGTTTCAGTATTTTACTGGAAGCAAGAGTTGCCAATTGATGTACTGCCCATTTTGTAATAGTGGAAACCGATGATTTCATAAAACTTTTAATTGGTCATAACTACAGTTTAATAAGAGTCAACATCTCACATACACCCGAATATGAGGAGACCGAAAAGGCAATGGATGAGAGATCCTTTACTTGAAATAAAATAATTGAACCAAGCCAGAGAAGAGGCGTTGGCTAATGTCCTTTCTCATATTAGACATGTAATTATTCGCTAAAACTTCGTTAGCTACATCATTATTGGTTATCAATCAACACCAATTGACACGTAAAACATAATTATTTAAACTCCATATAAACAGGCTTTAAAAAAATAAATCGTAAAAATGAATAATTAAAACCTACTAAAAGTGTTTGTTTTTACAATATGTCCGCGACTCGAATATGGAATGATCTGCACCAACTGATACATGCACCAATAAGATGTGTTGTATACCACGAACTCCTACAGTCATTGACAGAAATCAACCGACCCGAAAGGTAACAACTCTAACGCTGTCAGTTCGTTAGGTTATAATGAGGTGTCACCATCACATCCCCGCTATTAGTTTTTTCCGTGTAGGGGATATAAAAGGAACCGTTTAGATCAGAACAACAGTTTTGTGAGCTCCTTCGAGTCGAAGACATGAAGCTTATTTTATTCTTTGGTATTGTCCTGTGTAAGTACATTTAGAACATCCCGTCCAATAACTATCAAGTGCTTATAACAGAGATCGAAATCGATAATTAAAATAAATAAAAATCATATCTGATCAATATTTTTTATAATCATTTCAGGATTTTTATTATGAGCGATTTTGATCATAAATGATCAAATCATGTCCTGATCATTATTTTTTAACGATTTTTTTACAATTAGCAATAATAATAATTCTTGAGTAATACTTTTTAAAATCATAAATATAATTCTTTTGCAATCTCTATGATATATTAAGAGTCTGGATTGGTAGGTAGAGAATATTAATTTCTAATATATAAATACAAATTCTTCATAAATATACATGTATACAGTACAGTTGCCGCGTGCAAAAATAAAGTGATTTCAAAAATATAACACTAAAAATATGTAAATAATTAATGTGTACATACATATTTATATTTAATTTTATTTGTGAGTGAATGGGGATTTTTATTTTCTTATCAAAGTTGTTTTATCACAATTTATCGTTATTCTTCATGTGAAACCGTATGTATCTGTTAATAAGTGATCATTATTTTAAATAGAATTAATAAACATCAAATAATAAGACTATATTGTATTACATTATGTGTATCTAAGTTTCTCGCTGTGACTGCAACCTCCAACTAACTTCCCAACCATTTAATTATTTGATTTATTTTATATATATATATATATATTGTAACATATTTTATTAGGGCCTTTATAAATTGTAAATGTTAATAGAACTCATGTTCACGTTTTGTTCTTTTATTGAACTGTGTAAAAAGGAGCATTTATATGTAATATATTTATAAATTTAATTTATTTCTAGATATTGTATTAATTTTAGTTGTGATTTAATTTGAAATTAAAAAGAAACAATAATAAAATTTAACTAGCGATAAGGATTAAAAGGTACAATGTATTACAGCTAACGGACGGGAGGTCCTTCTCTGTCAAAGGTTGAATTGTAAATGATTAGTGTTATAGTGTTTTGGAGGTTGCGCGTGGCGCCCTCTAGGCGTTGTTCTAATGAACTATTTAATTCATTTATGCAAGTCATTGCTTTTTCTAATAATGATTAATAATTTTAGTAGCGCAACCTGTTAATTTCCTAGTGAACTATGAATTTCATTTTGAAGCTATTTATTATTTCTTTTTGTAATTACTGATTTTGTAAATAACTAATGTTTGTAATATTTTTAAAATAAGTATTCATGTACTATAATTAAATAAAAATAAAAGGAGTTTGGACTTAGAGATCTCAGGGCCTAATTGAAATAATTGTTACTAGTGTAGCCTCTCACCAACCTGAAAACAGGTCTGAGGGCTGGTTATTAGTTTAAATACGGGCCTGGTTCCTAGGGCAGGCACTCTCTCCCGAGTCACTACCTTCTCACATAGGCTCCTGGTGTCTCTCTGTCTGACAGTTTGAACCAGACCAATGTGTTATTTTTTGGTTTTACCTTCCTCCTTCTCTATTCTCTCCTAACCTTCATCCTCTCTCCTTTCGTAGGACTAACTTGGTTGGCCCTTGTTTTCCTACAGTCCCCCTTGCATCTTCCAGGTTGTCCCTGGGAGTGTAGGGTTACCTATCCTCGCAATGTCAGGGGATTGCCTCCTCGGTTGCAGAGCCCTGGATGTGTAGGGGTTGTCCCCCTATCATTCTTGGCGGTCTTACCCTTATCCTATCCTCGCAACGTCAGGGGATTGCCTCCTCGGTTGCAGAGCCCTGGATGTGTAGGGGTTGTCCCCCTATCATTCTTGGCGGTCTTATCCTATCCTCGCAACGTCAGGGGATTGCCTCCTCGGTTGCAGAGCCCTGGATGTGTAGGGGTTGTCCCCCTATCATTCTTGGCGGTCTTACCCTTATCCTATCCTCGCAACGTCAGGGGATTGCTTCCTCGGTTGCAGAGCCCTGGATGTGTAGGGGTTGTCCCCCTATCATTCTTGGCGGTCTAATCCTATCCTCGCAACGTCAGGGGATTGCCTCCTCGGTTGCAGAGCCCTGGATGTGTAGGGGTTGTCCCCCTATCATTCTTGGCGGTCTTACCCTTATCCTATCCTCGCAACGTCAGGGGATTGCCTCCTCGGTTGCAGAGCCCTGGATGTGTAGGGGTTGTCCCCCTATCATTCTTGGCGGTCTTACCTTATCCTATCCTCGCAACGTCAGGGGATTGCCTCCTCGGTTGCAGAGCCCTGGATGTGTAGGGGTTGTCCCCCTATCATTCTTGGCGGTCTTATCCTATCCTCGCAACGTCAGGGGATTGCCTCCTCGGTTGCAGAGCCCTGGATGTGTAGGGGTTGTCCCCCTATCATTCTTGGCGGTCTTACCTTATCCTATCCTCGCAACGTCAGGGGATTGCCTCCTCGGTTGCAGAGCCCTGGATGTGTAGGGGTTGTCCCCCTATCATTCTTGGCGGTCTTACCTTATATACCTTATTCTTCTCATCCTATCTAAGCTTGTACACCCCATTCTTACAAACTTAAATAGATACACGAATACCAGGTTAATTGACTAACAGAAAGATTAAAGGTTAGAAGGACAGATTTCAGATTTTAAAAGACAAACGTCGGCAATAACAGACAGACAGACAGAGAGATAAATAATGAATATAATGTAAAAATAAAAATATTACATTTTGGCATCCCTTGTAAAGGAACGATTAAAATAACCGACTCTTTGGGTTAGAAATGGATAACATTAACGAACCAGTTACCGAAGAAATGTCCCAAGATTATGAAGAAGGTCTAACAAAGACACAACTTGGAAACACAGAGGTGTTTGCTAAACAGGTGATGGAACAGATGTTTGCTAAACTGTCAAAACAATTAAGAACCGAAACAGAACTAATATCAGAAGGATTCAAAGAAAAGGCTTTAGAATCAAGAAGCGAGTTGAGACAACTGATATCAGAAGAATTCAGAAATCAGTCTGAAAAATTAAATAAAAAACTAGAAGATGTAACAAATAATATAGACTTAGTAGCAAAGAAACTAGGAAGAAGGATGGAAGAAATACAGTCTGGTTTGACCAACCGGATTAAGAAAAATGAAGACAGGCTGAATAACATAGAACTTGACTTTGAGACAAAACTGACCACTTCGGTTGAACAAAATAGAATAGAAAATACAGAAAAATATGAAAACCTAAGAATACATGTAAACAAAGTAAATAAGGAGATAAAGGGAGACTTAAATACCCATGAGGAAAAAATAGAAGCTCTAAGCAAAAGAATTAACATCTTAGAGAAGAACAAACCTATAGAAGTTGTAAATATGGAGCCAAGAACTCCTAATATACTACGAACTGATACTAACTGCCCGCCAAGTATAATAGCCAGTAACTGTGGTATCTCAGACATGTTCCGAGCGCTGAACTCAACGTTGATTCAGCAAAATAAGGGGATGAACCAGAAACCTTTATTCTTTAGGAACAGTAAGAAGGATATTCCTACAGAGTTTAATAACTCTCTAAGATCACAATATCAATTATGGGGACACACACTAATATTTCAGGACTTCATCAGACAGCACCTAAGAGATGAGGCATTAGTATGGTGGCTGATGCACGAAACTGAAATAAATGAAATAGACAGTTTCAGTGAAAAATTTTTAAGTAAATTTTGGAGAGGAAAATATGATCCTATTTTCTGGGAAGAATTGAATCATGGAAGTTACTTCTACCACACAAATATAAGTCCGCAGCAGTACTTCTGCAATATGATACTAAGAGCTCGGGCATGTGAACATAAGCTTGACGAGGAATTCATCTGTAAATCAATGGCAAGACATTTTGGGAACACTATTGAAGAAATAATGTTATATCAAGGAATTAATAGTACTGATGGATTTTTGGAGGTTCTAAACCGTTTTGGGAGAGAAAGAATTCTCAAGGAAAATAATTCCTACCAGAGGCCTTCGGCTAGATATCTTAAGGATAAAGAGCCACCTCAGATGAAAACTAATCAACAGGTGAAGGACCAAGGAAATAACCTGCCTTCAAGACCTTATAATGAAAAAATGAACACTAGTCAGTACAACACTGGTTTGCGACCTTATGATAAAAGCTACTCAAACCCAGTTCAGAGAAGAAACTTTGATAGAAGCCAGAATTGGAATCAGTCCAATCCTCAAGTGAACAAAATTACCGTAGTAAGGGAGAAAAATAATCAAGAACCTGTCAACAGTTATCAACAGAAAACATATCCTGATGAACAGGCAAGACAGAATATAAATAATCAGACTTTCGAAGAGAACTACAGGCCAGCAATTGCTAAACAGCCAGTACAGACCGAAGAGGAAGATAACATAAATATTGCTTATATACCAGAAGATAGTCATGAGGACTGACAATTAAGGAACAATGGCTCGGTAAACCACATTCAAACTATATCTTTACCTACCGAACCTTCTCAACCCATCACAGAAAATGAAGAACCAACTATTGAAGAATATGAGTATCCAAAATTAGAAACAACACAAAATCATAAGAAGGTTCAAGCCTTAGTAAATTCAGGCTATAAAACAGTCAGTTTAAGCCAGGAAGCCCGTAAAATAGAGTTGGAGCACACTGGACTAGAGAAACTACCAGTACCTAACACTGTAGCAAAGACGACTACTAGATGGTCTAAGACTATGAGGGAGAAGACAACGACGGATGTGATTCTTCCTAACCACGCCATCAACGACAAGGGCAGAATAATCCAAGAAGAACTAGAAGACCCTAGAAGCTATCTCCGCGGCAAAGTCAAAATAAAATGACAATGATAAAGCCGTTAGTCTCAATCGGGTACAGACCAAAAGGACTTTTTTAAAGGAAATTTTTCGTGTCGAATGATCTTTGTAAAAAAAACACTCTGCTTACTTGTGAGATAAAACATATGA